>CM022883.1:10143124-10155624 GCA_012654025.1 Pachypsylla venusta
GGTAAACAGACACCAACTTTCGATTTTTAAATTGAAACCCCTATTTTTTATTTCATATTCACATTTTACGTCAAATTCTACACACAATCGACTCCTCACTCGATACGTTGATCAAACGGATCCCATCAAATCACTGATTTTTCTTTGGAATAAAAGTGATAAAACCAAGAGTGTAATATATCAAATCAGTCCAGTTTTTTATGCTGAATCTCGTGATACTATTGTTTTTTTTTTTCTTCTTCTTCATTTTTTACACTTTTTATACCTAAGGCGGGTAGAAATTCATTTTTGGTTGATGTTAAAATTTAAAAAATGAAATTTTTCTCTCCTTGTGTATAAAAAGTGTAAAAAATCAAAAACCAATGGTACCACGAGATTCAGAATAAAAAACTTGACTGATTTGATATATTACACTCTTGGTTTTATCACTTTTATTCCGAAGAAAAATCAATGATTGGGTGGGTTTCATCAGAGATCCGTTTGATCAACGTATCGAGTGAGGAGTCGATTGTGTGTAGAATTCGACGTAAAATTTGAATATGAAATAAAAAATAGGGGTTTCAATTTAAAAATCGAAAGTTGGTGTGTGTTTAACCAGTTTTGAGGCACCCTGTGGAAATTTTAATTACCCCAAAAAATAGATTTATTTGTGTTAGAACTACATATAAAATTTCAAGTGTCTATATTTAGCAGTTAAAAATAAAAAAATCCGTTGTGGGACTTTCGAACACTCTATATGCTATGTTAATTATAAGTCTTGACAAATATTAACTTTTAAAATAAATGAACACAAAACACTTACCGAAAACACTATTTATTATTATTTATGGAGAAGCTACTTTCGAATCATCAGTCTAGTCGAGTCGAAGGATGGAAGTTGACTCTTCCATCAATTTTTTAAAAGTTAATTGTGGACGTTAGTGAAATGTATGTTTGTTTGTTACGCGATACAAGCCACAATTTTCTTCCGATTTTGACCAAATTTGGTATACATATTTAGTACATGAAGGAAATTTGCTGTATAGTTTTTGGGGGCCCTAGGCAGACCCAATATTGTGTTTTTTGAAAATGATTTTTATCTTTTTAGCGGTTTGTTGTAGAAACGTAAAATGTTGATTTGTTATGGCTGGTGTTAAGGACTTTTCGATTTTGAAAATTTTGGGGGCCTGGACCCCAAAATTTTTAAAATTAAGGGGGGCCCAATATCTTGTTTTTTGGAAATGATTTTTTTTTTTTTTTTAATTTGATTAAGATATGACTATGCGAAAGTCAATTGATATTCCTTTCCAAACGCGTTCCATATGGGGATAGCCATCATCTATTTGTTATTTCCAAGATATTTATTTTAGAATGTGGCAAAAGAATAATAGTTTTAGTTTAGAAATGGTATTTAGGGTGTTTGTAGTAATTTTGATATATAAATTTCAATAAAAAAAAATGTGTATCAACTGCAAATAATAAGGCGAGTCACGAGCGCTTTTGTCCGTTACGACAAGTCTACTTGAGAATGTCGTAACAGACTAAAGCGCTCGTAACTCGTCTTATTATTTTATTGAAATAAAAATAGTCATTATTTAATTGCCCGAATAGGACTAAAAAGTCCTTTTACACCGACTATAATTATATGTTAAAGTTAAATATCTCAAATTCATAAGGATAAAATTTCATTGGCTGGCTGGGTTTGAACCCACACCCAACTGTTTACCAATCAGAAGGACATGTAATATTTTTTTCATGAGAATTATTAAGTATTTGGTATGTATTAAGGAGCGTTTATGAGAATTCTCAAGTATTTGGTATGTATTAAGGAGCGTTCATGAGAATTCTCAAGTATTTGTTATGTATTAAGGAGCTTTCACACTATTCCGAAAAAAAATTCATGAGAATTCTCAAGTATTTGGTATGTAGGAGCGTTCACAGTATTCCGAATAAAGCCGGTCGGTCTGTGCCGGACGACAAAGTCGGTTCGGTATGGCGTTTATACCTGTTGTGTAGTGTAGACATCCCGAATAAAAATGAACTGCTGAAAGTTGCGTTCAAGACAACATGTGTTCAACTGCGTCTTTCAGCCGACTGAAACCGATTGATTGACACTTCTACACTGTGGACATAGTTTCAATTTGGTTCAGCTCTCTTTGAGTCGAATCCACCTGTGTTCGGGTTGGATTCGACACGCATTTAGATGTAAACCCTCAACTGATCATGTGACGTCACATGTATCTTTGTTATATGAATTTTGTCACCATCATTAAATTAAAACAAAGTATTTCTTCTTCTTTGAGTGAAAAATTTGCTTTGTTTTTCATTCATTAAAAGTCGAGTTTCATTTAGAATATTTCTGTCCAAATCTATTCCTGAAATAAAAAAAAACAAAGGAAGTAAAATCTTTATTTTACTCCAACAGTTTTGAAATACTTTGTCTTTCTGAATCCAGAATTCTCGTTAGGGTGGATCTATTTCTAAAATCGGTAAGTTTTAACAAAGAGAATCAAATAATATCCGCTGGGTATTTTTTTTGGACCGAATGCAGGCCCGATGAGAGGGGGGAATGGGGGAAATCCCACCAGGCCCGGGATTTTCTTAGAGGCCCGGTGAGAAAATTATCATAATGAAATTTTTCATGTTTTGAAAAAAGTTCAAACACACAAAATCAGAAGCTTAGCGATAGTGGGCTAATATAGGAAAATGGCTATTGCAGGACACTGATTTTAAAATATAGTGCGACCTTTCAGCTTGTACAGCAATCATAAATATTGGTATATTTCGTAAACATTAACATCTGATAATCGAATTATTTGTTGTCAAGAAGAAGCATACACGCCTTTTCACATCAGCTAAGTGAATTGCCTACTTTTACTTTTATTACTGCCCATACGGTGATTTTAGATGAAAGAATATTAGAGGATCCCGTAAATTTTTCCTCCCGGCCCGGATTTTCTGTCTGTGGCACTGACCGAATGAAGTGGTTTCTAGTTTTAACACCACGATTTTTCTTTTGTTAGCTGTTTGTATCACGATAACAGCCTCAGTAGCTCAGTTGGTTGAGGCGGCCGATTCGTAACCAGGAAGTTGTTGGTTCGTCCCCGCCGCTGGTCACAATAGATCTGAATAAATGTCGCAGTGATAATTGCAATCTAAATGAACTGCAACCTTTGAATCAAACGCCTTGTTCAAATAAATTGTTTTCTGATAATTATTTGCGTTAATGATATGGACTAGCCGTAGGCTAGTGGTGCAGGCCAAGTACAATACTTACCAAACAAAATATTTTCTGCCTCCTTAATACTTGAAGCTCGATGTACATTGGCGGATCTTAATTTTTTCAGATTTTCTGATACACACTGAGGAAGGTTGAGCAATATAAGTTGCTGATTTTTTTGTTCAAAATCTCGGGCCAGGGTTCCTATACACTGAAATTAGAAAAAAATAGACCTGAATGGAAGGTAACCGAGGTTTATTTTTATGTGGTCAAATACTCAAATTAGTGAGAAAAAAATTGAACACTGCGTTCGAGAGTTATCGTGGAAAGAACTGATAAATAGATGTAGAAAGAAAAATTCCTACCTTATAGTTGTTGTTAACGTGTTGGACAACATTCACGCTTTTTGCAGACCAAAAATGGCCGTAGTCTCAACAGGATCACTCCAGAATATTATATTTTGGTAGATTCGAATCAGATTATTCATCATCGGTCTAGTCGAGTCAATGATAGAGTCATCCTCCATCCTTCGACTCGACTGATGATGATTCGAAACTAGTTTCGTTATAAATAATTATAAATAGTGTTTCTGGTAAGTGTTTTATTTTAATTTAATAATATTAACTTTTAAATAAATTAAAACAAACCACTTACCAAAAACACTATTTATAATTATTTATAAAGAAACTAGTTTCGAATCATTCGATTCATCATCAGTCTAGTCGAGTCTAAAGATGGAAGTTGACTCTTTGATACTGATGATGAATCGAATGATTCGAAACTAGTTTCTTTAGAAATAAGTATAAATAGTGTTTTTGGTAAGTGTTTTGTTTTAATTTATTTAAAAGTTAATATTTTTTAACACTTATAATTAACATGTTATTCAAAGATTCAATTTAATAATAAATATTTTTCAACACTTATAATTAACATGAAATTTAGCCAGCGTCTATTATTGCACGTTGAATACGCCAGTTCTCGTTAGATCTCTGAAATTAAGCAACGTCCAGCGAGGTTGTACCATGTGGGTGTCCACGAGGGTTCGCGCCCTCGTGATGCTGGCTATTTTTTCGGCCCAACTCAGGCTGGGTGTGGTCAATGTGGGTAGGTGGTTTGTAAGTTTCAGCGAATGGATTGTAGAACCTCCGTATTGAATGACCGATATATGTTAAAGAGACTTTAAGCCAATTTTCTTTTAAAAAAGAGTTAGAGTCCGCATTCGAACTAGTCAACACCCGGGGCAACCACCTATTTTGGCGCTCCACAAACCGCGCGCCAGGGGTAGCCGCCCGGCTTGCCCCTTAGTTACGTCCTTGCTCGTTGGGTACTGTTAAAGTGTTTTTAATAGTGCCTCTGTATTTTTACCTGAACGCCTGTGTAGTCCAGAATAGTAAAATGTGTGCAGTCTAACACCACAGGATAGCTGACAGATTGCTTACTGACCGTATTGTACAAGTCATCCACTTCTGGAAATGTGAGACCTACATCTACCTTCACCAGCACATAGGTTCCATTTGTCGTCTGAAAATCCCAGTTTGAAGATTATTCATTTTAAGTTAATAATTATAATAAATGAATGTTTTTGGTGACCTAAAGTCTTTGTTTGAGGAAAGAATTTTTAAATATTTAATTTTTCGTCGGATCGACTTTTTTAAATTAGATAGAATATCTAAATGATATATCTAATTAGAAATCTAGATAGAAAGAAATGACATATCATTTAGATAGAAATGATACCTATATCATTTCTTTCTAATTGGAAATCTAAATATCAAGAAATTTTCTATCTAATTAGAAATCTAAATATCAAAAAATGACATATCATTTAGATAGAAATGTTATATCTAATGATATCATTTCTATCTAATTAGAAATCTAAATATCAAGAAATGACATATCATTTAGATAGAAATACAATATCTAGATAGAAATGATACCTTTATCATTTCTATCTAATTAGAAATCTATATATCAAGAAATGACACATCATTTAGATAGAAATGCAATATCTAGATAGAAATGATACCTATATCATTTCTATCTAATTAGAAATCTAGATAGTAAGAAATGATATATCATTTCTGTCTAATTTGATGCGACGAAAATTAAAATATTTAAAAATTCTTTCCTCAAACAAAAAATTTCAAATTCAGATTAGGTAAATAACAAAAAACTCCGTCAATGTGACACATGGGTTTATTATTTTACTGGCTAAAAAATACCCCCTCAAAATTTGATATTTTACATTTCATGCTACGTGGAATCCAAAAATCGAACAAAAAAATCCGTTTATCCGTCGCTCCCTACCCTGTACATCGTCCGCTGAGAAGGTCACTTTTACCACTTAGTGTTGCCGATTTTGTTGAATTTTGGTATGTAGGTACCATTTGGGGTCTAATTGTGCCCCACAACTTTTTGTGACACATATATGATTCCATTCTCGCAGCGGACAAATGGATTTTTTTTTTATTCGAATTTTGGATTTCACGTACCGTGAAACGTAAAATATGAAATTTTGAAGGTGGTATTTTTTTCGGGAGGATTTTTGGTTCATTATTGAAAATAATAAAACCAAAATGTGGGGTGAGATCCGGCCCGTCATCAATATGAAACCAAAATGTTCAGTTGCGTTCGAGTATCTATAGTAATGTGGGGTGAGGATCCGGCCCGTCATCAATATAAAACCAAAATGTTCAGTTGCGTTCGAGTATCTATAGTAATGAGGGGTGAGATCCGGCCCGACATCAATATGAAACCAAAATGTTCAGTTGCGTTCGAGTATCTATAGTAATGAGGGGTGAGATCCAGCCCGACATCAATATGAAACCAAAATGTTCAGTTGCGTTCGAGTATCTATAGTAATGAGGGGTCAGATCCGGCCCGTCATCAATATGAAACCAAAATGTTCAGTTGCGTTCGAGTATCTATAGTAATGAGGGGTGAGATCCGGCTCGACATCAATATGAAACCAAAATGTTCAGTTGCGTTCGAGTATCTATAGTAATGAGGGGTGAGATCCGGCCCGACATCAATATGAAACCAATATGTTCAGTTGCGTTCGAGTATCTATAGTAATGAGGGGTGAGATCCGGCCCGTCATCAATAATGATTCGAATACCGCTCAGAGAGAAAATTTTCTGATCTATCTAGTTTCCGGAATCGCGTGGAAATTCCCTGAAGTAATGGGAAAACTGTTTCGGGGGCATATCTTTACCTACCTTAACAGTTTCCACCTGAATTTTTGGCCGAGCCCATACATACACCAAATATGTTAAATTCAAGGTCACTCCCACCGCAAGACCAACTTCAACACCAAAATATAAACAAGAACACAGTGTGACCAACACGATGGCAAGATCGAACTCTGAAAGTAAATAATAACACAGTGTACATTGACAGTGTCGTTCTCAAGATGGCCGGATCTACTTATCGGACAAGGACCACGAAAATCTTTTCCTGTTTCTCCCATTTTTTAAAAAAAGTGTGAATCCATAAATGGGGAGAACGCTTAATTTGGAGAGAAACCCCGCTGATGCAACAATGTACGGTAAAAGTGGCCACACGACGATTGCCTCTATGCAGCGGAATTACTCAAAGAGGACTGACCAAAGATCGTCATCATGGATCTACTCATTCCAGCCAGGCTGCTCCGGATCCTGCTGTTAAGAGTTGGGATTGAAACAGGTCCCTGGCCAGGGAGCATGGTGCTGCACAGTATGCAAACTCATTTTGCAACATAATGAGGCTTCCGAGAGGTGCAATATTTGTAATGGTTGGCGCCATAATTGAATGCCCCAAATCATGGTCTCCGGCACTAACCAACCTACAGTTATTGATGAGTCAGAAGAGTTGCTCCTGAGGTCGACCAGGTCTACCCTGGTTCAACTTTGTTCCGCATGGTATAGTCTACGTAAAAATTACATGGCCAGACTTGACCCTTCTCTCGACATTATGTCCTTAATGCAGAAGCGTAGTCCACGATTTTTGTGACCCATTCAACTGTCCGGCCGATCCCACCAATCTGGAACCTATACGCCTTTAGACGAGAACTATTGACGTGGCTGAGTGATATGAATTGATGTTGTAAATGTTAGCAACAACAAAAGTGGCCACATACTCTAATAAAGTACAACAATAAAGTTCCAGCAGCCCATCTAGCAATAAACTGCACGTCAATATTACTAGTACTTGTAATTTGTATATAATATGCCTCGATAGTAAAATGGCTGATCGCTCGCTTGGTAAACAAGAGGATGTGGGTTAAATCTGATATTCATTGGAACGAAAAATATCAAATTTTTGCGGTGGAGACTGTTATTATTTTCTTCTCATGGCCGATACCAAATGTTCATTATTGAAAATAATAAACCAAAATTGGTTTTATACTTACTGTAAAATTTCCACAAAGGTTTAACAATTTGATAATCCACCAGGAAAACAACGGCACAAATTAAAATGGACGACAGAGTGGCTTTTGGTATCAATCTAAAAAATGGGGTAATCCATTCTAGAGCTAGAAGTACCAGAACACCTGAAAATAATGATCTATGGTGAGCAACTCCGGCCGACAAAATTCTGGGAGGGTGGATCAAGCGGCGTTACAAGGTTAGCTTTCTTACTTTCCTCATCCTACCTGTGTCGAAAACGATATTTTTTCCATTACCCTCACAAAAAGCAAGGAAAAGCTACTGCATTATATCCTTCATATGTCCCCTGAGGATAGGCGGACTTTAAAAAGAATACTAAGGCACCCAAGTCCATGCCAGTCGTAAAAGGCGACAAAAGGAAGGGTCGAAATCGATATCTTTTCCATTACCCTGACAGAAAGCAAGGCGAATCTACTGCATTATATCCTTCCTATGCCCCTGTGGGTAGGGGGACTTAGGATTCTCTATTATCAACAACTCATGGCGAGTTGTTTCATACCAGCCCTATGGCTGTTAACCTATGATGATGATCCCATAGAAGAAGATAGTGTTGTAATGGGCTGAAATTTTCAGTGTCGAGTTTTCATTGCCAAAACACGTTTTAAGGTCCCAAGAACCCAAATCTTGAGTTTCAGCCATTAGTCCGTGTGTGTATCGATAGACCCGTCTGATATCTCAAGAATAGTAAGTACTAGAGACTTGGTTACTTTTATGCCAAGGACTAAGCACGAAACGTTCGTTAACGATTTTGAACCGTTTTTAGCGGTTTTCACAAATCCCGCCTTATAAGAGAAGAGCTAGAGCTTCCCTATTCATATCAATTTTATGAATGAAATGCGAACACAACACTTTTCGTCAAATCTATTGTTGACGGGTTTTCTCTGGAAACTTTTCAAGATCAAAGAGGAGCAATCCATTACCTGAGTAAATATTTGTGAATGTAGTTTTAACACCACTCGCATTGGCAACGGCCGATCTTGTAAAAGCACCACAAGTTGGCATCGAACATGCAAAGGAGCCAAATATATTACAAACGGCTAACGTCAACATTTCTTGAGTGGCATCCACTGGGGGACCATTGGAACCTAAAACCACAACAAAACCATTTTGAAAAACTTACTTCCCGGGGTTATGGTGGAAGGGTTGGGTAGCGAAAAACTTACTTTCTTCCCGTGTCCATCACTGATCACCTGGTAGCTGAGGCTCAAAATATAATCGGACAATTCGGACCCCTTAAGCCTCCAGGGGGGAGACCGTTCTTCCCAACAAAATTAAAAAACGTGTCAAAATCATTCGTTAAGGAGCATTCACACTAAGCTGTGACAGTGTCGGCAAGTTATTCCGGCTTACCGTGATCTCACAGTGATGCACTTTTTAATTTGCTATTTTAACTTCATATAATTCCTGCTTGGAAAAGTATTTTTTTTTTAATTTGGTATTTTCACTTCATACAATTCCTGCTTGGAAAAGTATTTCTTTTTTTTTAATTTGCTATTTTAACTTCATATAATTCCTGCTTGGAAAAGTATTTTTTTTTAATTTGCTATTTTAACTTCATATAATCCCTGCTTGGAAAAGTATTTTTTTTTTTTTAATTTGCTATTTTAACTTCATATAATTCCTGCTTGGAAAACTTTTTTTTATTAATTTGCTATTTTAATATCATATAATTCCTGCTTGGAAAAGTATTTTTTTTTAAATTTGCTATTTTAACTTCATATAATTCCTGCTTGGAAAAGTATTTTTTTTTTAATTTGCTATTTTAACTTCATATAATTCCTGCTTGGAAAACTTTTTTTTATTAATTTGCTATTTTAACTTCATATAATCCCTATATGGTAAAACTCCCTGTACATGACCCCCAAAATAAAATCCGGGATACGGTCCTAACTACACCAGTTTCCGCAGGAATAATGTTAATCGATTTCCAGCGAGGTTTTAATTGGTGGGAAACCACGTGGGTTCATTTGTGATGCTGGCTATTTCCAGCCCAAACTTGATGAGGTTATTGTGTGTAGCTGGTTGAGAAGTTTCCAGTGAATGGAGGGTAAACCCCCCCGTCTCGAATCACCTGTAGATGTTGAAGAGATGTTCAAAATACAGACAGAATGATGGTATAAAATTGGGGGTATCGAACAGTACTAATACAGACAGAATACAGGTACGAAGTTGAGGGTATGAGACAGTACTAATACAGACAGAATACAGGTACGAAGTTGAGGGTATCAGACAGTTCTAATACAGACAGAATACAGGTACGAAGTTGAGGGTATCAGACAGTACTAATACAGACAGAATACAGGTACAAAGTTGAGGGTATCAGACAGTAATAATACAGACAGAATACAGGTACGAAGTTGAGGGTATCAGACAGTACTAATACAGACAGAATACAGGTACGAAGTTGGGGGTATCAGACAGTACTTACAAAAAGCTTTTGAAATTGAAACGTTTGCTAAAATGGCGACTATTGGAATAACAAACATGGCGGGCGTCAAATCTCGAAGCATTTCTTGAAATTCAACCGTCCTATTCCCAACTGTTGTCGAGAAAGGTGGAAGTTGAAATTTAGGAATACCTGGTTCTACATGACCTGAAATGATGATAATTACTATAAATTTAGGATTATCTGGTTCCACATGACCTGGAAAAATGATAATTGTGAACGTTAGTGAACTACACTTTTGACTCCCATATACATCCCGAAATGCACCGAAATTGTAGCTTGTATCGCGTAACATACATACATACACATACATATACAAATATGTATGTGTATATGTGTATGTATGTATGTTACGCGATACAAGCTACAATTTTCATCCGATTTTGACGAAATTTGGTATACATGTTTAGGGTATGAGGGAAATTCGCTGTATAGTTTTTGGGGTCCCTGGACCCCCCACGGGGCCCAATATTTTGTTTTTTGAAAATGATTTTTATCTTTTTAGCGGTTTATTGCAGAGACGTAAAATTTTGATATGTGATGGCTGGTGTTAACGGCTTTTCGATTTTGGGGGCCCTCTCCCCGCCCCTTGGGGGAGGGCCCCAATATTTTGTTTTTTGAAAATGATTTTTCTCTTCTTAGTGGTTTGTTATAGAAACATAAAATTTTGATATGTGATGACAGGTGTTAACGGCTTTTCGATTTTGAAAAAATTGGGGCCCTCCCCCCCGGGGGGACCCCATTTTTTTTATAATTTGAATAAGATATTTTTTCTATTAATGTCTACAACACTAATCTGATCATATTGATCCACTAGTTACTATAATTATATTTAGGAATACCTAGCTCCACATGACCTAGAATAATGAGAACTACTATAAATTTAGGAACACCTACCACCGCATAAGCTGGAATAATCATAATTACTATACATTTATGAATACCTGGCTCCAAAAGACATGGAATAATGATAGTTACTATAAATTTAGCGAAATATACCAGAGACAGATTGAAACTGGTTTTCTTCCACTTACCAACCAAAACAAAAGGCGTATCTACACCTGCAGCCTCGTATCTGTACGATATAAATGACGTAATCAACACTACCAGTACATTTCTACTTGTTGAAATATACCAGATACATTTTGAGAGTGTTCTTCTTTTTTCTTTATTGATGGGGAGATCTTTCAGTTTCTGAAAAAAAAAAAAAAAAAAAAAAANAAAAAAAAAAAAAAAAATCAAATAATTTGGCCTTTTTCCGACTATCGTGAATTCCGTTTGGTATATTGTTTCTAACGCCGATCAGAAAAAAAAAAAAAAAAAAAAAAAAAAAAAAAAAAAAAAAAAAANAAAAAAAAAAAAAAAAATACGAATTTACGCAAAGTTTTGTGAACAATGCCAAGTGTCATTAAAAATATTTATGAAAAAACTAGCTGATTACTTTCTTTTCGAGAAGATGAGAGAATCCATGTACTCCTCATGGAGTAGTAACAAGTTGTTAAGTTGTGTAGCTGTAGAACGTGTTGGGAGTAGTATTGGGTTAGGTTCCACTGCTGAGTTTAGGCTGGGTCGCAGTCGCAGACCCAGCCTAACCTTGCACAGACCTCAACATGCATTTTTTTTTTTTTTTTTTTGGAACCTAACCCAATACTACTCCCAACACGTCCTACCCCACAAACTTGATGTTTAATTCAATTAAATCTATCTATCTATAATAATAAAACTCAATGTAACGATAAATGTATGTGTGTGTATGTATCACCAATTGTTTAGCCAAACGGAAAGAGATATCGAAAATTGATGGGAATAGACCCCCCGCCCCGAAACCGCAGATAAAATATCAGAATTCAAAAATGTCGAACTGTTTTCGAGTTACGGCCGATTTTTCGATTTTTGACCGAATTTAGCCGGTCATTGTCCGATATCTTTTTTTGTCGCGACAACATATCAACTCAAAGCGAGAAAGTTTTAGATGGCCTTTTAAACTTTAATTTGGAACATAGTTTGCGAAAAACGGTCCAACAGGTTTCGAGTTTTGGCGTTTTTCCGATTTTTGTAAGGGGAATCATAGAATAATACTAGCTTCCCATTTTTGAATACTATGAGCACGGGAACGGCCATGCCTCTAAGGCGCCAAGCTATAGGCCGTAGCGAAGCACGGCCGAAACAGCTAGTTATAAACTAGGTGCGTCCGTGGACAAAAACGGGCGGAGCCATCCGTTTCACCTCGAATTTTCGGGCACCACATAAACTTTAGCATACTGCTCCATTATTCAGTTAAAACAAGATTTTTTGAGAATACCGCACCTTTCTTGATCGCATCATGCCGTTGAGTAGTAGGTCCTATTTAAAACGCAAAATAATCGGCCGAAAAATCGGAAACGGTTCAAGATATTGTTCCGAAAATAGATGTATGCACCCTTGGGGG
>CM022883.1:10156484-10180457 GCA_012654025.1 Pachypsylla venusta
AAAGTTAACACACTGTATAAATCCCATGTTAATTCCTATGGTACGCCCAATAAAAACCTATTCGCAGACCTACCGAATGTACATGATGATAATTATATAAATTTAGGATTATCCGGTGTGGTGTCCAAAGTATTAGGATACCCAGTAAAGCTGACAGTGACTGCGAGTAATAAATGTAAATCCTAGGATTTCGTAAATACCTCATGTATTAACGATTATAGACCCTTGTAAAGATTGTGGGCTCATAAAATTGGATTTAATTTCATATTCGTACTGTGTCAAGTGCTATTGTTATTGTCTAGGTATTCTATTTTTATTTATTTATTGTCTTTTCTATTTTTATTTATTTAATGTTTATTCTATTTTTATATGTCTCTTATCTCTTAACAATTATTATGACAATACATAGGTATGTGATGATAAAATAGGAATTAGTAACCGATCAAGTCATGCTGGGCCCCCCTACAAGATTTCATTAGGGGGTCTCTGAATTTGTTTCCAAAGATACCATCTAGTAACAGCCTCAATAGCTCATTTGGTTGAGGCCAGGCCCACCGACAGGGGGAATGGGGGAAATCCTCCCGGGTCCGTGGATTTCGGAGGGGCCCGGAATTCCAAGGTTAAGAATTTACCGCCCCGATTCCCTACGAGTATTTTATACAGTTTAAAACTTGATTGATTTGATTAATTGGTCATGAATTGTTATTAATAGAAGTAATTTAACATTATTAGTATTATATTATACACCATGGATACTTATATTAATTTAATGTTTAGGTTATTTGCTCCTCAAAGGATTCATGGATTTTTGTATAGGGGCCCGTAACTTTTCCGTCCCGGGCTCGAATTTTCTCTTGGCGGCCCAGGTTGAGGCGGTAGATTCGTAACCACGAACCTAACCTCGTTGATTTAAAACTAACTCCCTCCTCGCCGCTGATCTAAATAAAGGTCGCAGTGATATAATTGCAGTCTTAATAGAGACCTGCAACAGGTACAGGTGATTTGACACTTTTAAAAAGACTGAGGCAGGACAAACATTCAAAAAGCAGGACATGTCCTGTCAAAGCTAAACGTCTGGTAATCCTACCCTTAACCCCCAAAGGGCTTTACTAAAGTACATACCTTTAGGGGATAGGGGACCCGCCGATGTTTCAAAGGGATATTAAAGTTATACATACCCTAAAGCAGTGGTTCCCAAACTGGGGGAGCACCCCCCTGGGGGGGCGTAAAGGCAAGCGAAAGGGGGCGAGAGACCAGTTAAATTATTATCATTTAGTTAAAATATAAATGTACACAATTTTTTTACAAAGGCAATTTTATTGAACCTGATGTTTAAAAATTTGAATGAGATAGCATTCAGCAACACATTAGCGTTTTGAATGAGTTAGCATTCAGCAACACCCATACCTATTCATAATTTATAATGTAAAGGGGAGGGGGGGGCGTGGGAGGCTTTCATTTCAAGAAAGAGGGGCACGGTACCAAAAAGTTTGGGAACCCCTACCCTAAAGCTTGTCCTGAAGAAACCGGCTCTTGCTCCCACGGGATCTTGAAGGTTTAAAGGAGCATTCACACTACACATTGAAAGTGTCAGTGACAGTGCTTTCCGACGCCGTACCGTGATCTCCAAAGTGATTTGACATGAAAATTACTGCTGAGCACGAGGAAAACACTGACGGGTGTTATTAAAATCACTGCGAGAGCACTGTCACCAGTGACACTTTCCCTGTGTAGTGTGGATTCTCCTTTATACGATTACATGGCTTAAAGTGCTATACATAGCATCCGTGTGCGCCATTGTTAGAAATGTGGTAACCCATCAGGTTAAACCTCGCTGGAAGTTGCTTAACTTCATTGGTGCTACGAGAACTGGTGTATTTAAAGTGTAATAAATTTATTGGTCATTCAAGACGGGAGTTTTACCCTCCATTCGCTGGAAACTTGCAAACCAGCTAACCACATTGATCTCACCCAGCCTGGGTTGGGCCGGAAATGAGCCAACGATACGTGGTGTTCCCAAGCGGTCACCCATCCAAGTACTGACCACGCCCGGCGTTGCTTAACTTCAGTGATCTGATGGGAACTGGTGTATTCAACGTGGTATGATTGTTGGCAGTTTTATTCTTTAATTGATCAAATAAAATGTTTCCTGTATTTGGGGTCTCTGTAAATAAAGTTAAGCGGCTCCGTCTAATTTGTGAACGTTAGTGAACTCAACTTTTGACCCCGGTGTACATCTCGAAATGCACTTGTATGTGTACACGAAAGAAATTTGTTGTTTTTGGGGGCTAAATATTGTGTTTTTGAAAATGATTTTTATCTTTTTAGTGGTTTAGAAACGTAAAACTTTGATATGGTATGGCTGGTGTTAAGAGTTTTTCGGGGGCTCTGCCTCCCGGGGGACCAAGGGGCCCAATTTTTTTTCCTTTTTGAAAATGATTTAAAATTTGATTAAGATATTTTTTTTCTATGAATGGCCACAAAACTAACGTGAACACTTGAACATCTTGATCCGGTACACTGACCTGGTCCGGGACATTATACAATCATTATGTAAAGATAATCGGCTCTTGTTTATCTTAAACAAATGTTCACAGAGAATACCTACGGACCTACCTACAGGATGGAGCCAAAGTAATGACCTTACTTATTAAGGTTTCTCTTCAATTACTTTTCACTAGGTATCTTATAAACAGGAAATAAGTACGAGTATTGTAATGGCCTGATATTTCCAATGTCGAGTTTTCATAGCCGAAACACTTGATTTCTATGGTACAACTAGAAAGTTAACACACTGTATAAATTTCATGTTAATTCCTATAGTACAACTAGAAAGTTAACACTCTGTATAAATCCCATGTTAATTCCTATGGTAAAACTAGAAAGTTAATACACTGTATAAATCCCATGTTAATTCCTATAGTACAACTAGAAAGTTAACACACTGTATAAATCCCATGTTAATTCCTATGGTACAACCAAAAAGTTAACACACTGTATAAATCCCATGTTAATTCCTATGGTACAACTAGAAAGTTAACACACTGTATAAATCCCATGTTAATTCCTATGGTACAACTAGAAAGTTAACACACTGTATGCACTCACCCTCATCAATAGAAGGAACACAATACACTGTATAAATCCCATGTTAGTTCCTATGGTACAACTAGAAAGTTAACACACTGTATAAATCCCATGTTAATTCCTATTGTACAACCAAAAAGTTAGCACACTGTATAAATCCCATGTATTAATTATCTTTATTAATATTATTTATTAATAATATTTTTTTTTCTTAATATTATTAATAAATTCCTATACATAAAATTATGTATAGGAATTATCCTATGGTACACCTAGAAAGTTAACACACTGTATGCACTCACCCTCATCAATAGAAGGAACACAATACATGATACGCCCAAAGCCATATCTCCTGTTTTGATTTTATCCAAATTTTCATAATATTTTGTTAGATAATTGAAACATCCATTTGCTCGAATTTTTAATCCCAAAATGCCTTTGATTTGAGTTATTATTATAATAATAGAAGTAGCTGTTGTGAATCCAGATGTAACAGGCGCGGATATCAAATTCACTAAAAAACCTGAAATGAAGTTGATACTGGTCTCCAGTTGAGAGAGCTCCAAATTATAATCATGACGATTATAATTTGAAATTCAAGAGAGTTCAACTTGGATTCACCAAAACCGTGTTTGGGTAAAGGCGGGCCTAATAAATTTGAGAAAACCGTTTCGACGTTTAATTTCTTCAAGTGTCTTTTTTTTTGGGGGGGGGGGGAAATTACTGTCAAGGGGAAATTACTGTTTAGTCGAATATTTATTTTGGTTTATTATTTTCAGTAATGAACCTTCGGAGTCGGCACGAAAAAAAAAATTACCCCCCTCAAAAATTGATATTATAAGGTTCAAGGTACGTAGAATCCAAAAATCGAATAAATAAAATCGGTTTGTCCGCCGCGCCGTCCGCCGTGATGGGCACTTTTGCCACTTAGCATTGACCGATTTGGATGAAATTTGGTATATAGATCCCATCAGCTCTAATTGAGCCCCGAAACTTTTGGGTGCAATCGAATACACCCTTGGCATTTTTTTTCATTTGATGCACTTGTGACGTATTAAACGAAAGGTCTCATCCTTTAGGATTGAATGGAAGCAATCGAAAATACCAAAATGTGACGGTATCAGAGGGAGAACATAATTATTATGTTGACCTTGATAGATCAGTCAAGGTTATTTTTCGTTTTTTAAATTTTGTTTTTACATTATCGTATTCTTCATGGAATATTTTCTTTAAATTATTTTCCTTCATTGCCGGGAAATATTCCACTCCAGAGATATATGTGTGACACCTGGCCGTATCCAGGACGTGACAGTACCTCACTGTGAGCTCGCGGTCAGCGGGAATCGCTTGCCGGCACTGTCATTGCTTAGTGTGAATGCTCCTTTACAAAAGTACGCCGTGAAATATAGCGTCCATTTCAATCTTTCTTTTTCAATCGTCTCCTCTAATTACTATACTCACCTAAATTAAGAAGTCCCATAACGAGGGTCACAATGCCACATAGGAACGCTAATAGAATAACATGATCCGTTGTGAGATCATGAGTGAACTCATAAGTCAGAAGTGCCATTAGAGATGTCGGCCCTATGGACACCTCACGGATGTTACCCAGGATGATGTAAATGAAACCGCCCATAAATGAAGAATTCAGGCCGAACTGAAAGTTGAACAAATAAAGTTTATTTAAATTGAAAATTAAAAAGCGTCTATGGCACGTTGAATACACCAGTTCCCGTTCGATCACTGAAATAAGCAACGACGGGCGTGGTCAGTACTTGGATGGGTGACCGCTTGGGAACACCACCTATCGTCCAGTGATGTTGTATCATGTGGGTATCCACGTGGAATCGTGCCCTCGTGATGCTGGCTATTTCAGGCTCTGGCATAACCCAGGCTAGGTGAGGTCAGTGAGAGAAGCTGGTTTGCAAGTTTCCAGCGAATGGAGGGTGAAACCCCCGTCTCGAATGACCAAGAGATGTTAAGCCAAATTTTTTTTTAAAAAAAAAAATCAAATTGTAAGTTTGTATTTTTGTATCACCATGACCTTGAACGACTTATACGATTTTGATAAAATTTGGTGTGGGCATTAAGATAACAAGATAAGATATTTATTTATTTACAAGGTATAGACCTTGTAAATAAATGAATATAAACAAACAATATCGGCTTAACAAACAATGTCAGTGTGTATATTACACGAAACATGTTTGTTTTTACCTCGCCTCATAGCTCATTTATTGATAACTAGCTTTTTCGCCCGTGCTTCGCTACGATTCTCAATTGCTATTTTTTGTAGAACTAGTAGCAGATGTTATTAAAAAAAATGCCTCTTCCCACCAAAAAAGTCTCCGAGGTCATGTCAATCCTGAGGCCGTCCATCTCCTCGAGGTTGACAACCTATATAGACGTTTAAAAAGAAGAAAACCTCACGAGCTCACATAGAGCTCCATTCCTGGGAGCACCAGATTGCAACCACCTACATAAGATGAGTCTGTTTATGTTATGTACATAAACTGTCTATTTTTTCTTATTTTTAATATTTTAAGTTAGAATAATATTGTTCATTAGATTTAAGTATCTAGATTGGAATTATAATAAAATGCCTTCATCGGCTATTTTTTATTAAAGCAAAACGCTAGTTTTGCATCGCCAAGAAAAACAAAACGAGCGTGGTTTACATTAAACACCTAAAGAAGGTAGTGAAAATAAAAACACAATGTAGGCTTGCTTAACGCATACAGTGTGCATATTCCACGAAACATGTTTGTTTTTACCTCGCCTCATAACACATTTATTGATAACTAGCTGTTTCGCCCGTGCTTCTCTACGATACTCATATTGCTATTTTTTGTTTTTCAAGGATATTGGAGGGAAGGAGGGACTATGCGTTTTTGTCCGCCCTCTATTTTGCAACCTTTAAAAAAACAAGATTTAAATATTTCTAGGGGCCTTGGGGGAATATTATAACCACTGAGGGGAGCAAGCCAGCTTCATTAAGCGACGATCCTATGCCCGTGTAAATACAGACGGTTTGGTATTAAGAAGGGCACCCAAAACTCTGTTTCAAACCAATGATGAAAAGGAATCAGCAGAACGCAGTTACCACGCATTGATATTGTGAGAAGCCAGCGAAGGGTTAACTTTCCAGGAAAGAATTAACTTAAGAGGGTAGGCACTGAATAGGAGGTTGTTGCCTGGTAGAATTAAGGAAAGCAACACCGACCCCTAATAGAAGAAGATCTTGCGGCCCTGTGACGGACCACAAGTTGAAGAAAAAGGAGCTACACCAAGGGCGTAGCCAGCATCTGGCCTAGGGGGGGGGGCAGCTGAGATTTTCATGTCGGGAGGGGGGCCGATAAAGTAATTCGGTACTTATTTAATAATAAACCCCCAAGGGTAACTGATGATTCAGTTATTGGGGAGGGACGACCCCAGGTCCTGTGATAAATATCGATAAAGGAAAGTGCCAAACCAGTGTAATTCAACTAGCAGGAGGAGTTTTACAATGGAAAAATATACGGAAAGCCGAAGAAAAAAACAGATGGAACCTATACGTTTGTTAATTTTTTAGAATTGTCCCACCAAATTTACCAAATACGATTCAACGATGCGACAAGTTTGCCACAGTTACATTTGATTGTTCACAGTGGGGCTGTTGGATTAGGGACAAAATGTGGCATTTATCGTATTTCGGTACTTGATGACTTTTTTGCGTACAAAAATCATTTTATCTAGTGTAAATTTAAGTTGTACATTCCGTGCTGCATACTCTCGAGAATTTATAGGGGGGGGCAGCTGCCCCCCTTCCTACGCCCATGAGCTACACTTTGATTGTGTTCATACAATTAGTTGATCAGTTCTTAGGAAAGGACACAGAGCGTCTTTGGAAAGTGTTGCTACAGCTACGAGAATGATTCCAAAAGTTCGTAGATCCACCAAAAAAATGGTTAATTGTTCTGACAATATTTTTACTTAATGTTAATACAAGTTAAAATGATCCAAATATTTTAATTTTGCCAGACCATCTTTGTATAGGCTTCCGAGAATTTTTTACTAAATGTTCAGCTCCACCATGAGAACGCCTCTGTCCAAATCGATGTCAATTCAAAGGCTGCTGTGCGTGAGTGTGGCTTCACTGAAATAACTCTTATCTCTGCCCCCCTTACAGGTCAGACCTGGCCCCCAGCGACTATTATTTATTTTCAAACCTAAAATCTGATTTGCTTGGGAAAAATTGGGATTGATGAAAAGATCAGTTTGGCTGTCAAGATAATAACTACTTATAGACATAGAGATCTAAATTATTTATGCAAGGTTAGGCTGGGTCTGCGACCCAGCCTAACCTTGCGCAGTCTCCAACACCCATTTTTTTTTTTTTTGGAACCTAACCCAATACTACCTCCAATACGTCCTACCCAACAAACTTTGTGTTTAATTCTATTAATGGCCAGTAAACTGGCTTTATTAACGTTGTTTATTAACGGGCAGAACCTTTTTTCCGTAAATTACATATAAATAATTCATTTTGATGAAATATCCTAGTATTTTCAGGATAGGTTGATGATTCCCAAATTACAGGTTTCAGGTTACTTACAGTTTCGGGTGGCCCTGCTAATGATGCATAAGCTAAACTTTGTGGAATCAGTGTGAGTCCAACTGTTTCTAGTATTGTCAGGATAGGTTGATGGTTCTAGGGATGCGCTAGTCATCCAAGAGTCGAGTCATGAGTCGACTCACGAGTCAACATCTTTTTGAAATGAGTCGACTCTTCAAAGAGTCGACTTGCGAGTAGTTTTTTTTGTTGACTGATAAAGATAATAAAGGGAGAAATATTTTTCCGGGTGTTTGTTGTTTACTGACGGAAAATGTTCTTTTATTCTGGTGACGACTGCTTGTGATGTCTTTTTAATGTATTCACCGAAGTTGGGGACGTTTATTTGGTAGAGGGGAACTTTTATCCATTGGTTTTATTATGTCTTTCTGATCAAATAAGGCGTTCTTGTAAATTGTCACTCGATAAGAGTCGAGATCGAGAGTCGACTCATATTGGTGTTTCAGGTTACTTACAGTTTCGGGTAGCCCTGCTAATGATGCATACGCTAAACTTTGTGGAATCAGTGTGAGTCCAACTGTTATCCCAGCAATAGCGTCTGCAATACAATCGTCTTTTGTGTAAGACTTGAACGTGTTAATGATGGGTACATGGCGGTGAAGTTTCTTGCTGAGCTTCTCTCGTCGGCTGTGTTTGGATGAGAGTGGCAATGGTATGGACTGTTTAACATTGTTCATTGTTTGAGTGAGGTCGATGTACTTTCGAAACAGTACCTGTGAATCAGAAATGACAGAAATTATCGTACGGGTAAAAATATACATCCCCGTGGCAGAGTGTGCATCACACTTGCCCTGTACAAGGGGGGGTAGAAAGTATTGTAATGGACTGAAATTTTCGATGTCGAATTTTCAATGCCAAAACACGTTTTATAGTGGCAACCGCAAAAAAGCGGTAAATACAGTTGAAAATGGGCAAAAAGCCGTCACAGTATATTTGATTTTTTCGACTTCGAAAAAGATTCTTAGTGTGTTCTATACATACAGTTAGAACTATATGGAGCTGTAACGTAAAATGTAAATGTAGAATTTCTTTGTGGTAAGGCCCAATGGTCTTTTCACAATTTTTGTGGGTATCACAGCATTACTAAGAGCCTCCTGCACTAATAATCACTTCAAACTTCTAATCTTTTACTCCGGTAATGCCGCCACTTGTCGCTACTCACATTAAAAGTATCACAAGCACAAAATTTCCGACCTAGCCGGGAATTGAACTCGGGTCCCCCAAGTGCAATGCCAGTGTGACCAGGAGGACTGTCGCCTCTATAGTTCTTGCTGTTCTCATTTTTTGCAAAATTTTGAGTGTATGAAATATGTAAATAGGTATATGTAGGTTTACCAATTTTTAAGCAATGTTCGCCAAATCCGCTAACCGATTCGATTTCAACGAAAAATTTCCTGTTTCGTCCATGGTATAAAACTGACATACATATACTGACATTTAAAGTTTCTAGCGTTGATCGTTCTTGAAATAGTTCTTGAAAAAGATCGTTCTTGAGATTTGGGACCCCAAAACGTGTTTTGGAATTGAACACTCGATTTGGAAAATTTGAGCCCATTACAATACTTTTCTTTTTATAGGATAAGGAAAGTAAAAAATCTGCCCATGAGGATGAGGTGTAAGGATTTCAAACCTTGGTGGAGGGGAAGCTCAGTGAAACGAAACAACCCTCAAAGATTAACGTTTATTTTTTATTACTCTGTATAATCAGGGACGTAATTAGGGGGGGGGGGCAACGCGGCGGCTGCCCCGGACGCGATGTTTTTGGGACGCCAAAATGGTTGGTTGCCCCGGGTCTGACTAGCCTAAGTTACGTCCCTGTGCATAATTCTGAATGTTAGGCACACACAAAATGTCAAGGCAGATCCTCGCAGCTTAAATAACAGCAATTGTTTAATTGATGTCACTTGCCATTCTGTGTGGCAGGTGTTTCCTGTCATTTGTTTGAATGTCAGTTCAATGTGTCTGAGTCCCTGCGCCCCTCCCTCTCCTGGGGACACACACATTTATAAGTTAGGATGGGGGGACCTTCACAACATCTTTATTGTTAGAATCTGGCATTTTGGGAGAAATCTAGGTCAACACTAATATTGTTAGATTTCTTTTTCGTTAATTTGATTTGTGTGTGTGTGTGGGAGGGGAGGGGTCACACAGTAATAGCGAAGATGATTTTTCTTCAATAAAAAGAATACTTTTTACAGATTCCTTGATTTAATCAAAAACTACTTGGGGTAACAAATTTTTAATAATGATCCTTTGGAATCGTCACGGAAAAAATACCTCCCCACGTAGAATCCGAAAATCGAATTAAAAAATCCGTTTGTCCGCCGTATGCCTTGATGGGCACTTTTGCTACTTACCTTTGACCGATTTTGATGAAATTTGGTATATTAGGTCCCATTTGGGGTATAGGTTATTGTGCCCGAAATTTTTGGTCACCGTCAGTCACATATATAGGGTTCCATACTAAAAATTTAGTATAGAACCCTATATAAGTGACCAAATTTCATCAAAAACGGTCAACGTTATTTTTTTTAGCCAGCAAAATTGTTTCTCATTTAATAAGTATTTTTTAAAAAATAAGGAGGGTTTGGTTTCCTTGGGAGACAGATGGTTTTCAGTGTAGAGCCAGTAGTCCTCATTCCGTTTGGTTATTTGTAAAATTGGACCTGGAAAGAAAAGTATAGTTTTAATATTTACCTTTAATTAAAATGGACCGAACTATTTTCACGTAGCCGTCACGTCAAATACCAAATATTGGTTACATTCAAGATTCTGAAGTTCTTTCTGTTCGCTCTCATTACCATCACCAGGTAGATATACTCATCACTCGTCACTAGGTTTTCCGTTATATGAAAGAAACAATATATAAAATTTTCGATAAAAAAAAAAAATCAATGACTTTGTTTTAAAAATTAATTATATTTGTTTTATGATTTTCAATAATGAGCTTTTGGAATTGTCACGAAAAAAATAAAAATATTCTTCCTTAAAATTTGATATTTGTGAACGTTAGTGAACTCCACTTTTGACTCTCATCATATAGGTACCTACATCCCAGAATGCACTTGTATATGTGTATGTATGTATGTTACCCGATACAAGCCACAATTTTCATCCAATTTTGACGAAATTTGGTATACATGTTTATGAAGGAAATTTGCTGTATAGTTTTTGAGGATCTTGCACCCCCAAGGCAACAGGGGGGCCCAATATTGTGTTTTTTAATATGACTTTTATCTTTTTAGCGTGTTTTTTAATATGACTTTTATCTTTTTAGCGTTTTGTTATAGAAACCTAAAATTTTGATATGTTATACCCGGTGTTAAGAGCTTTTCGATTCGAAAATTTGGGGGCAATTTTTTTTTTTTGAAAATGATTTTTTTTAAAATTTGGTTAAGATATTTTTTTCTATAAATGACTACAACACTAATGTAAACACCTGATCATCTTGATCTACTAGTTTATATGTAAAATTACGTTATAGAATCCAATCGACAGTTTGTCAGCCACGTCATGCACCGCGATGTGCACTTTTGTCACTTAGCATAGACCGATCTTGAGATTCAGACTTTTGAGGTCTAAGTGTGTGACGAAACTTTCCGTCACTGTCTGTTCTTGTTACCTACTATATAGAGGAAACGAAAGGGCCCCCGATTTTTTTATAGACTTTAATAAAATTTGGTGTGAATGAAGTTCACAGCAAACGAAGGATTTTTTTAATTCGATTTTCGTACGTTGGTTTTTTTTATTATTTTATTTAGGGAGGAGACTTAACAATCAAAGTTTATTTAGGGAGGAGACTTATCAATCAAAGTCCTCGCTCCTTCAATATTGAAATTTAAAATATTAAATTTTACCAATAAAATAATAAACTCATGTGTCACATGTGTTAAAAGATAAAATTAAAATTGAAAATGTGAGTGTTAAAAGATAAAATTAAAATTGAAAATGAAAACATAAAATTAAAAATTTCAAAAATATAAAATTTGACGATATTGATTCGGAGTTTAATTTATTAAAATTAGAAGCTAAAATTAAAATTTTTAAAAATATAAAAATTGACAACATCGATTCAGAGTTGAATTTATTAAATGCAAATGAAAAGCTAAAATTTAAATTTCAAGCTAAAATAAAGAATTAAAATTTTATAAGCTTTCAACAGTACACAGACTGTCACAACTTGACACGAATTTTAATTTTTAATTTAATTAATTACACTCGGAATCGATATTGTCAATTTATTATATTTTTTAATATCTTCCGATTTTTTAAATATTTTTATAATTAGGATAGTTTCCAATAAACAGGTTCCTTGTTACGAATATTTTTAACAACTCAGCTACTGAGATTGAATTG
The DNA here is from genome assembly GCA_012654025.1 of Pachypsylla venusta. Lineage (NCBI taxonomy): Eukaryota > Metazoa > Arthropoda > Insecta > Hemiptera > Aphalaridae > Pachypsylla > Pachypsylla venusta. Next base: position 10,168,540 of record CM022883.1, read on the forward strand.
TAAAAGCAGGAACACTCAAATATTTGCACTCAGATGATAAAATAAGAGTAAAGCACTTGATTAGAAAACGAATCAAACAAACTTAGCTAGCGTCAATGGTACGTTGAATACACCAGTTCCTGTTAGGTCACTGAAGTTCAGCCACGTCCAACGAGGTTTTACTAAGAGTGTGTCCACATATTTAATTTTTTTTTTTTAAATGAAAAATACCTGTTATGTATAAAATATAAATAAACATTACAATATTCTATCTCTCAAGCTTAATTTAACTTATAGGTTCCCGCCCCCGTGATGCTGGCTTTTCCTGGCTCAACAAAGTAAGATATATAGAACAGTTGATGGGAATAGTCCCAAATCCAAAGACTGGATCCCCAGTAAAATTATCTGAACACTGCAACCGCCGATTTTCCGACTTTTTTGAGAAATCATTTTGATGTGAATGGACACTTCCCCCAAACCAAAGACTGGGACCCCAGAAAAATTATCAGAGTTCAAATATCTCCATCCGTTTTCGAGTTACGTCCGATTTTTCGATTTTTGCATGGAAAATCATACAATACTATTGGAAACATTAAAAATGATTGGAATAGACCCCCCCTCCAAAAAAACATAGACCGAGACCCCAGTAAAATTATCAGAATTCTGAACTCTACAGCCGGCCGAGCTACGGCTGATTTTCCGATTTTTTATGAGACATTATAGAATACTATTAGAAATGCTAAGAATATAAAACAATTGAAATGATTGAACTGCACCCAAAACCTATAACTGGGACTCCAGAAAAAATGAGAAATCATAGAATACTATTAGAAATGATAAGAGTATATATCTCTTTGAAAGGATTGGACTTCCCCACAAAACTAAAGACTGGGACCCCAGAAAAAACAGAGTACGGCCGATTCGATTTACGGCGATTTTTGTATGGAAATTCAAATTTTTGCATAATTTTGTTCGATTTAAATAAAATAAAAGCGGTTAGTGCCGATATAATTTAATAGAATTAAATACAATGTTTGTTGAGCAGGACGTGTTGAGAGTAGTAGGTATTGGATTAGGTTCCAAAAAAAATTAATTAAAAATCTAATGTTCTACATAGGATAAAAAACGGGTAGGTATACTATGGTATACTATAATAGGTATACTATATTGGTAGGTATACTATAATCTATGTGTGGTATATTCTGATCGCGTTTAAAAGTGTGTACCTCGGTGATATGATTTCTAATGTAAAAGTCAGATTTATTATTGTTTGTTCACTCATCTTCTCGAAACGAAGTTTGTACCTACATGATAAAAACCTAATATTACTATCTCATTTAAATATTTTTAAAATCATAAAAACACTTGATTTTGTATTAGACAGTTAGGCATCTATCTAACTATCCAACATACTCGAGAAGTATCATTGTTATTGAACACATTTTACTTTCCTTATTCTATAGAAAAGTGAAAGTATTGTAATGGACTGAAATTTTCGATGTCGACTTTTCAATGACAAAACACGTTTTAAATTCCCCGCACACCAAATCTCGAGTTTCAGTCATTGGTCCGTGTGTCTGTCTGTAAATAAAGATATCTCAAGAACCGTAAGTGCTAGAGACTTGATGGCCTTTTTCCGTCATGGGCGAACACCAAAATTTTTGGTTGAAATGGAATTTACCGTTGGCGCTTATTACCTTTTTTTGGCGGTTATTACCTTTTTTTTTGGGAGTTTTTACGAATTCTGACTAAAAATAGAATTGTAAGAGCTTTTATGCATAGTATGCGCAAGGACTCTTTTGGTTGAAGTCCAATCTAACGTTCGTGTTTTTTCAGGGCCGTGTCCAAGATTTTTTTTTTTTGGGGGGGGTCCGAAGCATTGACAGCCNGGGGGGGGTGAAGGATTAACAGCCAAGCCAGGACTAATACCTGTTGATGTTGTTGTTGATGATGATGATGTAGTTGTTGTTGTTTTTGATGTTGTTTTTGTTGTGGTGTTGGTGGTGATGATGATGAGTTACACCTTACAATATTAAATAAATCATGCCTCATTGACCACTCGCTGGGTACCGCCTTGTGTTTTTTTTGTTGCTTTTCAGGATCCTGCCTATCAGAAATTTGAAATTTTGTTGAATATCAATTGTATGTATTGGACGCGTCACAAAACTTTTAATTAAAATCCAATGTACCGCTGAGACATATTGTTCAAACCCACACGGACCAATGGCTGAAACTTAAGATTTGGACTTTTGGCACCGCAAATTTAATATCGAAAATCTTAGTATTAGGGAGGAGCTAGTCATCCACTAGTCGAATCATTTTTTTGAAATTAGTCGACTCTTCAACGAGCCGACTCAAGAGTAGCTTTTTTTTGTTGCTTACCGTTTCTTTAGCATCTATTGGCCATTCGAGAAGGAGGTTTTACCATCCATTCGCTAGAAACTTGCAAACCAGCTACCCACATTGACCTCAACCAGCTTGGGTTGGGCCGGAAAAACAGACATCACGAGGCGAGAACTCACGACGGACACTCACATGGTACAACCTCACAGGAAGTTGTTTGACTTCAGTAATCTAATGGGACCTGGTGTATTCAGCGTGACATAGACGCTGACTAACTATTGATAAAACAAAAAATCTGGTGTGAACATCACACGACTTTTCATCACACGTATTGTAATGGGCTGAAATTTTCAATATCAAGTTTTCCATGTGTTTTTAAAATTGTCACTCGACGCGATTCGGCCGCGACTCAAGTGAGTCGAAAATCTCATCCCTAAATCTTAGCCCATAAATAAGGAAAGCCGTGAGATGTTCACACTCGATTTTTTTTGTACGTAATATAATAAGATAATATTATAGTCTGTAAGTCTAATGATTATTAGGTATCTACTCTGTGCAAATATCATAAAATCCGTTCAGTAAGTAGTTGGGTAATTCAATGAGTGTAATTAGGTAATCAGTGATAAAAACTATAGATTATAGGTATTCACTCCAACTGGGTACAGTGTTGACATGTCTTCACTATTGTGGTATACTTACCCTTGTGTCTTGGGTAAATTGAACTAACACAGTAGGGCAGGATTGGCTACTAACTTTACCTTTGTTGGGCAATTCAATGGGTGTAATTAGGTAATCAGTGATAAAAACTATAGATTATAGGTATTCACTCCAACTGGGTACAATGTTGACTTGTCTTCACTATTGTGGTATACTTACCCTTGGGTCGTTGGTAAATTCTAAAGAACTAACACAGTAGGGCAGGATTGGCTACTAACTTTACCTTTGTTGGGCAGTAGTTGGGCAATTCAAAGGGTGTAATTAGGTAATCAGTGATAAAAACTATAGATTATAGGTATTCACTCCAACTGGGCACAATGTTGACTTGTCTTCACTATTGTGGTATACTTACCCTTGGGTCGTTGGTAAATTCTAAAGAACTAACACAGTAGGGCAGGATTGGCTACTAACTTTACCTTTGTTGGGCAGTAGTTGGGCAATTCAATGGGTGTAATTAGATAATCAGTGATAAAAACTATAGATTATAGGTATTCACTCCAACTGTGTACAATGTTGACTTGTTTTCACTATTGTGGTATACTTACCCTTGGGTCGTGGGTAAATCCTAAAGAACTAACACATTAGGGCAGGATTGGCTACTAAACTTTACCTTTGAAACCGCAATCCCATGAAGACGATTCGGTGCATGCCACGCCATTCTGGATTGATGGTTCACACACACGTTTTACAATTTTATGAAAGTAAATATACAGCGTGTCCCAGAATGACCGAACACCCCCTTAACTTTTGAACTTTTTTCGATGTTTTGCTATTTCAAATAAACCTATCAAAACAAATGTTTGAGATGCATTAAAGATTTAAATCTTTAATGGCTCTATCAATTTCAATTTGGTTATTTAATAATAATATTATTTAAAGGTTCTATCAATTTCAAGTTAATTATTTAATAATAATAATGAATAATTTTCATTGTTTTTACCTACATTTATAAATGCATTAAAGAGAGTCGCAGAAGATCGACGCGAGCCACGTTGACCATAGACCAACACTGCATTAGGAGGAAAACCAATTGGTGGGTAGGCATATTTTTGGTTTATTATTTTCAGTAATTGTCCTTTGGAATCGTAGTTAAGGAAATAAATATCCCCCCTCAAAATTTGATATTATAGATACGTTTCAAGGTATACGTAGAATCCAAAAATCGAAGAAAAAAAAATCCGTTTGTTTGATCTCATCTTGTCCCTAATTTTTTTCTAGTGTGTCCCCTTCTCTGAAGCTCTGGAAGGTGGACTGATTTTGATGAAATTGGTTCGTAGATCTCCATTTGGGGTCTAATAATTGTGCCCCGAAACTTTTGAAAAATCTCCAAATTTTCTGTACGATTACAATACTTTATCTTCTAGAGAAGGAGAAAGTAAAATAGACTGTACAAGTGTACAAAATATTCCATCATCGAATTTTCAATTTGACAGCATTTCAAGAACATATTCAAACATTGAAATTTTCCATTGGACTGAAAAGAAGAGTCCAATAGTTAGTATACGTCACGTCGTCACCAAACTATCCGTCCATTATAACATTAACTTTTCTTCTTCTTGTTATATATTGGGTAACTATTTTATTCTTTATTTTTTTCCTTAAGTTTGCCCGCAGACAACTGCATTGCATAACACACATTTTGGCATAATATATGCAAGGAAAAACAAATAGACATGTTCAAGCCAACGATCATGCCACGTTGAATACACCAGTTCTCGTCAGATCATTGAAGTTAAGCAACGTCGGGCGTGGTCAGTACTTGGATGGGTGACCGCTTGGGAACACCTCATTTTTCCGGCCCAACCCAGGCTGGGTGAGTCAATGTGGGTAGCTGGTTTGCAAGTTTCCAGCGAATGGAGGGTAAAACCCCCAAATTAAAAAAAAAAATAAAAATAGACATGTTCTTATGGGATCGAGCAATTTGCAGACGTTTAGACCTCATACGTACCAGTGATGTATATGTATTTCCTTGCATATATGCGAAGATTTGTGCTATGCAATAAGATCAGTTTGTGGCAAGGGCGTAGCCAGCATCTGGCCTAGGGGGGGGGGGCAGGTGAGATCTTCATGTCGGGAGGGAGGGGTGGGGGTCGATAAAGTAAATAGTTACTTATTTAATAATAAACCCCCAGGGGTAACTGATGATTAAGTTATTGGGGAGGGGCGACCCCAGGGCCTGTGATAAATATCGATAAAGGAAAGTGCCAAACCGGCGAAATTCAACTAGCAGGAGGAGTTTTACAATGGAAAAATATACGGAAAGCCGAAAAAAAAAAAAATGGAACCTATACGTTTGTAACGTTTGTTAATTTTTTTGAATTTTCCCACCAAATTTACCAAATGCGATTCAACGATGCGACAAGTTTGCCACAGTTACATTTGATTGTTCACAGTGGGGCTGTTGGATTAGGGACAAAATGTGGCATTTATCGTATTTCGGTACTTGATGACTTTTTTGCTTCCAAAAATCATTTTATCTAGTGTAAATTTAAGATGCCCCTTCCGTGCTGCATACTCTTGGGAATTTCTAGGGGGGGGGAACTGCCCCCAGCTGCCCCCCCTTCCTACGCCCATGGTTTGTGGCTGTCTGCGAGCATCCTTACAAAATTATTAGTTAGTTCTGTTTTCTATTAATTACGTGTAGTTTTTCACAATTAGTAGAAATCTGAAAATTTTAAGTGTCACACTCAAATTTATTATTGTACTTTCTCAATTCCCTTAAAGTAATACTGACTTTATACTTGGTCAGAGATTTTTCTGAGGAGAACCGCAAAATACTACCCCTTTTTACTAGCTTTCTAGAACTTGGCCTGGCGCACTGCCGTGCGCTCAGATACGAGGGCGGTTCCAAAAGTTCGTGGCCTCATTTAGAATGAGAAGGAGAATGAAAACATTGTGTGTCTTATTTTTCAACATAATCTCCCTTGTACTTCAGTACATTATTTACATCTTTCGGGTAACATCTCTATGCCCGTCAATAAGTAGTTAGTATCGTTATAGTCAAAATGCTTTAAAAATGAGCCAACGATACGTTGTCTTCCCAAGCGGGGTCACCTATCCAAGTACTGACCACGCCCGACGTTGCTTAACGACAGTGATCTGACGGGAACTTGTGTATTCAACGTGGTATGATCATTGGCTCATTGGATGCTTTTACTTCGTATTATGATTAGACAGTGTAAGACATGTTGGTCGAGCCACGAATTTTGGAATCATCCTCGCTTAGAAGCATGAATAAAAGCTATCACAACATTCATAGGGCAAATATTTTGGAATTTTATCATTTTTTGTTTTTTCTTTTTCTAAATTTCCTTTGCAAATCGATCTCATTTTTATTCAGATACCAATGTGTGACGTTTGAAAGCTCTAAATCACAACTCCACTAAAACAATGTCGAAAGATTTTTGTTTTAAACGAACTTCTATAATATCATTTGAACAAAAATTGTTCTCAGATGCAAGATTTCATTAAAATTAAATCAGGCTGAGTGTGCACATCAATCTGAATGGTGTTGAGCACTCCCAAGTTAATTATCTTACTCTCATTGAACTCTAATGGTTTTTGATGTCACTTCTCTCTTTTTCGGATGCTTTTCTCTTTAGTTGTTTATAAGATTGGCAATTCTTTTGATTGCAAAGGTCTTTGAAATATGACTGTCTTGGGCGGCCTCTTGTTCTCTTTCCCATGACTTTTCCTTCAAAGATGTTGGTAATGAATTTGTTATGTCTAAGAATGTGTCCTATTAATGTGCTTTTTCTTTTCATAATGAACTCCATCAGGCTTCTTTTCTCCTTCACTTCTAATAGTACTTGCTCATTTGATTTCTTTTCTATCCACTTCGTCTTTGTCATCTTCCTCCACATCCACATCTCTGCTGCTTCCAATCTCTTCTTCTCATACTTTCCTATCGTCCATGCCTCGCAACCGTACGTTAATACACTCCACACAAACGTTTTTGAAATTCTTCTTTGTCTCCAGTTTAAGATTTTTGTTGGTGAGAACCTCCTCTTCTTTTGGAAAGCTTGTTTTGCGATTACAATGCTTCTTTTGATGTCACTTCTCGATTTACTATCAGCTGTTATTATACTGCCCAGATAACAAAATTCTTTAACTTGTTCCAGTTTCTCATTTCCTATTTTGATGTTTGCGGGTAGGTTTCCATTCTTATCTATTACTATACATTTGGTTTTATTAGCATTGATCTTAAGTTTATAATGATTTAGTCTATGGGACAGCATTTCGAACATTTGATTCATGTCATTTTCTGAGTCAGATAGAAGGACTACATCATCGGCAAATCGCATACAGTGGATATGCTGTCCGTTTATTGTTATTTCTGGCGTTTCACTTTTCATATCGTTCACGGCATTTTCTATTAAAAAATTGAATAGGTAAGGTGATAGTGGACATCCTTGCCGTACTCCTTTTCTAATTTTTGCTACTGCTTTTATCCATTTATGTCCATGATGGTTGTTTGTTCTTTGTACAGATTTAGAATCAGTCTCCTATCTCTCCAATCTATTTGTCCTTCTATAAGTGCTTTAAATAACATTATCCAATTTATCTTGTCAAAGGCTTTTTCTAGATCAATAAACGTGGCAAAAGTTTTTCTATTGTACTCTATTCTTCTATCAAGTATTTGTCTGAGACATAAAATTGCTTCACGTGTACCTCTACCTTTCCTGAATCCAAACTGGTCTTCATCAATTTTTTCTTCTTTCTTTTGTTTCAATCTATTCTTTAGGATGTTAAGTAATATCTTGGCAGAATGAGCTAGTATAGATATTGTTCTATAATTCGAACAGTCACTGGCATTGCCTTTTTTGGGGATTGTAATGGCTCTACATTTTGCAAAATCAGATGGTATCTCTTATAGTATATCTTACTCTAACAAGTTTTAATATTTTGCTCTTTTTTCAGATTTGTAACAAGTGGAATAATTAAAATGGGTAGTACTTTGGGTGCAACATTGCACTGTTGCATTATTGTAATAACTTTGTTTCATGACAGCTTTGGAAGTATGGATGGAGCAGAAGAAAATAAGAATGAAGAAGCAATGTTTCATGGCAGCTTTGGAAGTATGGATGAATCAGAAGAAAATAAGAATGAAGAAACTATTGCATCTGGTAATATATTTTACATTACGTAGTAGTATCATGTGTCTCGGGTTATAAAATGCACAATAAAGGTTTTTGTGGTAGCCCCCTTTGACTGTACCTAAATAAATGGGATGTACTTTGCGCTCATCGGGATACTTGGGGGTATTTTTTTTTATTTTTTTTTTTTGTCAATAAAGTGACTCCTTGTATATAATAAGTCGATGGAACAACAACAAACGGTTCATTACAAAAAAAAACAAAAAAAAAAACGAGTAAATCAAAATATGAATTGCTTTCTTTCTTTTTTTTTTGCTTAACGTCTCTTTTACATCTATAGGTCATTCGAGACGGAAAAAAATACTATGGTGACATTGAAGATCGCCTTCAAGGTAATTCCAATTTTTTATTAATAGAACGCTTTGTTTTTTTTGCGTTGTTGAAATGTGTATTAAAAAAAACTTTTTCCATTTTTTCAATATGACGTACATTGTTCGAGATAAGGCGGGAAACCCGAAATTGAGTTTCTGGAGTGTCTTTGTGTATTTTTTTTTTTTGTTTATATTGGACTGGTTACAGATCTCTATTGAGACTGCCATTATCACTGCGACCTTTATTTACACACTGTATAATAATATGTTTGAATTATAATGTATTTATTTTTATTTATTTAATTTATATTTTAAAACATAAAGTGTAATTATTTTGAGCACAAGTTTACCGAGAATATACCGTATTTTTTTGGGTAAACTGAACTGTTGGTTGGGCTCATTCTTCTTCGTTTCATCCAAAAACTTTTCTTATGATGTGCGCCGTCCCTAAAATGTCTGTTCTTTGAATTTCCATTCGGCTGTGCTATCCTATGATTTTTTTCAGTTATTTGTTAAAGTTTGTTGACAATGTTCCTGTCGCTCCTATGACTACTGGTTATAAGTGTGCATATTCTTTTCTTATTATCTTTGAGTATTATGTCTGGTCTATTTGCTCCGATGCTTTGGTTCTATCTGTATATACTTGCTGATTCCACATTGAGTTACTCCATCTTTTTCTACTACTTGATCTGTTTCGTGATCATACTATTTTCTTTTTGTTGGGCTTTTAGATGTTTGCATATTTTGTAATGTTTGCATATTTTGGGCGTAGCGAAGAGTAGCCTTATACTCCCTACAAACTGCAAACTTTTTTTACCCTAAAAAAAACTACTCAACCTATTGTCAGCCAACGATCATACCACGTTGAAGTTCCCGTCAGATCACTGAAGTTAAGCAACGTCGGGCGTGGTTAGTACTTGGATGGCTGACCGCTTGGGAACGGCACGTATCGCTGGCTCAAATTTCCGGCCCAACCCAGGCTGGTTGAGGTCAATGTGCGTAGCTGGTTTGCAAGTTTCCAGCGAATGGAGGGTGAAACCCCCGTCTCGAATGACCAATAGGATTTAAAGAGACGTTAAGCCAAATTAAAAATATATATATATATATCTGTTAATAGACCAGTCAAAAAATATAACCAAGGGTGCTATGCATTTTCAGAAAGATATTTTGAAATCGGCTGACTTTTGTCCGATTTTCCGATTTGTTGAACAAATTTCAGCAAGTCAGGGTGCGATATTTCGCAATAACACATCTACCCATAGCGAGAAAGTTTTAGGTGTTATGTGTTATCTTAATCCTGAATTTAGGACATAGTTTGCAAAAGTATGACCGGCCATTCCAGAGTTACAGGCTCGAATGCGAGATCTGGCAAAATAAAATTTTAAAAAATACCAGCTAAAACGTAAAAATACTAATTGTTTAGCCAAAATATCAAATATTTTATTTGAATTTTCAGCATAAAGATCAATGTTTTTCAAAAGATCCGCGTACATTATTCTTCGCATTAAAAATACCACTCAAGGTCAATCAAGAAAGGTTGATATTCTCAAAAATGTGTTTGTTTTAACGGACCAATTAAAAAATAAAATTTCAAATTACTCGAATAATCAAAAGTTTATACTTTTGGCGCGCGAAAATTCGATTAACAATTGATGGCTGCACCCGTTTTTGTCCACGGACACACCTAGTTATAATAATAAGTTTTTTTTTTTGTAATAAAAAATTTAACTTATTATAATAACATATTCTTTCTTTTTTTATTTAGAATTAAATTCAAGAGAGAGAAAGAGAGATCAACAAGTAAGAAAGGATGTCCTCAGAGTAAGGGTGAGAAATGTATTAAAATTAATGGCAGAAATAGAAAGTTATATGGAACATTTGACAAATGAGGCCAAAGCCTTAGAAAATGCAAAACAGAGTGACTTTCTTACAGAAGCTCAAATAGTAAGTTCCATCGGCGAGATAGATGATAGAACTGAAGATTTTGATAAAGCAATTGATCAAATGGTTCGGATAAAAGAAGATGTAAACAAATTGGATGATACCAGTGATATTGCAGATCTGTTACAAGAAGTCGATCAAGCAAGAGGAAAATTGAACAAAATGCAGATTGAGCAGGCGATGCTTCAGAAGAAATTGAGTATTAAATATTTAAAAATTGAAGGAGAAACAATGGCCGCTGTCGCCAAATTAAAAATGAAAGAAAAATCAGAAGCCGCTGACGCTAAAGCAATGGAGCTTATCAACGAAGATTATCAAGAAAAATTAGCGTCCGCTGCATTAAAAAAAAAGAAGATAAAGGCAAAAAATAAAAAAATAAAATAAAAACATTAAATAATTAATAATTTATTTTTATTACAATAATTATATTGATCTAATAAATCAAAATCATTTTTGGAATACGATTATTTTTGGTTTATTATTTGATATTTAAAGTTTCAAGGTACATACAATCCAAAAATCGAATAGAAAAAAATCCGTTTGTCGGCTTTACGTCGTGATGAACACTTTTGCCAGCATTGGCAAAAGTGTTCAAAATTAGCGTTGACCGATTTGCATGAAATTTTGGTATATAGGTTCCGTTTGGGGTCTCATTGTGCCCCGAATCTTTTAGGTGCAATTGAATATACCGTTGGTTATTTCTACGTCTTTTTAGCAGTTTTCAGTATTCCTGTCTTTGTAGACATGGTAAATTTTTAGAGACTTGAAAATTAGTATGTACCTATATGTCATCTTTGGCGTCTAATAATGCGTTATACCTTTTGAATGCAATCGAATGCAAGCTAATGGGGGGGGGGGANGGGGGGGGGGGGGGGTATAATTTTTTAGACAGTAAAATAATAAACTATGTGTCACATTGGCAGAATTTTTTATTTCCAAATTAAATTTTGGATTATTTTTTCAGTTGTAAATTAAGTGATGATTTTATAGATTTGGTTCTACAGGGTTTGCACTTTTTAGTTGTCCCATAAGATTTTACATGTAAATTTCGATTTTAAAGCATAATAAAGATCCTTGCAAAATTTACATCGAAAAACCAACAGAAACTTTAAAACGAGATACCATGAGCATATAAATGCTTTAAATAAGAATAATGATGACCATATTGCTTCCAAATTTGCATTACCTACATTTAAAAAACAATATAAAATATACAAATATAAAGAAATTGAAAAATAATATAAATGAACATTTAAATATAATCCGTATTTCTAACAATCATAATGAAATCAATACAAATGAAGCCTATGAAATTTATAAATATAATAACAGTGAAAAATATACATTACTAAATAATCAAATTGAAATTGATAAGGCCAGTGACAATATTCTATTTAAAAAAGTGTTAGACATAGACTGTAAATATTTTGACGGTACTTCGCGTCACTCTACTCAGCACGCGATGAACAAT
>CM022883.1:10224054-10251962 GCA_012654025.1 Pachypsylla venusta
GATAGACTAAACTTTAGGAAAGGACATAGGCTACTTTTGGGGTTGAAAATATAAACGGCCATGCCTCTAAGGCGCCAAGCGAAGCGGGCGTATCCTGCTAGTTTTATTATAAAATAAAAACAAGTGCGAGAGGCCACTTCGCTAATTTGTAGTCGGAGTGACAACTCACACTTGAGAGGAGATTTAGAATATGGCCCTAAGTAAAAGTCATTTATCCCTTGGCAAAGTCACTGGATTAAATAATTACTCACAAAAGAGAAACTGGGGGTGTATATTGAATACCGCATAGCACAGGGGGCCCAACTTTTTTTTTATTTTATTTTATTTTTTACCAACAAAAATCATGTGTATTAATTTAATTATTTAAATACTGGCAGGATACGCCCGCTTCGCTTGGCGCCTTAGAGGCATGGCCGTTTATAGTTTCAACCCCAAAAGTAGCCTATGTCCTTTCCTAAAGTTTAGTCTATCTCCATACCAAATTTCATCAAAATCGGTTCAGTAGTTTAAGCGTGAAAGCGTAACATACATACAGACAGACAGACAGATAGACAGACAGAGTTACTTTCGCATTTATAATATTAGTATGGATTTCATTTTGGTTACCCCGACTCGTTGGGTAGTATTAAAGTTCTTTTTTTAATTTGGCTTAACGTCTCTTTAACATTTATTGATCGTTCAAGTCGGGGGTTTCACCCTCCATTCGCTGGAAACTTGCAAACCAGCTACCCACGTTGACTCCACCCTGGGTTGGGCCAGAAAAATAGCCAACATCACGAGGGCGTGAACCCACGTGAACACCCACATGATATAACCTCGCTGGACGTTGCTTAACTCCAATGATCTAACGGGAACTGGTGTATTCAACGTGCCATAGACGCTGGCTATGATTTTTAAAGTAAATGTTCCAAGATTGTGTCATTAATAAAAAAAAAAAAACGTCAAATGACCTTCGCATTTAAATTTTAGGACCAAGACGCAGATTTATGACATTTAAGGCATACTTTTTGAAATTTGAAAACCAGATTGTCCACTTTTTAAATTGAAAGGTATTTTCTTTTAAAATTTATGGCATCAATTTTTGGGCATTTGAACTTGTCCATTATATTTTACAATTTGCTTTCTTTTGTGAGATCTGAGCGGATGGCATTGCGCCAGGCCAAGTTCCAGAAAGCACCAGTGTATCTTTACACGAGGCAATTCACCAGGTTTTTCACACCGTCAGATATCCGCTTCTACAAGGGATAGATCATTGAAATTTTGAACATACATTCCGCAGTACAGTACAACACTACTCTAGTTTCACCTACTAAGAAGCTGAATTCTAGCAAGGAGGTTAAATTCAAACGAATCCGCAAATATCAATATTCAAACTCGTTAACTCTCAGTATTATAACTTCAGGGAAGAAGATACACTATAAATATTTCTGTTTTTATTTGTTTTGTGGTGCATATTACATACTTTATTAATACTTTGGTGTTAGATCTTATTCGACATTTGGGTCCTGTTTATACAGAAATTTTCTGGTTTCTGATATGTTGTGTAATCGAAAAGAAAAAGAAATGAAGAAAAAACGGCTAAATATAATCAGTTACATATAGTAATCTTAAAAAAAGTATTGATATCTCACAAAAAAATTATCATTGAAAAAAGGCCAATTCCACTTATTCAACCAAAAAATTCCGCCTCTGAAAATAATGATATTTATTATTGGGGCCAACTTTGTTGTTGCTGATGTATATCCCGCAATTAAATTTATTATTGCACGTTCTTCTGTCTCAATTCTCTTAAAGTAATACCGACTTTACACTTGGCCAGTTTGTAAGAAGGTAGTATTTTACAAATCCCCTTAGAAAAAAACTGACCAAGTGTAAAGTCGATATTACTTTAAGAGAATTGAGACAGAAGAACGTGCAATAATAAATTTAAGTGCGGGATATACAGCAGAAACAATAAACTTGGCCCCAATATTAGATATCACTACTTCCATAGGCGGAATTTTTTGGTTGAATAAGTGGAACTTGGCCTTTTTTCAATGATAATTTTTTGTGAGATTTTTCTTTCTAGAAAATCTCTTCTCTACTTTCTTGAGAAAGTACGTGAACACCTGATCAATATGATCAGGTGTTCACGTTAGTATTGAATTGTAGTCATTAATAGAAAAAATAACTTTAAAAAAACACTACCGTTATTTATGACCAGGATTCACTTACTTTTTCACTTCCGACTCGAGTTTCGTCTACTTCGTAGACATTTTCAGATCTGTGATGACATTTCCTTAAAAATGTCTACGAAGTAGACGAAACTCGAGTCGGAAGTGAAAAAGTAAGTGAATCCTCGTCATAAATAACCGTAGTGTTTTTTTAAAGTTACCAATAGGATGTCTAATATAAATTTGTTAAATAAGAAAAAATAACTTAATCAAATTTAAAAAAATAATTGACTGCCCTCCTGCCCCCCGTGGGCAGGAGGGCCCCCAATTTTTTCAAAATCGAAAAGCCCTTAACACCAGACATCACATATCAAAATTTACGTTTCTATAACAAACCGCTAAAAAGAGAAAAATCATTTTCGAAAAACAAAATATTGGGGCCCTCCCCGCGGAGGGACCCTAAAATGTTCAAAATCGAAAAGCCCTTAATACCAGCCATCACATAGATATCAAAATTTTACGTTTTTGCAAAAAACATAAAAATCATTTTCTATTAAAAACACAATATTGGGTGCGGGCCCTCAAAAACTATACAGCAAATTTCTTTCATACTCATAACATGTATACCAAATTTTGTCAAAATCGGATGAAAATTATGGCTTGTATCGCGCATCATACATACAAATATACAAGTGCATTTCGGGATGTATATGGGAGTCAAAAGTGGAGTTCACTAATGTTCACAACTATGCATTACACAACTTTTTTACATTTTCTTTCTTTTGACGACCCAACACTTTAAGTATCTAGTAATTCTGAGAAGCAATTACATTATTGATGTATGATAACTATACCTTTAACAAAAAAGAGCTTTTCTCTCAACTACTTTTTCCTATAAATTTTGGACCTCTTCTTGTTGACCCAAGGAAAAATTTCAACGATGATTAATGGCGTCTGGAAATTATTCTAAAAACTCATGCGAGCTCCTATTTGTACGTGTATAGATCTACCTGATGGAAAATTTTAAAAGGAAGGCATAGGGGAGGAGAACCATCGATTGTTTCCGATATTCCCCCAACCATTTTGGTTTGCAAAGGTTCAATAATGAAACTTTGGAATCGTCACGAAAAAAAATACCCCCTCAAAATTTGAAATTTTACGTTTCAAGGTACGTAGAATCCAAAAATCGAATAAAAGAAACTTTTGGGTGCAATCGAATACACCCTTGGCGGTTTTCGGTATAGCTGTATAAAAAGATAATTGTAAGAGTTAAAATCAAGGTGGTACCCAAGATTTTTTTTTGGAGGGGAGGGGGGGGGGCGAAGCATTGACAGCCAAGCCAGGACTAACACCTGAAAATTATTATCATGGAAGGTTATGTTGTTTTTGTTGTTGTTTCTGTTTTTTTTTTTTGTTTTTTTTAATATATTATAGGTCACGTGCAAAGTATTTTCATTAAAAAGAACGATTTAAATTTCGGGTTTATGGAACGCCTGGTCCACCCCTGGGTACGGCCTTGAGTAAAATAATAAATCCATGTGTCAGTTAAATTTAATCTTCTTCGTCTCTTTATACAGGGTGTCCACAAAAGTCCGGGACCACCTGAATATCTTTTGAACAGCTTTATGTGGAGTTTTGAAATTCAACATGGTATTGTATCCCAAATTAAACCACCTCATGCCAACTTTTGTTTTTTAAATACGAACCCCCATCTCGTGATACATTTTTAGAAAGACAATAAAATTAGAAGTGCTTTGTGTTTGGTTTCAAAATGGCGGGCATTTAAAATTTCCAAACATGACTTCCAAGGGGGTCTAAAAATGGGCGAATTATTTTCAATGGGATATTGAATAACTGCATAGGATACCAATGTCGAGGAACCTGATTTTTAGACTTAATTTTTTTCTGTATATTTATACGGACTTAGGACAGTTACCTAATGAAGATAGCTCACTCCCCTCGGTTGTTACATTTGTCTAGGGCTGTTATAACCATGCAAAAAACACTGCAACCACAATAACACTTGCTTGCTTCTCACAGCATGCGTACAAACTCGCATTTTTCTGATGACTTTTCATCATTGATTTCAACACAGTGTTTTAAAAGGAAGGGTATCCTCCCTAACACCAAACCCTCTGGATTTACTCGAGCTTAGGACCTAATGAATCTGCTGATTTTACTCACATTGGTGGTTACATTATAGTGGCCACCATGGACAGAAGACTCGATAAATCTCATTCCTAAAAATTTTATGAGCATAATAAATGTCAATATAAACGGATTTCATCAAAATCAGACACGGTGTTCAAATGTTACCGGGTTAACCTTAATTGGGTGCCAGGTCACAATGGTATTGCCGGCAATGAACAAGCCGATCACCTGGCAAGAATGGGGTCATTGACACCATTCACTGGGCCGGAGCCCGTGATCGGACTAAGCACGACTGAGATCAAGAATTTCATAAACGGATGGGTCTTCGAAAACCATCTGAGGCGGTGGAAGGACGTCTCGGACCTGAGCCACAGCAAGGCTGTGTTACAGGGACCAACCAAGGACCTTACTATAGAGATCCTTGCCCTCAGTCGCATAAACATCAGACTAACCACGGGCTTGATCACTGGGCACTGTGGACTGAGAAAATATCTGCACACTATGGGCTTCCATCAGAACTAGGTTATGTGCAGACTTTGTAGGGAGAATGAGGAGACTGCTTCTCACGTTATCTTTGATTGCAACTCCCTCATTGCGTGGAGACTAAGTAATGAACAGTTGCATCCCATTTCTCACGTTATCTTTGATTGCAACTCCCTCATTGCGTGGAGACTAAGTAATGAACAGTTGCATCCCATCTTGACATGCACGCAAAACATCTAGCCAAAAGACTGATCAAGCTTGCGCAGATCTTGGGCCTTAGCTGGGAAACAGGCTACTTTCCAAGCACAAAAAGCCCATAAGAGGCTTAGGTGCAGGGGCTTACATAGCCCCATAAAGGAACTTAGCTCACGAATATACGAAATGTTATCTTGAAACCAACAGACAGACTTTTAGAAACAAAAAATATAGTAGAGTTAAAACTAGACTTGATTTCGTGCAGTCGTTTTGTATTGGAAAATTTCAGTTCAGCTGTCACACAAACATATTGTGTGACATGGGAGTGGGACACAACAGTATATTACAACTTTAATTGAAAAAAAATTCCCAAACAGCGGAGGATATTTTTTTTCACGTTGGGCATTCCTAATATTATTAATATAACTTTGCGATGCATTCTGATGTGATCTAATTTTTTTAGGGGACGAAAGCCGCCTAATCCTAATTCGCCGTTTAATTCAAACGATGCATTTTATGAAAAAAAAATAGGTAAATCTATGAAAACTTAATTAGCATTAAATTTGACTTCTAATAAAAAATTATGAGGGGTGATAACGTTAAATTTGTCACAGAAAAAAAGGCTATTTTTTACACGTTTTCAGAAAAGTGTATTTAAACGCCTGTAACTCAAAAACGGTTGTACCAAATAAAAAATCATATTTCATTAAACTTGTGTAAAATTAAATTTTACGTTCGGAACATATCCTCCCTCATAATTAGTTCCTTCCTACGTATAGATTATAGTCCAAAGCCGAAGGCTGCAAAAACTTTCAAACTAATACTATCACTAAAGAGCAGTGTCCACAGCCGAAGGCTGCCAAATCTTTTTATAATAATACCATTAAATTTAAAATTAAATTTTACGTTCGGAACATATCCCCCCTCATAATTAGTTCCTTCCTACGTATAGACTATAGTCCACAGCCGAAGGCTGCAAAATCTTTCAAAATAATACTATCACTAAAAACAATTCAGAGATGGTATTTAGGATGATTGCAGTCATTATGGAATATAAATTTCAATAAAAAAAATTGTATAGACTGCAAAAAAATATTGTTGAGTCACGAGCGCTTTCGTCTGTTACGAGTTACGACATTATAATAAAATTATATTAAGGGACCACCTTAATATAATTTAATACGAAATTATCAAGTCTACTTGATAATTTCGTAACAGACGAAAGCGCTCGTGACTCAACAATATTTTATTGAAATTTATATAGATATCACTAAAAAGCAATGTCCACAGCCGAAATCTTTTTAAAAATCAACGTCAGCAGAAAAAAATATAATAATAATATCACTAAAAGACTTCAATCTTTAGAAGAGAACATCTACATTCGATGGAAGTCTGATAGAATGATTAAGGAAGAGAAAGTCTAGTACGGTTTTCCGTACCATTTATTTATACGGAAATGAAATCATATCCTATATATCCTATGAAAATGAAATTACTTAGCTTGGTATGAAATTTGACTTCAAGTTAAAATGGACGAGACACCTAGATATGTTAAAAATAAATGCCTAAGGGCTATGAAGATATTAAAAATTCTAAGCACACAAACTTGAGTGTGAGTCTAGGATAGAAAGACAGAGGATCTCCTGGAAGTACTCATCCTTAATACCTTTTCACTAAGTAGAACTTATAACTTATTTTTCTACACAACGAAATATTATTACTCAAATAATAAATTAAATATTTAAATAGAAGTTCTTCGTCTTTTCTTTTGATAAAACCTTCTCCCACTTGCACCCATCTAAGAAAAACGTACTTAAGTACTAAGTTTACACCTTTTCTTTGGATATAAAACTGATTCAGATAACTAACCCGGTTACACTATGTCTGGAATTACTACGCTTTAGGGCGCTAGAGTTCCCGATTTGTGAACTCATTGTTATACTCTTACACTCTGAGCCAGTAGTCTTTGCTGAACTTCACTGGGGTTGCGGCAACATTAGGGCTGGATGAGAGATACTAGACATGTAAAATACTGGAATACAATAGTGGACGCAGCACTTGGAATTCCGAAAGGAAAGACAGTCTCAATTAATAATAATAATACCATAAGTTCGGAAGAACTCCAGCCCTGTCTCCATTCGAAATATAATCAAAATATAACAAAAATGAAATTTTCCACGTTCCTAACGAAAACATAAAACCTTCAATAGTTATAGTATTGATCACGTTATCAACAAAGCATGATTTGATTTTGATTTGAGCTTACTTTTTGTGTTATTTCGTTATTAGGTAATTATTAAAAATAATAAGAAGCCCATCATAGCTTAGGAAAAGAACTTCTTAAACATAACTTTCATGTTAATAAAAATATTATTTATTATTATTAATTACTAGCAGACTGTGCCGACTTCGTTTGGCATGGCTGTTCCCGGTGCAAATAGTATTCGATAATTTCCCTCACAAAAATCGAAAATCGGGTGTTATTCGGAAATAATTGCATTCAATTCATTGTGCTATTGACAATATTGGCCAGATCCCAAAACACCAGATTGGAAGATTCCTCCATATAAATTGCAAAAAAATTATCATTGAAAAAAGGCCAATCTCTAACCTATTATTGGGGCCAAGTTTATTGTTGCTGCTGTATATCCCGCACTTAAATTTATTATTGCACATTCTTCTGTCTCAATTCTCTTAAAGTAATACCGACTTTACACTTGGTCAGTTTTTTCTAAGGTAAAATACTACCTTTTTACAATCTGTAAAATACTACCTTTTTACAATCTGGCCAGGTGTAAAGTCAGTATTACTTTAAGAGAATTGAAACAGAAGAACGTGCAATAATAAATTTAAGTTCGTGATATACAGCAGCAACAATAAACTTTACCCCAATAATAGATATCACTACTTTCATAGACGGAATTTTTTGGAAGAGTGGGTGGAACNCTCTCTCTCTCTCTCTCTCTCTCTCTCTCTCTCTCTCTCTCTCTCTCTCTCTCTCTCTCTCTCTCTCTCTCTCTCTCTCTCTCTCTCTCTCTCTCTCTCTCTCTCTCTCTCTCTCTCTCTCTCTCTCTCTCTCTCTCTCTCTCTCTCTCTCTCTCTCTCTCTCTCTCTCTCTCTCTCTCTCTCTCTCTCTCTCTCTCTCTCTCTCTCTCTCTCTCTCTCTCTCTCTCTCTCTCTCTCTCTCTCTCTCTCTCTCTCTCTCTCTCTCTCTCTCTCTCTCTCTCTCTCTCTCTCTCTCTCTCTCTCTCTCTCTCTCTCTCTCTCTCTCTCTCTCTCTCTCTCTCTCTCTCTCTCTCTCTCTCTCTCTCTCTCTCTCTCTCTCTCTCTCTCTCTCTCTCTCTCTCTCTCTCTCTCTCTCTCTCTCTCTCTCTCTCTCTCTCTCTCTCTCTCTCTCTCTCTCTCTCTCTCTCTCTCTCTCTCTCTCTCTCTCTCTCTCTCTCTCTCTCTCTCTCTCTCTCTCTCTCTCTCTCTCTCTCTCTCTCTCTCTCTCTCTCTCTCTCTCTCTCTCTCTCTCTCTCTCTCTCTCTCTCTCTCTCTCTCTCTCTCTCTCTCTCTCTCTGTTCTCTATAGTAAAATAAAAATGTTTCCATTTCAATCGTACTGTAAATCATTCAGATTGTGATTCAATGTCAATGACTCTTCAAAGTGATTTGACTCTTTTGAGTTAATCAATCACACATCTCTATGAAAAATGTAGAGCTGTAAAACAATGACAAAATCACCAGTGGCTATATCAAATGCGTGCTTGCGAAATATGGCTGCATGACAATTGAAGATATTATATCTACCCCTGATTATATTTTGTGATATTAATACGCTATATGAGCCATGGCGATCTTCACTTAATTAAGCCTTTTGTGAAAAGAATGTGATGGTAGAGTTTGTAAAAAATTATAAAAAAATCTCAATCTTTGGTTGATATCTCGGTTACAAAGCATTTTAATATGAATTTTCATTCTCGTATAGATCCCTAGAATTGATTCTGAAATTATCTAAAAAAAAAAATTGGGACACCCTGTATGTTTAATAAACATTGTTTACTTCCATCGAAGCTTAATTTTTAAATTTATGATTTAGGAAATTTTCATATTTATACAAGTATATCGTGATAAAAATCAATAAATGTATTTTACATTTAGTGTTCCAGAAATTTCTTTCAGATCCAATAGGTAGTTAATATATACGTCACGTCGTCAGCAAACTGTCATTCGATTTTATCTTTTCTTCTTCTTTCTTATAGGTACATGCGTAGTTATTATTATTCAGCTCTTATTATTTTATTCCTTCACAGAATTACAAGGTATTTGTTATTCCTTCACTGTAATACAAGGTATTTTTAATTTTCTGTTTTAAAAGTCAGCCAAAACATGGGTTGAAACATTGTGTCTTGTATCAATTATTTATTTTCTACTTTATTTGAAAATTGAAAAAAAAATAAAAAAATGTAGAATAATATTTAAAGAAAATTCCTTCTGACATGATAGATTATGAAAATGATAATATCAGGCTGAGTGTGCACATTACTCTGAATGGGGTTGAGCACTCTCGGGTTAATTATCTTACTCTAACAAGTGTTAAAATCTTGCTATTTTTTCAGATTTGTAACGAGTTGAATAAATAAAATGGGTAGCACTTTGGGTGCAACATTGCACTGTTGCATTATTGTAATAGCTTTGTTTAATGGCAGCTTTGGAAGTATGGATGGATCAAAGGAAAATAAGAATAAAGAAACTATAATTGCATCTGGTAATATGGATAGATCAGAGGAAAATAAGAATGAAGAAACTATAATTGCATCTGGTAATATGGATGGAGCAGAGGAAAAGAAGAATGACGAAACTATAATTGCATCTGGTAATATGGATAGATCAGAGGAAAATAAGAATGAAAAAACTATAATTGCATTTGGTAATATGGATGGAGCAGAGGAAAAGAAGAATGACGAAACTATAATTGCATCTGGTAATATGGGTGGAGCAGAGGAAAAGAAGAATGACGAAACTATAATTGCATCTGGTAATATGGATGGAGCAGAGGAAAATAAGAATGAAGAAACTATAATTGCATCTGGTAATATGGATGGAGCAGAGGAAAAGAAGAATGAAGAAACTATTACATCAGGTAATATATTTTACACTAGCTGTTTCGCCCGTGCTTCGCTACGGTATTTATATTGCTATCTTTGTTTTTCAAGAAATTGGGGCGGGGGGTATTGATTTGTGTCCAACCTTTATATTGCAACCTTTAAAACCCAAGATTTAAACTTTTCGCCAGCGCTTTAGGGGCACGGTCATTCTAACTTTTTAGTAAATTCAAAATTTAATTTCACCCGTTCCCGGTTTTGAACTTGTAACTCTGGAATGGCTGGCCATAACTTTGCAGAAAATGTCCTAAAATAAGTACTAAAGGGAGACCTAAAACTTTCTCGCTTTGAGTTGATATATGTTGTCGCGACAAATTTTAAGATATCGGACCGTGACTGTCCGATTTTGGGTAACTGGAAAACGGTTTGACATATTTTAGTTCTGATAATTTTCCTGGGGCTGTAGATCATGATTTGTGGGGGGGTCCATCCCCATCAATTTTTTGCTATCTGCTGGCGTTTGGACTGTGGTATTGTAACAGGCAACCGCTCATACATAGGTACAAACATACAAATTTCTGATTTATACAGGGTGGTCCATTTTAAGTGACGCAGTCGATTTTCTCGGCCCCTGTAGGAGATACAAAAATTCTATTCTGAGATTATTTTCATAGCTCAAAGGGGGACATGCTATAGTGACCTTTGCAAATCTGTCAAGGTTATTTTAAGGTCAAATTCATTTTCTTAAATGGAACGACCTGAATTTTAATGCATATTTGAATTTTACGTAAAATTCTACATTCATTCAAATATTTACTTTTTGTTTTCACTTGAATTTTTTTTTCAAACATGACATATCTGGTTACTCCAGTTCCTGCGCACTAATTAAAAAGAATATATCAATGTTTTCTTTTGTTATTTAGCATCAGCTTCTGAAGATACAGATATAGATAGAGCTGTACAAATAAGAAAGGCAGTCTTATTGCAAAGAACACGCAAAATAGCAGAAGCAAAGGAATCTCTAAAGATATTTGTGCCATATTTAAATGATCAACTGACAAACTTGGAGAAGCCTGATTTGTCTGATTGTTGTCGAGAATTTCAAATAAAAAAGTTATTTTCAAAAATATATCTTAAAAAAAATGAAGTGGTAAAAGCAATTGAACAAATACCACATATAACAAACGATTTAAACTATTTGGATGAAATTGTTGATCGATCTCTGCATAGTGTCCTGATGAAAACAAAAATTGACACGGATGAAATGAACGAATTGCAAGATGAATTGTATGAAATTACTTTAAAATTGAAGATTATGAAAGATGAAATTATTTTAAGAAAAAAACCCGCTACATCTAAATCAAGGAAAGCAAAAAATTCAGACATATGGAAAGATGAGACAAATGATGCTATTACGCAAAGATTTGCGATGCAAAGTTTGAACGAAGATAGTGATAATGCGCCGTCTACTTCCTACAGAACGGAAGGACCGTTCTCCAGATCCAAATCCAAAAAAAAGAAAGAAAAATTAAAACATTAAATAATGAATAGCTCCCTACACCAAGTTATATTTAATCAGTATATTTGTTAATTAAATATAAATATTTTTGGAATTTATAGATTTTTTAATAAAAAATTTTAATGTATATTTCATTGTGTTATTATGTCACAACTTTGTGGTTCCATAGCATTACAAGGTTTTTTTTTTTTAAAAAAAAAAAAACAACTCCACTACAATAAGCTATACTTAACAATTACCTTCTAATGCTACCACTTGTCGCTATTACCGTAGCTACTCAATTGTTCTCAGAAGGCTGAATTAAGCCCGCCCCCAAAACAGACCAAGTAGAAAATTGGAAAAAAAAACTTTTTCAAATTTTCGACCCTGATAAACATTATATACTGCCCAAATAGGAATGAAGGGTCCCTTTACACCGGCAGTTTTTTGGGTGCTATTATTATGTGGTAAATACAGGGTGCGGCAATTAGTATTTCCACATTTGAAAGAGATGGTAAATAAAAACGAAATGAGATATTTGAAAAAATATTTTGTATTCTGAAAGCTTGTGCATTCTAGTTTTTTTCATCTATGTTTTGTAAATAATTACGTCCAAATGACGGCCTTGGTGAGTTATTCACATTTGCAGTCTTTCACGGAAGTTTTCCATGATTTCCGTTCTCGTCAGCATCAATTTGGATGATTTCTTCCAGAATTGCCTCCTTTAACTCTTCAAATGTTTGAAGACCTCAGCCTTGAGATAACCCCACAAGAAGTCACAGGGACTTACATCTGGCGACCGAGGGGCTCACGAAATGTCATGCCGAAATCACGTGACGGGGGAACATAGGCCGTAGCCCCATATAGCCTAAAGCCGATGATGTGCTCCTAAAGTTGTAAACCCAACTCAAAAAATTTTTTCGATCAGAAACTGGATCTGTGGAGTACAAAACATACCTTGTGCGGAACGCCCTCTGAGTGGCTATAATGGATTCACTTTTTTTAAAATAGCTCGACAACGAACGTACGATGCTCGTCTGACCAAACCATTGCGACGCCCAAAAACTAGATGTCTTTTTGTGTTGAATATCACAAACCTTACGCTGCTCCGACTATTACTTCCCCTCCCACGATTTCTTGAAAAGTGGGAGAACTAATTGTCGCACCCAGTATAACAAATTCACGAGGATAAAAGTCCATGAGTCGACGGAGTTTGAACCCACGTCCTACTGTTTATCAGTCAGAGCGTCTTACCACTAGACCACCAACCCATATGATCATCTGTGCATACTAGAACACTATTATTTAGCCCAGTCAAATCAGAATTGAATTTGACGTGGAATAACATATTTAAACGTTAAATTCGGTTCAGCGGTTTGGTCAGAATGGGAAGTCGAAAATATGCTATTTTTTACACTTTTTCAGAAAATTGTATTATACTCCAATGTAAACGCCTGTAACTCGAAATCGGTTATTCCAAATAAAAAATGATATTATGTAAAACTTGTGTGGGAAATCAGATTTCACGTTCAGAACATACCCATTTTTAAAAATTGCTCATTCCTACGCATAGGTAGACGGAAAAATCGGAAAGTGGTCGTAGCCGCCAATTGGCCGATATATGTCTATTTGGTAATTTTATGACGTCTGACTCCAAAATTATTAATTTTATATTAGGAGATTTAATAGTTAAGTAATTTTATTGTCCAAGCAGAGGCTCTACGTTGAATTTGGGGGTGGGCAGCAGGGGGAGGTTTTTAATAATCCCCCCCCCTAGCGCCTCCACACAAAACGGTTATTCGGATGAAAAATGATATTAATATAAAGATAAAAAGGATTTATGCTCTCAGAGCACCCCTAGCACCTCTATTTTTTCTAATATGATCTTTATTATCTATTTAAAAGTCGTAGCGCTGATTTGCTACTATGTAGCAATTTTCAATTTTCATGCTCCCGACGTGAAAATCATTCATTTTTGGTAAGAAATTGAATTAGAATGTACTTTTTGGGACTCATTTGGTTACAAGAAAGTATTTAGAAGCTTTGTGTTGTAATATGTGCGTTGGTTGTGTGTTAGGGTGGACCTGTTGAGATTGTAACACTAGGTCCTCTACCAAAATTTAATGAAGTTTATTTGACATCATTTATAATCTGATGTGTCAGAAGCAAAAAAAAAAAAAAAAAAAAAAAAAAAAAAAAAAAAACGGCTGGGACGACGTGAAAAGGATTTTTGCTTTCTCTCCAAAGGAGAATGTTTGGATAGTATGACTTGGTGGCCCTATCCGTTATTAGTTCTCCTCTCTCTTGTTCATTTTGTCTCATATCGTTGACATGTTTGCAACTATAAGAAGATAGCAACTACATCGATGCTATGACCCGAACGCGATAAATTCCTGATTGAGAAACATTTGCATGTTCATGGATGGATGTTCCAAAATGAGACACAATGGGCAGGAAAGGGGAGAATGGAGCGAACTAGAATGCGCACCAGGGCATTCCGCCCTTCCGTTCTCCTCGGAATAGATGACTAGAATCCTTTTTAATTCATACCAAATGCTTTTCTCCCAACTTCTATTTGAATTTATGTTGGTAATTAGTGGACGGGCTGTACGTTCGAGTCATGTGATTGCTGTGCTTGCTATCTTCCTAGTTGCAAACAAGTCAATCAACGAAATGAGACATATGACAAAATACACAAGAGGCAGGAGAACAGATAACGGATCGATCTAGTCACCCGCCAGGATATTCTGTCTTCTGTCCTTGAGTTCTCCTTTGGACAAAAGGCAAAAATCCTCTTCATGTCGTCCCAGCCGTTTTTTTTTTTTTTTTTTTTTTTTTTCTGCTTTGGAACATCAGATTATAAGAGATGTCAAATATCCTTCATTAAAGAATCATTCATTGTATAGAACCTAGTGTCACAATGTCAACAGCTCCACCCTAACGCACTACCATATATCCTTCATTAAAGAATCATTCATTGTATAGAACCTAGTGTCACAATGTCAACAGCTCCACCCTAACGCACTACCAACGCACATATATTACGACACAAAGCTACTAAATAGTTTCTTGTAACAAATGAGTCCCAAAAAGTACATTCTAATTCAATTCCTTACCAAAAATGAATGATTTTGACGTCGGGAGCATAAAAAAATTGGAAATTGCTACATAGTGGCAAATCAGCGCTACGACTTTTAAACACATACTTAAGATCAAATTAATCATACCACATTGAATACACCAGTTCCAGTCAGATCATCGAAGATAAGCAATGTCGGGCGTGGTCAGTACTTGGATAGGTGACCGCTTGGGAACACCACGTATCGTTGACTCTTTTTTCCGGCCCAACCCAGGCTGGGTGAGGTCAATGTGGGTAGCTGGTTTGCAAGTTTCCAGCGAATGGAGGGTAAAACCCCCATCTTGAATGACAAATAAATGTTAAAGAGACGTTAAGCCAAATTATAGAAAAAAAAGATCAAATTAGAAAAAATAGAGGTGCTAGGAGTGCTCAGAGAGCATAAATGCTTTGTATCTTTATATTAGTATGATTTTTCATCCGAATAACCTTTTTTGTGTGGAGGTGGTAGAGAGGGGATTAGCAAAAACCTCCCCCTGCTGCTCTATCACCCCCAATTGCAACGCACAGCTTCTGCTTGGACAATAAAATTACTTCAATTAAATCTCCCAAAATAAAATTAATACCTATGCGTAGGAAGGAGCAATTTTTGAAAGTGGTTATGTTCTGAACGTGAAATTTGATTTTCCACACAAGTTTTACATAATATCATTTTTTATTTGGAATAACCGATATAGAGTTACAAGCGTTTACATTGGAGCGTTTACATTGGAGTAACAATTTTCTGAAAAAGGTTGAAAAAAGCCTATTTTTGACTTCCCATTCTGACCAAACCGCTGAACCGAATTTAACGTTTAAATATGTTATTCGACGTCAAATTCAATTCTCAATAAGTTCGAATAGAGCATATTTTTTCATAAAATGCATCGTTCGAATGTTTCACGCCAAAAACTAAAATTAGCGGCAAAATAAAAAAGCTTGCCTCAGAAACCGTCGCAAACTTAGATTACTATTATTCAGGATGCCCAACGTGATTTAAAATCATTTCCCGCTTTTTACTCAATTATTATAGGCTCACCTCTTTTTTGATCTAATTTGACTGGTCTATATTGTAATTTCATGCAGCTTTTTTTTTTTTTTTTTTTTTTTCTTGAAAAAATACATTTTTATAATTATACTTGCATCCCCCGATCGCGGCTTCGCCCGTGCATATTTTAAATGATGTATTATGCTATCTCTCCCGCCCCAATGTATTTCTTAAGGGGATTGTTTAATTTTCGCGATTTCTAACCGTTAAAATAAAAATTTTGCAAAATCCTTCCTTATAGTGCACACTTACATGGTGCAACGAAGGTCCCTGTCAAATTTCAAGTCTGTAGCGTTAATAGATTCGGCTCTAAGTTGATCAGTCAATCAGGACATTGCCTTTTATATATAAAGATAAAAACTTTGCCAATCCGACACATGGGTATTATTTTACTGGCTAAAATAATACCTAAACTCCAAATTTTTATATTTACGTTTCAAGATGCGTAGAATCCAAAAATCGCCGTACGCCCCCCGTACCCTGAAAATCGTCCGCCGTGAAGGGCACTTCTGCACTTAGCGTTTTACATGCAAGTTGAAAATAAACACCGTTATACAGGGTGTAACAAAATTAAACTTTAGACGCATCTAGCTTTACTTTTATTTGAAGAAAATATATTTATATATCATCTTACCATCTATAATAATAAAACTCAATGTAACGATAGATGTCTATTTATTTGTATGTATGTATCACTAATTGTTTAGCCAAAACTGTAGGCTGGATCTGAAAACTATCAGAATTCAAAAATGTCGAACCGTTCAACCGTTTTCGTGTTATGAAATAGTTGAATAAAATAATGTAAATTGAACCGTGGCGAAGCACGAGGTACACCTGATAGTTCTATTTAAATTTCTTGAGAAATCCACACTTTTTGTCAATAAAATTCACTTCCGGTGGTCGAACCGGGAGATCTCACCTTTCGATTCGTCATGACCCTTTCCTATCCCTAGAGCTTTTCAAAATTCGATAATTCCAAGCCGTTCAAAAGNGGGGGGGGGGGGGTCATTCTGGGAAACGCTGCATAAGATCATTTAAAAGAATTGGATAGTTTTCAAACTCGGTTATTTTTCAAGATACATATTTTTCATTGTCTCCAACTGTTCACAAGAATGGGGATTCTTAAATTTCTGTTCACTTTTTGAAGATTACATCTAGCATGTGGCGACCATCTGCTGCATGGCAATTCAGTCTACCGTTATTCAGTCGTTCGTGGAAACTCCTGACAGCACTCTCCAATATGTCCCCAAAGATGCGATCAATTTCTTTGGTGATGGGTTCACTCAAATCGTTCAGGGTCCATGGTTTTTCTTTGTAACTTTCTCTTTGAGTTATCCCTATAAAAAAAATGGGTGTACTTATGTACACAAATGTCTTAACATTAGAGGGATGGGACCGAGACAAAAATCTTCCCAGGAATGCACCCATCAACTGTGCCAAATTTCATTGCAATCGGATAAGTACTTTCGGCATGCATACAGTTTTAGTGGGTGAAACAAACGTCGTGGGTGAAAAAAGTCTCTCGTTGAAAAAAATGTCTCGCGTTACAGAAAAATTAAATTTCTTCATAACGCACCTAAAGAAGTATAACTTCAAAAAGTCACCGGGAATATGCCAGGGGACTCGAGAAGCCGGGGTAATTCACCGCGCTGGGCACGAAGCCAATTCAATTGTACTTATACTCCCTCTTGCTATGAATAGAATTTTTCTATCACCACACGTCCTGTCGCAAATTAGTAATCATTTCAAGAACCCACTACTCAGTTGAATTACCCCGATATATACAAACGTTAAAATTTTCCATCGGACCAAAAAGAAGAGTTGATGCAATAGTTAGTATACGTCATACGTCATGTCGCAAATTAGTAATCATTTCAAGAACCCACTACTCAGTTGAATTACCCCGATATATACAAACGTTAAAATTTTCCATTGGACCAAAAAGAAGAGTTGATGCAATAGTTAGTATACGTCATACGTCATGTCGTCAGCAAAGTGATAGTTGATTTTAACTTTTCTTCTTCTTTCTTATAGGCACGTAATTATTATTATTCCTCATTATTTTTTCTTTCACAGAATTACAAGGTACTTTGTTCTATAGATATTCACCAAACCACTGATTCAGATACTCANAACCATAGCTTGGGTTGGGTCAGGAATAGAAAGGATCACAAGGGTGTGAAAATATACGTTGTTATCCAATTGGTAACCATAGCTTGGGTTGGGTCAGGAATAGAAAGGATCACAAGGGTGTGAACATATACGTTGTGATCCAGTTGGTAGTCATAGCTTGGGTTGGGTCAGCAATAGAAAGGATCACAACGGTGTGAACATATACGTTGTAATCCAGTTGGTAGCCATAGCTTGGGTTGGGTCAGCAATAGAAAGGATCACAAGGGTGTGAACATATACGTTGTTATCCAGTTGGTAAAACCTGGATCGACGTTACCTAACGTCAGTGATCTAACAGGAACTGGTTTATTCAAAATATAAACTTAACATATACGTTGTTATCCAGTTGGTAAAACCTGGATGGACGTTGCCTAATGTCAGTGATCTAACAGGAACTGGTTTATTCAAAATATAAGCTTAACATATACGTTGTTATCCAGTTGGTAAAACCTGGATGGACGTTGCCTAATGTCAGTGATCTAACAGGAACTGGTTTATTCAAAATATAAGCTTAACATATACGTTGTTATCCAGTTGGTAAAACCTGGATGGACGTTGCCTAATGTCAGTGATCTAACAGGAACTGGTTTATTCAAAATATAAGCTTAACATATACGTTGTTATCCAGTTGGTAAAACCTGGATGGACGTTGCCTAATGTCAGTGATCTAACAGGAACTGGTTTATTCAAAATATAAGCTTAACATATACGTTGTTATCCAGTTGGTAAAACCTGGATGGACGTTGCCTAATGTCAGTGATCTAACAGGAACTGGTTTATTCAAAATATAAGCTTAACATATACGTTGTTATCCAGTTGGTAAAACCTGGATGGACGTTGCCTAATGTCAGTGATCTAACAGGAACTGGTTTATTCAAAATATAAGATTAACATATACGTTGTTATCCAGTTGGTAAAACCTCGATGGACGTTGCCTAATGTCAGTGATCTAACAGGAACTGCTTTATTCAAAATATAAACTTTTTTCAACAAATGTTTAACGGGGAAAATGGAGATACGTATGTGCTAGCCCCAAAAAATTGTACCCGTAAAACTCCCCTGGTTGTGATTAATTTTCAAAAGACTGTACAGTACAAGTGTTCATAATATCAACAGGAAGAGATCCAATACTTCGTAAGCGCCACGTCGCGTCGTCAGTAAAGTATCATTTAAACGATTTAAACTTTTCTTCTTCTTTGTTATTGGTAGGTAATTATTAGTCATTATTATTCCTCACTATATATTCCTTCACAAGATACTTCGTTTTATATTACACTAGCAGAATACGCCCGCTTCGCTTGGCGCCTTAGAGGCATGGCCGTTTATAGTTCCAATCCCCTTTTTTTCGCGATAAAAAGTAGCCTATGTCCTTTCCTAAAGTTTAGTCTATCTCCATACCAAATTTCATCAAAATCGGTTCAGTAGTTTAAGCGTGAAAGCGTAACATACATACAGGCAGACAGATAGACAGACAGACAGAGTTACTTTCGCATTTATATATTAGTATGGACTAGTATAAATATGGATATGGATATGGATTATTTATATGAACCACTAATTTACAATTCAGTTACTCGGGAAATTACAGTTATCATACATAAATAACATGTCATATGAGTTGGTGTTTTTCCACCTCACCCAGCCTGCGTAGAAACCCACTTGGCAAAACGTTCGACGTTGCTTAACTTCAGAGATCGAACGGGAAATGATGCATGCAACGTGCCATAGACGCTGGCTATCATAGGATTTAAAAAAATATTTTCCATTTTATTTGAAAACTCAATTAACTTGTAAAATAATATCAAAAAATTCTTCTGACATGACAGATTATTAAAATTATATCAGGCTGAGTGTGCGCATTAATCTGAATAGGGTTGAGCACTGTCGGGTTAATAATCTTACTCTAACAAGTTTTAATATTTTGCTCTTTTTTCAGATTTGTAACAAGTTAAATAGGTAATTAAAATGGGTAGCACTTTGGGTGCAACATTGCACTGCTGCATTATTTTGATAACTTTGTTTTATGGCAGCTGTGGTAATATGGATGGATCAGAGGAAAATAAGAATGAAGAAACTATTGCACCTGGTAATATGGATGGATCAGAGGAAAATAAGAATGAAGAAACTATGGCATCTGGTAATATGGATGGATCAGAGGAAAATAAGAATGAAGAAACTATTGCATCTGGTAATATGGATGGATCAGAGGAAAATAAGAATGAAGAAACTATTGCATCTGATAATATGTATGGATCAGAGGAAAATAAGAATAAAGAAACTATTGCATCTGGTAATATGAATGGATCAGAGGAAAATAAGAATGAAGAAACTATTGCATCTGGTAATATGGATGGATCAGAGGAAAATAAGAATGAAGAAACTATTGCATCTGGTAATATGGATGGATCAGAGGAAAATAAGAATGAAGAAACTATTGCACCTGGTAATATATTTTACATTACGTAGTTAATATCATGTGTCTCGGGTTATAAAATGTACAATAAAGTTTTATTTAGTACATAAATAAAGATAATAGAGAGGGATGAGCGATCCAAGTATACAAACAGACACTGTAAGAAGCGAAGCATCTTGAGAATGAAGATATAGAGAGGGATGATCGATCCAAGTATACAAACAGACACTGTAAGAAGCGAAGCATCTTAAGAATGAAGATATAGAGAGGGATGCGCGATCCAAGTAGCATTTCTATACAAAGAGACACTGTAAGAAGCGCAGCATCTTGAGAATGAAGATATGGAGAGGGATGCGCGAACCAAGTAGCATTTCTATACAAAGAGACACTGTAAGAAGCGCAGCATCTTAAGAATGGAGATATAGAGAGGGATGAGCGATCCAAGTAGCATTTCTGTACAAAGAGACACTGTAAGAAGCGCAGCATCTTGAGAATGGAGATATAGAGAGGGTGAGCGATCCAAGTAGCATTTCTGTACAAAGAGACACTGTAAGAAGCGCAGCATCTTGAGAATGGAGATATAGAGAGGGATGAGCGCTCCAAGTAGCATTTCTGTACAAAGAGACACTGTAAGAAGCGCAGCATCTTGAGAATCGAAATCAATCCTAAAATCTAAAGGGGAGCTTTTTCCTGGTGGTAATAATAAATTTTGTCATGCCCCCCCCCCCGAAATAAAATCCTAGATAAGCCCGAAATAAAATACTTTATGTGGAGTTTTGAAGTTTTGCATTGTATTATATTAAAAATTAAACAACCTGATGGTCTGACCAATTTTTCAGGGGCGGTTCTCATGTGGTCCCCAGGGGTTCCATTTTTTATTTTTAAATACGAACCCCCATCTTGTGATGACAGTTCTTATTCACACGTGTTTGGTTTCAAAATGGCGGCCATTTGAAATTTCCAAGACATGACTTCCAAGAGTCATGTCTTGGAAATTCGTCTAAAACTTGACGAATTATTTCTAAACTGGGCGAAGTGTCTAAAACTAGGCGAATTAAATAAAAAACAGGTTCCTCGACAATGGTGTCCTATGCAATCATTTAATATCCCATTGCAAATAATTCGCCCATTGTAAGACACTCTTGTCCGTGTCTTGGAAATTTCGGTTTCAACGAACACGTTAGACGAGTAATTTTTTTTGCAAATTTCTTATAATTCTATTGTCTTTCTGAAAATGGGGGTTCTTATTTAATTAACAAAATTTTAAAATGTAAATCTGTTCAAAAGATATTCAGGTGGTCTATATGGTGGGGATTGTCTGCTACAATACCAAAGTTCAAACGGTAGCAGATAGCGAAAAATTTATGAGAATGACCTCCCCCCCCCAATATATATATAGACTCAAAACGAGAAAGATTTAGATGGCCGCTTAGTCCTTATTTTAGAATATTTTCTGCAAACCATTTCAGAATTACAAGTTCAAAACCGGGAACGTGTAAAATAAAATTTAGATAATTCTAAAAAGTCAGAATGGCCGTGACTCCAGGGTGGACACAAACCCATACTCCCCCCCTCCCCCCATTTCCATTGTCTTTGAAGAACAAATATCATAGCGAAGCACGGGCGAAACAGCTAGAACTAATAATTCAAAGCCTGTAAATCCTGTGTCCCACCACTCATGATCTGGAAAAAAGGAAAAAAAATATACCTAGATATAGGCATAATTGACTTTATCGGTACTACGATGTCTTCTTTTTTTTTGATAACGTCTCTTCAACATATGTGGTTTTTCGGCGGTTTTATCTTGCATTCGCAAAAATCTTACAAATCAGCTTCCCACAAAGACCTCACCCAGCCAGGATTGGGTCGCGAAAAGCAAGCATGACAATATTCACAATGATTTGATATTAGGAATCTACGTGATCAAATTCTGTGATCTTACGAAACTGTTCTATTCAGCGTGACACTGCCTGGGTATGGCTTTTTATATGGAGTCATTAAAAGAATGTTAAATTTGACCATTATCAAGCTATGGGTTAGGTATGACAAGAGTAACACATTTACAGAAAACTGTAAGATTTTACATTATCAAGATATGGGTTAGGTATGACAAGAGTAACACATTTACAGAAAACTGTAAGATTTTACATTATCAAGATATGGGTTAGGTATGCCAAGTGCAACACATTTACAGAAAACTGTAAGATTTTACATTACATTTTTTTTTTTTTTAGAATCACCAAAAACAAGAGAAAGAAGAAGAAATCAAGAAATAAGAAGTAAAGTTATTTCAGCAAGGATAGACCTAGCAAAGGAAGGATTGGATTCTTTAAAGAACTTTACGGAATATTTGAGTAATGAAATGGAAAAGTTAGAAAGTGAAAAAAAGAGTGACTTCTATTTAGAAATGAAAGCAACTTTTTTACTGGAAGAAATAGACTTCACAAATAAGGAAATGACACGGACAATTATTAATCCTTTAAAAAAAGCAGGAGACGATATAAAACATTTGGATAAACCTCTTCAGACAAGTTTGCTGCCAACATTTGATAGTACAACTTTAGAATTGTACAACTGGTCAAATGCAATGTTCAATATTGGAAAACAATTAACAGATATGAAAATAGAATTTGAAAAAAGAAAAGGAGACTCACCAGATTTAAGGTTATTGGAGCTTAGGCGAGAAATGGCAAGTTTGAATGAAGAATTATACAAAAAATTGAAAGATCCTTCTTCAGCAATAACAGTATATGAAATCATGCAAAAATTGAAAAGTCTGTCTACAGAAGAAGAACAATTAAAAAAAAATATGGCAGACTTTATGTCATCCGCAATAAAAGAGGCAGCTGCTCCATCAAAAAAAGTCCTATCCAAAGGAGAAGGGACAGCTGATCCATCAAAGACAGTTCCTTCCAAAGGAGATGTCTCATCGTCATCATCCAAATCCAAAAAAAAGAAAAAAGGAAAAGGCAAAGGGAATGCAAAGGCATAGTGAAGTTAGCATTTTATTTTAATCTAGCTGTGCGTACTTCTTTTCGAGAAGATGAGAATAGAGTACTATTTATGCTAGTCCGATAGCCTCCAACACGACACGATTAAAAGTATCGTTGACAACGATAAACATTATGTGGGTAGGGTGGATGGAATAATCAACTCTGATTGGTTGAAAAAGTATAGTGTCGTGTTGGAGACTAGCGCACTTTTTCTCAATAGAACAGCAAAAGTGTACTATCAAATTGCATTAGATTTTCAGATTTTTGTTCAGAGTAGTCTGGGGGCTTATCATGCAACATGATAAGCAAAACTATACTGCAAAAGTGCAGTGGCGGCCCGTGAATATTTAGCCTGGGGGGCTACATGCCCCCCAGGCATTACTAAAATGCAATAGAAGTTGATTTTTTGGCTTACCTGACTAATATATCGAAATTTGAGTCNATCATGCAACATGATAAGCCCCCAGATTACTCTGAAAAAAAAAAATATAGTGTAAACCAAATATTTGGACTTTGGCTTTTCAATAAAGAATACAAGTGTGACATAATATAAAATAGCATGAGTTATTGTCTAATTTAGAATCTTAATATTACAAATCAGAAATTTGTCCTATACTACCTATGTGTGGTAGGAGTTGTCTGTTACTATGCCACAGCCCAAATAGCAAATAGCGAAAAATTGATGGAAATAGACCCCCCAACAAATCATGATCCACGACCCCAGGAATATTACCAGAACTAAAATATGTCATGTCGTTTTTGAGTTGATGCCAAATTTCTAATTTATTCACCAAAATCGAACAGTCTCTCAAATTGAATCAAAAGCGAGAAAGATTTAGCTGGCCGTTTAGTCTTTACTTTAGGACAAGGAATGGACAGCTATTCCATAGTTACGATTTCAAAACCGGGAACTGGCAAAATAAAAGTTAGAAAATACTAAAAATTCCGAATGGCCGTGCCCCAATGACCCCTAGGGGTACGTTCAAATCTTGGATTTTTAAAGGTTGCAATTTACAGGGTGTACAAAAACCTATACTCCTCCTCCTATATATATACAGGATGTCCATAAAGTCTCACCCCACCCCCGTATCTCTAGAATGGCTGAAAATATAAGAAAACACAAAAACACGTATCCCTTAGATTTTAGGGGGATTAATTTTAGAATAAAAAATTCTTGTCCTCAGCCAGGCTAAGCACCGAGACTGGCTTCAAAATCTTAAATGAGTATATCAAAAATCAAGTGACACCTTGTTTTAAAGGTCTCGTTAATACGAGTTCATTACAGAAAACCAGAGCTCTCTTGGATCTACCGTTCACGAATATGTGACAATGGACCTTTGCGGCCGCACCAAAATGATAAGTAAAAATGCCTAGAAATAAGTTTTCATGATCCCAATAAGTAATTTAGTAAAAAATAGTGCTCCAACAAGATGGTTGTCCCGCCCACTTCGACCGCAGATTTCGAGCTTTCTTAGACCAAACCTATCCAGGTTTTTTGAAAATTTTGGTCTAAGAAGGCTCGATCTCAAGAAGACTCGATGCGGTCAAAGTGGGCGGGACAACCATCTTTTTTACTAAATTACTTATTTTGGGATCATAAAAACTTATTTCTAGGCATTTTTACCTACCATTTCGGTGCGGCCGCAAAGGTCCATTGTCGCATGTTCCACCCTGTGATTCGTGAACGGTATATCCTAGAGAGCTCTGGTTTTCTGTAATGAACTTGTATTAACGAGACCTTTAAAACAAGGTGTCACTTGATATACGTTCTCATTTAAGATTTTGAAGCCTGTCGGTGCCCAGCCTGAACGCCTGACCGAGGACAAAAAATTTTTATTCTAAAATTAATCCCCCTAAAATCTAAGGGATACGTGTTTTGTGTTTTCTTATATTTTCAGTCAATCTCGAGATACGGGGGGTGGGTTGAGATTTTATGGACACCCTGTATATATATTTTTTTAATACACTTTATTAAATTATATTCAAACAAGAAAGAAAGAAGAGGATAGAAAGAGGGAGAAAAAAAGGAAAGAAAGAAAAGTGTGAGAGAGAGAGGAAAGTTAATTCAAAGGGCGGGGTTCATCATCGAATAATCATCATTGCTCTATGAATATGAAAACCCCCTG
Organism: Pachypsylla venusta; assembly: GCA_012654025.1. Classification (NCBI taxonomy): domain Eukaryota; kingdom Metazoa; phylum Arthropoda; class Insecta; order Hemiptera; family Aphalaridae; genus Pachypsylla; species Pachypsylla venusta. The sequence goes on from CM022883.1 coordinate 10,249,488, forward strand.
GAATTGACGAAATCCCCCTAAAATATAAAGCCAATGCGCAGTGCTCAATTAGAAACTCCCCTAATAACTATTCACCTAGTTAGTTTTTAAGGTAACACTAAAATTAAAACTAAAATATTCCCATCCCAAATAAAAGAAAATGGGTGCCCAAACATCATAAACCAAGTGGCAACCTCTTCATTGACATCAATATCATGGATTTGTCAATAAAACCGAAAGGGGCACAAAAGATATTTTGTCGTTGTATCTCTAACAGAAGGGCAATTAAGAATATATCAGACCTAGCGGTTACTAAGATAGAAGCACGAAATAAAAAAAAATATTCATAAAGTTTTAGGAAAATATTTATAACATACCTAAGGGGGTATATTGGGGGGGGGGTCATGCCCGTTTCTCGCGAAATTCAATTACAATGCCTACTTTTTACTTTCCTTATCCTATAAAAAGGAAATAGCCCAGTAGTCAGAGACAAAAAAAGGGTGTTTCAATGCAAAAATTGGGGAAATCTCGATTTTGATATATGTTTGTAGGTATGGACCTCCTCTTTAAAAAGCTAAGTTTTCGACCTCCCAACCCTTGTGCATTCTCCGCCATCTTGAAAAAGCTGCTCAAAAAGCCGCTTTTTTCAGGGTTTCCTCAATTACTCGCTTCCTGTGCATTTTAGGCGAATAGTTGTAGCGAATCATTTAAACGACAATTAAATTTCCTGCAATTTCAATTCACACATATTTCCTGTAGGATGTATAGGAGTGCTCCTACAGGCGGCGCCGTTTTGGCGTAAAATGCCGTTTTTGTCAAAAATGAACTTTTATATTCATTTTTACCTTTCTATTTCCTAAACAAATCCTCAATACCGCATAAACACCACAATAAAATTTGTAGATATTTTAATTTTACACCGAATCCTTTTTACTTTCACTTCCTATAGAAGTTAAAGTATTGTAATCGTGCAGAAAATTTGGACATTTTTTTCGTATGTATCCCCAAAATATCATATTTAAAGTTGAATATACCCTTACAATTTTAATTAGAATTCATATATTAAACACAGAAATCCCTTCAGTGGTATACCAAAAAGAGCAAGAGAGGTGGTCGAGTTATGTCCTTTCTTATGATATGCCTGTATTATAACTCCTATTTGCTTTTACATTGTGTGATGAACAAAGAAGGAATATAATGGAACAACCCATTGACGATAATTCAATAAAAACTTCTATTCAAGGATAAAACATCACTAGATATCACTTTTTCGTCCAAAAAACGGCACCAAACCAAGTATACTTCTAAGTACAATCCCTAGTACGTTGAGAAGCATACCTCGTGCTTTCTAGTCAGGGATAGAAAGAAGTGTTGTATTTACCCAAAGATAAAAATAATACTAGAATTTATTTTAATAAGGTTATGTTCAGACCGCGCGGTACGACGCCGACGGAACGAGATCTATCTAAATAGTGCATATTGTTTACATATACTAGTTCTACAAACTTGTAGCGTCTTGTACATATGATACCGCGCGGTCATGTGAACCTAGCCTTAAAGACTCGCCAAACCAGTAAAGCATGAGCAGAGGGTTTGCTTTTTACTCATGCTTTCGCTAAGTGTAAAAGCGCGTAGTTTTCATTCGCAAAAAAAAAAAACATTTTTCTCCATCCATCCTTCTTTACCAGACCAGTAGGTTTAGCGCCGCTTTTGGGCGTAAATGTTACATCTAGTGTTGTTTTTATCCTTGAATAGGAGTTCTTATTGAATTCTCACCAATAGTTTGTTCTGTAATATTCATTGTGTGTTCATCACTCAATGTTAAAGCAAATAGGAGTTATAATACAGACATATCATAAGAAAGGACATAATTCGACGATTCGACCACCTCTCTAGCTCTTTTTGGTATACCACTTAAGGGATTTCTATGTTTAATATATGAATTCTAATTAAAATTGTAAGGTTATATTCGGGGATATATATACGAAAAAAAAGATAAAAACTCATTTTCATCAAAATCGCCCTTTACCGTCAAAGCGAAGCCTTTTGAAGCAGCGCTCCCATACATCGCACAGAGAAAATTTGTGAATTTAAATTGTAGGAAATTTTGTTTGCCATGTTTTCATGTGTACGTTGTTTTTCTTCAGATAAACCATTCTCGAGTTATTTACAAAATACAGTTTTGGCGGAGCTTTTCGGCGTAGAATGACCGCTTAAAATCCCCCCTCAGTTTAAGAGGTCAAAAATTCAGTTTTATAATCTCCCCACCATACCTAACAACCTCATAAAAAAAAATCACACATCGTCTTTAATGCAAGCTGAATTCCTTTCTTGTATGGGCGATATGTTACATGTATTAAATAAGTAAAATCTCATTTCGACCAGCTCTTTGTCTTTTTTGAACCTTCCACTAAAATGTTTCTCATGATTGATATATGAATTCGGTGTAAAATTAAAATATCTACAACTTTTATTGTGGTGTTTATGCGGTATTGA
>CM022883.1:10261750-10297355 GCA_012654025.1 Pachypsylla venusta
TTGATGAATTTAAATTAATTGAAGGATCAAGAAAAATTACCAATAGGTATAAATTATCAAAATTAATTTGGATCTCACTAAGTATGAGCCGAATTCAATAATAAGGATTAAATTAAACTTATTAAGGGGAAAAATCCTTTCTTAAAATGAGAGGGGAAAGAGAATGTCTAAAAAAAATCAAAAAGGAAATGTTGATGAAAAATGAACGAAAATGAAGATGATGTTTGAATTTGGGATTATGGTTATGATTATGAATGGGTGTTGTATGAACCTTGTATGTTGTTTTTGAATTTCACGTATTCGTCAAAATTCTGGAATGGTATCTTTTTTCCATTGTGTATTATATAAATTGTTCCTCTATTGGTCCAGGTTTTGCGGAATCCGTAATCATTCGAGATTTTGTCAAATAGTTCTTTTCTTTCTTTCGTAAGGTCCTCATGCATGGTTATATTAGATCCTTTTAATTTTGTCTTTGCATTAAATACTTCATCTCGTTTATTTCTGGATATAAATTTGAAAATTATGGATCTGTTTTTATTTATTTTTTTCTTTCCAATTCTATGACATTCATTTATTTCTTCGTTTTTTATTTCAATATTCATTTTTTCTTTTATAATTTTTGTTACTATTTCATTGGTCTTTTCATTTTCCTCTTCTTTAATTCCAAAAATTCTAATCGTATTATTACGTTCGTATTGTTCTATTTCAACAAGCTTAATTTTGAGTTCCCAATTTTCTATTTCTAATATTTCAGTCTTATTTTCGAGGGCGATTATTTTTTTTTTCTAATTCTTTGCAAATTCTTTCAGCAATTTTTTTTGAAATCATGTCTATAAATGTATCATTTGAAAAGAATTCAGCAATTTGTGTCATCATTTCTTCGTCAGCTACTTTTTTTCCTCTTGTATTGTTCTTATTGTTGGACATTTTTAAAATGTCATTTTTAAAATTTACAGAAAACTAAGATTTTACATTATCAAGATATGGGTTAGGTATGACAAGAGTAACCCATTTACAGAAAACTAAGATTTTACATTATCAAGATATGGGTTAGGTATGACAAGAGTAACATATTTACAGAAAACTGTAAGATTTTACATTATCAAGATATGGGTTAGGTATGACAAGAGTAACATATTTACAGAAAACTGTAGGATTATACATTTTTACATTCGTTTAGAAATAATACGTTAGCTTAATTTTTTTTTTTAGAATCACCAAAAACAAGAGAAAGAAGAAGAGACCAAGAAGTAAGAAGGAAAGTTATTTCAGCAAGGATGGACCTAGCAATAAAAGGAAATGATTCCTTAAAGAACTTTACGGAATATTTGAGGAATGAAATGGAAAAGTTGAAAAGTGAAAAACGGAGTGATTTTTATTTAGAAATGAAAGCAACTTTTTTACTGGAAGAAATAGATTTCAGAAGGCAGGAAATGTTGGACACAGTCAATCAGTTGGAAAAAACACAAATAGGTATAAAATATTTGGATAAACCTCTTGAGGCAAGTTTGCAGCAAACAGTGGACACAATATTTGTAGAAATGTACAAGTCGCAAAATGAAATGTTCAAGATTGGAAAACAATTAACAGATATGAAAATAGAAATTGAAAAAAGAAGAGGAGACTCACCAGATTTAAGATTATTGGAGCTTAGGCGAGAAATGGCAAGTTTGGCTGAAGAATTAGCCGAAAAAATTCATGATCCTTCTTCAGTATTAAGAGTAAATGAAATCATACAAAAATTGAAAAGTCTATCCACAGAAGAAGGAGAAATAAAAAAAAATATAGCAGAATTTATGTCATCCGCAATTAAAGAGACAGCTGTTCCATCAAAAACAGTTCCATCCAAAGGAAAAGAGACAGCTGTTCCATCAAAAACAGTTCCATCTAAAGGAGAAAAGACAGTTGTTCCATCAAAAACAGTTCCATCCAAAGGAGAAAAGACAGTTGTTCCATCAAAAACAGTTCCATCCAAAGGAAAAGAGACAGCTGTTCCATCAAAAACAGTTCCATCCAAAGGAGAAAAGACAGTTGTTCCATCAAACACAGTTCCATCCAAAGGAGAAGGCTCATCGTCATCATCCAAATCCAAAAAAAAGAAAAAAGGAATGGGCAAAGGGAAAGCTAAGGCATAGTGAAGTTAGCATTTTATTTTAATCTAGCTGTGCGTACTTTTTTTCGAGAAGATGAGAATAGAGTACTATTTATGCCAGTCGATGCCCTCCGACACGACACGATGAAAAGTATCGTTGACAACGATCAACATTATGTGGGTAGGGTGGATGGAATAATCAACTCTGATTAGTTGAAAAAGTATAGTGTCGTGTTGGAGACTAGCGCACTTCTATTTCAATAGAATTGCAAATATGTATACTATCAAATTGCATTAGATTTTCAGATTTTTGTTCAGAGTGGTATGGGGGCTTATCACGCAACATGATAAGCAAAAATATACTGCAAAAGTGTACTATCAAATTGCATTAGATTTTCAGATTTTTGTTCAGAGTGGTCTGGGGGCTTATAACGCAACATGATAAGCAAAACTATACTGCAAAAGTGTACTATCAAATTGCATTAGATTTTCAGATTTTTGTTCAGAGTGATCTGGGGGCTTATCACGCAACATGATAAGCAAAAGTGTACTATCAAATTGCATTAGATTTTCAGATCTTTGTTCAGAGTGATCTGGAGGCTTATCATGCAACATGATAAGCAAAAGTGTACTATCAAATTGCATTAGATTTTCAGATCTTTGTTCAGAGTGATCTGGAGGCTTATCATGCAACATGATAAGCAAAACTATACTGCAAAAGTGTATTATCAAATTGCATTAGATTTTCAGATTTTTGTTCAGAGTGATCTGGGGGCTTATCATGCAACATGATAAGCAAAACTATACTGCCAAAATGTACTATCAAATTGCATTAGATTTTCAGATTTTTGTTCAGAGTGGTCTGGGGGCTTATCACGCAACATGATAAGCAAAACTATACTGCAAAAGCAGTGCTGGATTTACAAATAAGCTGAGTAGGCTGGAGCCTAGAGCGGCAGATTTAAGGGGGAGACAAATTTTGTCCAATTTTTTTAATGTATTACAGAAATTAAAATGATTCATATTTATATAATTAATAACCTTTTTAGGTTCGTACAAATATTTCAACATATAATATGTTTATGTAATATGTTTCACCCCTTATTAGATAATTTTTACTTCCCTTATCCTATAAAAAGGAAAGTATTGTAATGGGCTGAAATTTTCGATGTCGAGTTTTCAATGGCAAAACAGGTTTTGGGGTCCCCAGAGCCCAAATCTAGAGTTTCAGCTAGTGGTCTCTGTGTGTGTCTGTCTGACGGTCCGTATTCCGTAAACAAGATATCTCAAGAACAATAAGTGTTAGATACTTGAAATTTGGTATTTATGTCATTTTTTTGTCATGAACAACACTCCAAACTTGGTTGAAATCGAATGTAGGTTTCGTTGGCATTTTTCGGGTATACTGCCTAGAAGTCGACACATCGATCATACTAATTTCGTCAAAAAGGTGTAATTTGGACAAAATTGCACAAATTAAAAAGAACAATTTCATTTACAAAAATTGTAATAATTATGATTGTGAACTAGATTATCGAATTGTAAAGGTCGGGAGGAACGGTAAATTTGAGTAGCCTACAGCCGGCAAATGTGTAAATCTGCCACTGTGCAAAAGTGTACTATCAAATTGCTGAAATTGCATTAGATTTTCAGGTTTTTCTTCAGAATGGTCTGGGGGCATATCATGCAACATGATAAGCCCCCCAGACCACTCTGAACAAAACTTTAGTGTAACCCAAATATCTCGAATTCGGCTTTTCAATAAAAAATACCAGTGTGATATATAAAAGTTTTTGTCTAATTTAGAATCTTAATATTATAAATCTGAAATTTGTGTGTACACAACTATACTACCTATGTGGTAGGGGTTGTCTGTTACAATATCACAGCCCATACAGTATATAAAATAGCGACAAATTGATTGGAATGGACCCCCCTCTCACATCATGATCTACGGCCCCAGGAATATTACCAGAACCTTGGAATCGTCACGGAAAAAAAACACCCCCCCAAAATTTGATAGTTTACGGGTTTTTTTCTTTCTTATTACGCACTTACGTACTAAAATGATTTTGTTTGCCAAATATAAAGTCTCCTGGTTTAGCTAGATTGGAGCTACGTTGATTATCAGTGAATCAGTATAGCAACTGGGTTTCGCGTTTTATAAGTATGGCTAAAATTAATTTACAAAAGAAATATTTTTATACTCTATTTAAAAAGAGGAACGGAACCCTTTAAGAGTATCCAACACTGTCAAACTCTCCCAAAAAAATTAGCAACTTGTTCCAGTAACTTCTGGTCTAATAAGAATAAAAAAATATTTTAATTACCTTTGACAATGGTCTTATGTGAAAAAAAAATATTTTAATTACCTTTGACAATGGTCTTATGTGAAAAAAAAATATTTTAATTACCTTTGACAATGGTCTTATGTGAATAAAAAATATTTGAATTACCTTTGACAATGGTCTTATGTGAATAAAAAATATTTGAATTACCTTTGACAACCTTCGCTTGTTGTCACAGCTCTCTAGTGAAAATATTATATGCATTAAATTTAGCAGCCTCCGGCTGTTGCCGCAGCTCTACAATAAAAAATATTTGAATTACCTATGACAACCTTCGGCTCCGTCACATCTCCCTGGTGAAAATATTATATGCATTAGATTTGGCAGCCTCTGGCTGTTGTCACAGCTCTCTGGTGAAAATATTGTATGCATTAGATTTGGTAGCCGTCACAGCTCTCTAGTGAAAATATTATATGCATTAGATTTAGTAGCCTCCAAGGCTGTTGTCGCAGCTTTTTTGTGGAAAAACAAATTTGAATTACCTTTGACAACCTTTGGTTGATGCCGTAGCTCCCTAGAGTAAATATTACATTTGGTAGTTTTCGGCTGTTGTCACAGCTTTCTAGTGAAAATATTTTAGGGGCCCCAGTGGAGATAGCTTTATAAGACCCCATATTTGTCAATAATATGTTTCATAGAGTGATTATTTTAAATTTCATCAAAATTGGAGTCATATAGCCGTTTTCAGTGGAGTGACCCGAATTTGATGTTTGGTGTCCTAAAGTGCCCCAGACGAAGATAGCCCCATGCAACCCAAAATTTGTCGATGATATGTTACAAAGAGTGTCCGTTTAAAAATTTGATGAAAATTGAAGCTCTGATGCCACTTTTAGAGAAGTGACCCGAATTTGAGGTTTGGTGCTTTAAATTTCATCAAAATCGGGCGTGCGGTTTGGGTTCTGGAGGTTCACCCCAGAATGACCCCTTTTGACCCATAAATGGACCCCAGAGGGTGCTATCTCCATTGTAAAGGTTTTGGCTCGAATTATGGCCTCAAACAATATTCTGGCCAAATATCATCAAAATCGGACCATCAAAATTGATAATAAAGGCTGTTGATGCGCGAACATGATTTTAGCGAACGGACGGATACACATTTATTCTAGATCCGATTTTCGGTATCTAGTCGTCATAACTTGTCTAGAAAAGCAAAAAAAAAAAAAAAAATAATAATAATAAAATAAATGTTGTTCTTATTGATGATGATGNACCCCCCCCCCCCTTCCGTTTTTTTTGGAAATCAGTATAACATTGATAATTAGCTCTTTTAACTTCATATAATCCTTATAAGGTAAAACTCCCTTTACCCCGAAATAAAATCATGGATACGGGCCTCAGGCCCGACGAGAGGGAGGGGGGAATCCCCCCAGTCTCGTGATTTCCTAAAAGGCCCGGTGAGAAAATTATCATAAAGAAGCGTACAGGCCTTTTCGCATCAACTAAGTGAATTGCCTACTTTTACTTTTATTCCTGCCTAGACGCTGATTTTAGATGAAAGAATAATAGAGGGGCCCGTAATTCTCCCCCCCCCCCGGCCCGGATTTTCTGTCTACGACTCTGACGGGCCTGCTCCTCATCAATAGTATAAAAAGTTCTCGTGCTGGGAAAGTTGAATAACCGTTCTCCATTTTGAAAATAATAAAACCAATTATCAGAATGGAAACATGAAACAAATATATTAACAGAGTAATTTGGAGAAATGTATCCTCAAACCGACACTGGTTTAGTTGTAGTTCAAATAATTTAAGGTGCGCATCAGGTGTTCATAATAGTCTGGCAATACATTTGTCAACATCTGACCAACAGTAAGACACTCAATAGAATACGTCTCGTCGCGTCGTCAGCAGAGTATCGGTCGATCTTATCTTCTTTTGTCATAGGTAGGGAATTACTATTTTTATGCTCCTTCACAGAAATACAAGGTACTTCCTTACTCTCTGTGTTTAGCACTGAAAGTGGTGGTAGTGGAAGGGTTGGGTAGGATAGGTATTATGTTACTCTAAAGACGACGGTCTACAAGTTCAGAGTCCCGGACCCTTCCATGTCCTCCAATATTACAAGGCTCGTCTCAAAAGTAAGTTACACTTTAAAAAAATGGTACGGGAAACCGTACTAGACTTCCTTAGTCATTTTATCAGACTACCATGAAATGTAGATGTTGCTCTTCTAAAGTTTGAAGTCTATAGTGATATTATTATTATAATTTTTCCTGCTACCGTTGACAGTTTATTTAAAGATTCTGCAGCCTTTGGCTGTGGACTTTGTTCTTTCTTTAGTGATAATATTGTTCTTTAGTGATAATCTGCCTTGGTAGCTCAGTTGTCAAGCGCTCGCCTGGTAATCAGGAGGTCGCGGGTTCGAACCCCAGCCAAGGTAGGATTTTATCCTCTCAATTAATTGAGAATTTGACCACAATAATAGTACAAGCTAACTGCTGGGGTAAAGGGACTCGTTAGTCTCATTCGAGCAATATAAATAAGCAGTATTATTAACTTCGCAATTGGCGTTAGAAGCAATTGGAGTCTCCATAGTGGCTGGTGCCTGACTGCCGGATAGATCGACGTACGTACAAAGAAATTTTACAGTGCTGCCACTAGGCCCAGATGGAAATTTTCTGAAACTCCCAGACTTTTCCGCCAACCTCACGGATTCCAAAAAATAGTGTAACTTACTTTTGAGACGACCCTAGTGGGTAGTGAAATTATTGAGGATGATCAAATCCATGGATTGACTGAGTCTGAAATGAAATATTGATTATATATACAGGGGTCTCAAAAAAAGGGGAGCGGAGCTCAATATTTTCAGGAAGGTTTCGGATTGTCAAGAACACTAGAATAAATGTTTCTAAATACCAAAGAGGAAATTTTTGCTGCTGGTTTTCAAATTTGGAGCATTGACAGGGGAGGTTCCAGGGAGGGAGGGTCAACATTGTATTATTCTTAAGTAGAACGACCCTTTTTTATTAGGTATAGTTTCTTGAAATGTAAAACAAAGTGAAAGAAGTTTGAGATGTATTTGAAATCTGTGCTAGAGATGGGAGTTATGAATCTAGACATTTTATCAAAATTCATAACTGGGACGTTTTTGAGTTACGAACAATGTTCTGAATTTTGTATGGGTATCACTATTTGTTTATCCAAAACGAGATATAAAATGAGACCCCAGAATTTTATCAGAATTAAAAAATGTCGACCCGTTTACGGACGATATGATTTTCCGATTTTGTATGGATATGGACTCAAGGAATAATATTGGCACGGGAAGGGCCACGATTCTAAGGCGCCAAGCGAAATTGGCACAGAATTCTGGACTTGAGATACATAAAAGATTTTCAAGATAAAGCTAATTTTTCGATCAAATTCAACAAATTTTAAACGGGGTGAAGTACGGGCAGGCCCACCGAGAGAATGGTGGGAATCCCCCCGGGCGCGGGGTTTTCGGAGGGACTCGGAATTCCAAGGTTAAGATTTTACCAACTGGATTACCTAGTTTATACAGTTTAAAACTTGATTGATTTGATTCATTGATTATGGTTTGTTATTAATAGAAGTAATTTAACATTTTTGGTTTATATTATACATCATGGATACTTTTAATGTTTAGGTTATTTGTTTTTGAAGATCATGGATTTTTTTTTTTTTTTTTTTTTTTTTGGCTTAACGTCTCNTTTTTTTTTTTTTTTGTATAGGGGACCGTAACATTTAAGTCCTGGGCCCGGATTTTCTCTTGGCGGCCCTGAGTACGGGGCACAGCTGCATTTTAAAATTAAATTGGAATGAATGTTCACATTACTCTGACTGGGGTTGAGCACGATCGGGTTAATTATCTTACTCTAACAAGTTTTAATATTTTGCTCTTTTTTCAGATTTGTAACAAGTTGAATAATTAAAATGGGTAGTACTTTGGGCGCAACACTGCACTGCTGCATTGTATTACTAACATTGTTTAGTGGCAGCTTTGGTGAGGTGTGTGAGCCTGACCCGGGTGGGTAAACAGTGTTTACAAGCGTGGAAATCAGGAATGAGCGATTCGGTTCGGTTAAAATTCAAAGAATTAAAAATAATATTGAAAAAAAATTACATGAATTGAATTCCCTCGTTCCCGCACTTCGGACGTTCCCGCACTTCGTCAATCGGGATGAGAGTTTTCTAAGCCATTGTACTATCACAGCGGGTCCAAATCGTGCAGTCCGTTGCCAGCGGTGCTGTATGCGACCAAAGGAACAAAAAAAATTCCAAATTTTCTGAACGATTACAATACTTTATATTCTATAGGAAGAGAAAGTAAAAACAGCATCAAATTACGTGTTTTTCTTTTATTTGGACTAAAGAAAAGCAGATGCCAGATGCAAAGCAGGACAATTTGTGTGAAAAAGCAGGACAATTGAAAATTTCTGGTGCGAACATCACTCGACTTTCTTTATCTATAAAAAAAAGAAGAAAGTATTGTAATGGGCTGAAATATTCGATGTCTAATTTTCAATGCCAAAACACGTTTCTCCAGTGCGGAAATACAATTATATATTACAATTCTTGATATATTACACTTCATCCTAAGTTGTATTTTTCAATCTAGGTATATATATAAAAGAGAAACACACTCACTTAACACTCATCGCGATTTCTCCGCACTGGTACATCCTAGGAGGCTAAAATTTGGCATGTAGGTCGCACTTAGGTATACGATGCGCACTAAGAAAGGATTTTTAAATATTCGAATTGGGGCGCCCGCCGCGGGGGAAATTTCTTATATATGAAATTGTTATGAATTGGCACCTAATTTACAGCTATTTCTAACTCTTTCCATTCTGGTTTTAGGCGGAATCGCCTAAAAGCGGTCTTCAACCGCTAATTAGCGGCCAACAATATATTACACTTCAACCTTAGTTGCATTTTTCAATTTCTTGTATGAAATTTATATGAATGGGCACTAAATTTCAAGTTCTAGCTCTTTCCATTCTGGTTTTAGGCAGAACCACCAGGAAGCTGCATTGAACCGCTAATTAGCAGCCAAAAATACGAGTATATTATACTTCAACCTAAGTTGTATTTTTCAATTTCTTGTATGAAATTGATATGAGTAGTCACCAAGTTTAAAGTTCTAGCTATTACGGTTCTCATTTTAAGCAGAGTATGTGAAAGCCCCTAAAAAGCGGCATAAAACCGCTAACGGTATATTCGATTTCCACCAAAAGTTCAGGGCATAAAACTGACATACATACCAAATTTCAAGTCTCTAGCACTTGCCGTTCTTGAGATATCTTGTTCACAAGCAGACAGACACACACACGGACCAATGTCTGAAACTCCAGATTTGGCCTCTGGGAACCCCAAACCTTGTTTTGGCATTGAAAACTCGACATGGCATTGAAAATTTCAGCCCATTACAATACTTTCCTTCTTATAGAATAAGGAAAGTAAAAAAAAAACGGGACGTGTCAATTTATGATATAAAAAAATTTGATATTCAGGATGTTTACAAAATTATGTGCAATACAGTATTTATTTATGTGCAATACATAACTTACAAATACTAAAAAAATAGACTTTTGAGTTGAAATTTACGACTGGGCGAAGTTAACGCCATTTTCTACCACCTAACCCTTAGAGCTCTATTTTTATATGGTCAAATACTGAAAATAATGAGGAAATTTCTTGACTGTCTAATACATTTCTTCTTATTTTGAGATAGAAAGTAAAGAATAACCCTGAATAATATTGTTTTGTAGCGGTCTCTTCAAAATATATTTCCTTTACTTTAACTTCTCACTTTTTCTTATCTCTTGACTTGCTTAAACTTTCCGTTTTATTTTAAGGTCGAAAGTCACTTGCAAGAAAGAATATCCATATTTTGCGACCCTGAATAATATTGTGTTTTCTTCTTTTATTTATGTTCAGAATTAAATTCAAGAGGGAGAGATCAAGCAATAAGAAGACAGGTCATTTCAGCAAGAATAGACGCACTAGTAGAAGTAAAAGAAACTCTAGAGACCTTTGTTAAAGATTTAAAGAATGAATTGATAAACTTAAAAGAACCACACTGGTCTAATTTTTATAATGAAGCTAAATTAGGTGATATGCTGGCTGATATACAAATTAAGAAAACAGCCATGGAAAACGCAGCTAAACAAATACTTAGAATAAAAGATGATGCAGACAAATTGGATCAACCTCTTGATGAAAGTGAATGGAAAAGAATGGATATAGCAGCATTAGGTATTCTCCGTATGCAATGTCAGATAATCAAGATTGGGAAAAATATGAGGCGTGAATACGATGCAATTCAAGACAGTAGAGAAGAAGAAGTTAAAGCTAGGGAAGAAAAAGGAGGAAACAAAAACAAAGGAGCGAGGAAAGGAAAAGGAGCAGGCGATAAATTTAGAAGAAAAACAGGTTCTTCATCTGCAGAAAAAGGAGTGGACAAAGGAAAGGGAGCAAGCAAAGACAAATAAGCAAAGGAAAATGAGCAGACTATAAATTTAGAAAAAAAGAGGTTCATCAACTACACAAAAGGAGTAGAGAACGAATTAGCAGAAATACAGGAAATGGAACAAGCAAAGGAAAAAGAGCAGACAATGAATCTCAACAAAAATAGGTTTTTTACCTGAAAGAAAAGGAGTAGACAATGAAAAAGGAGCAAATATAAATGAGCAGTCGATAAATATAAAGAAAAAACAGGTTCTTCACCTGAAAGAAAAGGAGTAGACAATGAAAATGGAGCAAATTTAATATAGAAAAGAGGGCAAGGAAAGACAAATAAGCAGGCGATAATTGTAGAGGAAAAACAGACTCTTCATTCAAAGGAAAAGGAAAGGGTGATCAGAACATTAATTAAATAACACATTGTTTTAATTAGAATATTTTTATTGATTTAATAAATATTAAATTCCTATCAAATATAATCCTGGTGTAGATTAAACATATATTCAACAATATTAGATTTTTAAAACCATATAAGCCAAACCAAATTTTGTTGTCATATTTGATTTTTTTTTTTTTTTTTTAGGGAAATAGAATAAAATCCGGGAATGTGTCATTGATATAAAAACACGCCAAAATGACGCATTTAAATTTTAGGATCTCTAGATTGCAAAGAATTAAGACTTTTAGGTAACAAATCGTTCCCGATAGCCATTTGCTGTAATCCTTTTTGTGTGTAATCAAAAATCATGAAGTGAATGATTTTTGATTTTTTTAAAAAACGGTTCCCGCGTGTTATTGTTCTTAAAATATCTAGTTTTATCCATATATCTAAAGATATTCCTTATCCCTCAGGCTATACTGGTTATATGGTGTTTCTAAAACGGTTCCCGCGTGTTATTGTTCTTAAAATATCTAGTTTTATCCATATATCTAAAGATATTCCTTATCCCTCAGGCTATACTGGTTATATGGTGTTTTTAAAAGCTCTTCTAATAATGAACGCCGTGGTCAGTATGATTTCTGTAAGCAGATTGATATTTTATAGTTTTCATTTTGAGGAATAATTTTGAAATATTTTGCCAGATTTTTAGTCACGGTCCTGTTTGTTACTAACTGGTACGATTTGACTTTTTATTTTCCACATTTTCTGTATCTCTGTATTTGCAAGTCTTTATACTTAAGTTTCTTTTCTGCTTCTTTTTCTATTATGTTGCTATCAAATGGAATTGCAATATCTATTATGAGGCACTTATTAATGTCGGTTTTATTTGCATTGATCGTTTAATCCGTTCTTATCTGTTGATCCCATAATATGACATTCTTCACTTCTTTCTATTGGTTTAGATTCATGTTTGTACCACGAGTCTGTTACTGGTATAATTTTCGACTATATAATTTCCTAAAATCTTAGTACCATACAATTTTTGTATCTCTGACCATTTCTCAAATAGGTATGCATAGGTAAAATCGAAAATTTTGAAATCGAAATACGTATCTCTCAGAAACGGTAAGGGATTTCAACTCCCCTCTTGAAAATTTTATGATGTTCAAGTATACCAAATCAACCTGTTGTAGACTATTTTTTCTAGAATTTTCGAGAAAGCACATAAGAGAGATACGGGGCGATAATTGTTGACATTAAAATGAAGACCTTTTTTGTACACGATGATTGATGTTTTGAAGAAATCTGGGAATATGCGTTGAGATTTGTCTGATGCATTAAATATATGAAAATTTCAATAAAATATTGTGTATCAACTACAAATAATAAGGCGAGTCACGAGCGCTTTCGTCTCAAGTGGACATCTCAAGTGGACATCAGAATGACATCTACTTGAGAATGTCGTAACAGACGAAAGCACTCATGACTCGCCTTATTATTTGTAGTTCATACACAATATTTTATTGAAATCTATATTTCATAATGACTACAAACATCCTAAATACCATTTCTAAATTAAATATATGCCTAAGGACTGGAGACAAAAGATGGATGTTTCCCTTGATAATGAGAATAGAGGTGTTATCAATATGTGTAGAAGATTTATTTTGAAGAGTTTGAACAACCTGTGTTACTTCCATAAAATCCGTCAAGAAAAACTTGTCAAATATATGATTATTATTTAGAGGGTCCTCTAGACCGTTTGATGCCATTAGTGCCACCCATTATAATAAAAAGATCCGATTCATTTGCGTTGATTTTGCTGATTCTTTCCAAACCTGCTCCCGGTTCAAAACGGGAGTTCAGATTCCATTTCCATGATAACTCGTGTCGCACTGAAAACTCGAAATTGGTATCAAGAGCGGCCGCTATTTCTGTTATGTCAGAAATGAAAATCTGGATTGTCAAAGATTGGCTTAACCTATTTCGACGATCCATATATTGCATGAAAGTTTCCTAAATTGTACGTCAAAAAATTTGGAAGTATAAAGTCATGTACATGGTTCATTTTGAAATTATTGGCAGCTGAACGATTTTTTGCTTTACCTTAACTGTCTCAATCGAGTTTCTAGAACTCATGCCGGAGTGAAAACTGGTTGAAAATTGGTACCAAAAGCGGCCGCTATATCAGCAATATTGAAAATATGGATTGTCAAAGATTATTTTAACCGATTTTGACGATCCATTCATTAATTATCTGAAAGCTTTGTAGCTAAATTCTACATCTAAAAGTATGGAAGTATAAAGTAAAAAATCTTATACATAGTTCAATTTAAAGTTAATGGCAGCTAAACGATTTACTGATTAACTATTTTCACAGCTTTTCATATTGTACGTCGAAAAATATCGAAGTATAAAATCATATATATGGTTCCTTTTAAAATTATAGGCGGCTAAACAATTTTTTTTGCTTAAAAAAATCAGCATGTCATAAATTTACGGTCAATTTTTGAAAAATCCGCCAACCCGATTTTGACAATTTCAATTCTAGATCAAATAGATATCTTAATTGTCTCGATCGGATTTCTACAACTTATTCCTAGTAAAAACTCGAAATTGGCACAAAATCGTACGCCATTTTGGAAAACTTTTTTCCCTCAATGAGGACACTTAGTACTACCGAAAACCGGCAAAAAAAACTATTGTTTCAATTTGTTCCATCTTTTGCCACTTTTTCTCGTATATAACTCACCTAATTCTTTTTTTTTAGGGTAAGACGTACATTGAAACGTAAAATATCAAATATTGAGAAAAATTGTATTTTTTTGTTTTCTTTATTATATTCAATAATGAACCTTTGAAATCGACCACGAAAATAAAAAAGAACTTCTTCAAAATTTGATATATGTCTCGCCGACAGTAACGATTCGACGTAGGTACCTTGATTTATAATATTTCAAACTTTTAGGAGGGGGGTGTATTAAAAAGACGTTTATATCAAAAAACTACTGTTGAAAACACTATAAACCTGTGGTTTGGTTAAAAATATTCTCTGGATCATTTATAATTAATAAATTATAACCTAACCTCGGCATTCTTGTGAGCGGGACACGGCTTAAAAAGTCACAGTTTTCCGACCCTAAATCGATTTTAAATGATCCAGAGTACAATTTAAAACAAACCCCAGGTTTCTGGCTAGCTTAAAAAAGAGATTTGTTAAAATACACCTTCTAACCTAATGACCCTTTAAAATCTGCAAAGAAAATAAAGAATATCCTGCTTAAAAATTTCAAAGGACGTGGCTTTAATATGAAACCTTGTATATGCGGCATGTGGCCGATAGTGATGATTCTACGTACTTTGAAACGTAAATATTTTTTTTAATGAGGGGGCTCTTTTGTGTTTTATAATTTTTTTTTTGATGAAATTCTGAAATTGACCTAAAAATACCACCGCCCTCAAAAATTGAAAGTTTCAAAGTAGGTAGAGCCCAAAAAACGAAATGAGAGTAATTCTTTCAGCCAGTAAGATAACAAACCCGTTACGTGTACTAAAGTGGTTGAGTTTTTATTAGGTTCCAATTTCAAGATTCCTTGTTTAAAACAATAAACCAAAAAGTAAATTTGGAACAGAACACAGTAATGAACTAAATAAAAGTCTTTAAAAAATCTTACCTTTGGCAAAATCGTGTGAAACCGAACAAACTTCCCTTGTAGTTATGATGTGCACACCTTGAATTCTAAAACCTGACCTGATAGACGTGAGGTGCTCAATATTGAACTGCTTTATAGCTTCCCTACTACCTAATATTCTGTGGCGTAACACAACATCGTATGATATTGGTTTATCGCTCTCAATGTGTTGACTTTTCCTTCCCTTTGTCTCTGGATGAAGAAGCAGTTCCTTTTTCTTTGCTTCCTCCTTTTCCTTTTATCGCTCTCAATGTGTTGACTTTCCCTTCCCCTTGTATCTGGATGAAGAAGCAGTTCCTTATTCTTTGCTTCCTCCTTTTCCCTTTATCGCTCTCAATGTGTTGACTTTCCCTTCCCCTTGTATCTGGATGAAGAAGCAGTTCCTTATTCTTTGCTTCCTCCTTTTCCCTTTATCGCTCTCAATGTGTTGACTTTCCCTTCCCCTTGTATCTGGATGAAGAAGCAGTTCCTTATTCTTTGCTTCCTCCTTTTCCCTTTATCGCTCTCAATGTGTTGACTTTCCCTTCCCCTTGTATCTGGATGAAGAAGCAGTTCCTTATTCTTTGCTTCCTCCTTTTCCCTTTATCGCTCTCAATGTGTTGACTTTCCCTTCCCCTTGTATCTGGATGAAGAAGCAGTTCCTTATTCTTTGCTTCCTCCTTTTCCCTTTATCGCTCTCAATGTGTTGACTTTCCCTTCCCCTTGTATCTGGATGAAGAAGCAGTTCCTTATTCTTTGCTTCCTCCTTTTCCCTTTATCGCTCTCAATGTGTTGACTTTCCCTTCCCCTTGTATCTGGATGAAGAAGCAGTTCCTTATTCTTTGCTTCCTCCTTTTCCCTTTATCGCTCTCAATGTGTTGACTTTCCCTTCCCCTTGTATCTGGATGAAGAAGCAGTTCCTTATTCTTTGCTTCCTCCTTTTCCCTTTATCGCTCTCAATGTGTTGACTTTCCCTTCCCCTTGTATCTGGATGAAGAAGCAGTTCCTTATTCTTTGCTTCCTCCTTTTCCCTTTATCGCTCTCAATGTGTTGACTTTCCCTTCCCCTTGTATCTGGATGAAGAAGCAGTTCCTTATTCTTTGCTTCCTCCTTTTCCCTTTATCGCTCTCAATGTGTTGACTTTCCCTTCCCCTTGTATCTGGATGAAGAAGCAGTTCCTTATTCTTTGTTTCCTCCTTTTCCTTTTATCGCTCTCTATTTGTTGACTTTCCCTTCCCCTTGTCTCCGGATGAAGAAGCAGTTCCTTATTCTTTGCTTCCTCCTTTTCCTTTTATCGCTCTCAATGTGTTGACTTTCCCTTCCCCTTGTCTCCGGATGAAGAAGCTGTTCCTTATTCTTTGCCTCCTCCTTTTCCTTTTATCGCTCTCAATGTGTTGACTTTTCCTTCCCCTTGTCTCCGGATGAAGAAGCAGTTCCTTTCTCTTTGCTTCCTCCTTTTTCTTTTCTTGTTCCTTTTCCTTTTCTAGCTTTTCTTTCTTTTTCCCTAGCTTTATCCTGTTCTTCATGTACTCTTTGTATTTCTTTATCTTTTCGTAATACTTTCATCCAAATCTCGACTATCTCAATTTGCATAGTGACCACATCACTACTTGCTGTATGGAGTCTACTCTCTTCACATTCATCAATAAGTTTATCCAATTTTTTTGCATCTTCTTGTATTTTTTTTATTGTATCAGCTGCTTTCGCCATTTCTTCTCTTTTTCCATCTATCTCTTGAATCATATCACCTAATTTAGCTTCAGTATAAAAACTAGACATTCCTGGGTTTTTCAAGTTTTTCATTTCTTTCTTTAAATCTTTCATAAAGATCTTTAGAAACTCCTTTACTTTTACTACCTGGTCTATTCTTCTTGAAATCACTTGTCTTCTTACATCCTGAGCTCTTGGATCTAAATAAAAGAAAAAAAAACAATGTTATTCAGCGTTTCTCCAAACATGTAGAATCTTTCCTTATTCAGGGTGTTTCCAAACATATAAAATCTTTCTTTATTCAGGGTGTTTCCAAACAAGTAGAATCTTTCTTTATTCAGAGTGTTTCAAAACATGTAGAATTTTTCTTTATTCAGGGTGTTTCCAAACATGTAGAATCTTTCTTTATTCAGGGTGTTTCAAAACATGTAGACACTTTTTTTATTCAGGGCGTTTCCAAACATGTGGAAACCTTCTTTATTTAGTTTGTTTCCAAACATGTGAATCTTTCTTTATTCAAGCTCTCTCCAAACATGTAGAATCTTTTTTTTTATTCAGGGCGTTTCCAAACATGTGGAATCTTTCTTTATTTAGTGTGTTTCCAAACATGTGAATCTTTCTTTATTCAAGCTCTCTCCAAACATGTAGAATCTTTTTTTTTATTCAGGGCGTTTCCAAACATGTGGAATCTTTCTTTATTCAGTGTGTTTCCAAACATGTGAATCTTTCTTTATTCAGGCTCTCTCCAAACATGTAGAATCTTTTTTTTTATTCAGGGTGTTCCAAACATGTAGATTCTTTCTTACGAGTGATTTTCGAGCTCAAAATAAGTCGAAAATACTTAGTGAAAATGTGTCCAGATATTTTTTTATACAGGGTGGTTGTCAATTTATGATCGATGAAATTTTGTCCTAACCATTTCGAATTGCCGAAAGGAAAAAAAACACGTACATTTTTTATGCGTTTTTTTATGATTTTTTATGGATTTTATACTGTATACCGTTGGATCCGCTGTGATACGATATTGGCTTGGAAAACTATCATCCCGATTGACGAATGCAGGAACGAAGTAGAAAACTATGTTTTTTAAAATTAATTTCATTTCTTCGAGCTTTAACTGAATTAATCGCTCATTCCTGATTTTTTTTTTTATATTTTTTATTTGAACGTATGTAAACACTGTTTACTCACCCGGGACAATCTCAACCGGCACAGCCTCATCCGGCTCAATCTCACCCGGCACAGTCTCACCCGGCTCAGTCTCACTCGGGGCAAGCTCACCCCCCTCATCGATAGTTTTTTCATTTGTACTATCCATACTTCCTAAGCTGCTATGCAACAAGCTCAATAAAATAAAAATAATGGAACAGTGCAATGTTGCACCCAAAGTACTTCCCATTCTAATTATTCAACTTGTTACAAATCTGAAAAAAGAGCAAAATATTAAAATTTGTTTGAGAAAGATTATTTTGAAGAATTTTCTGAAAAAATTGACTTTTTCCAAAATTTGGGAAAACATAAAATGGAAATTTAATCGTAGGGGAAATTATGATAAAACCGGATGGTTATGTCAAACCGGGTACCCGGTTCTATCCGACTTTCCCCACCTGGACGTGTTATTCTGTTATTTCTCATTCGATGAATAATTTTTAAACAATTCATTCATGTTCTTCTCAATCTACACACTATTTCTTATCGGTTGAGAAGGAACACGTCCTTGTACGATTACGAGAAAAAGGACAATTTTCCAGAAAGATCTCCAAAATCCTTTGACCTTTGAGCAGACAATTACAAATTTTAATATGATATTTAATTACTTTGAAAATCATTTAAAAATACCCAAACTCGAACCATTCAATAAGTCGAATATTCAACAACCCGAAATCTATATCAAACATCAAACATTTCATATATATATATTTGGCTTAACGTTTCTTTAACATGTATTGGTCATTCAAGACGGGGGTTTCACCTTCCATTCACTGGAAACTTGCAAACCTTAACTGTTCGATGTCTTTCTGTTGTTCAAAGGATTAAATAATTGCTGAATAATAATAATTACCCACCTATGAGAAAGAGTACAAATAAAATCAACTGATTCCTTGCTGACGACGAAACGTATATTAACTGTTCAATGTTTTTTGTTGTTCAAAGGATTAATTAATTGTGAATAATAATAATAATTACCCACCTATGAGAAAGAGTACAAATAAAATCAACTGATTCCTTGCTGACGACGAAACGTATAGTAACTGTTCGATGTCTTTCTGTTGTTCAAAGGATTAAATAATTGTGAATAATAATAATTACCCACCTATGAGAAAGAGTACAAATAAAATCAACTGATTCCTTGCTGACGACGAAACGTATATTAACTGTTCGATGTCTTTCTGTTGTTCAAAGGATTAAATAATTGTGAATAATAATAATAATTACCCACCTATGAGAAAGAGTACAAATAAAATCAACTGATTCCTTGCTGGCGACGAAACGTATATTAACTGTTCGATGTCTTTCTGTTGTTCAAAGGATTAAATAATTTCTGAATAATAATAATTACCCACCTATGGGAAAAAGAGTACAAATAAAATCAACTGATTCCTTGCTGACGACAAAACGTATATTAACTGTTCAATGTCTTCCGGTTGTTCAGATGGAAAATTTGAATGTTGGAATATTCTGAACTCTTGTATTGTGCACGAACTCTTTGAAAAAACAATTCTATCAGTCGCGGCTTAAAATTTTGGGCGTAAAATAAATCCCAAGGAGGAAAAACACAGATCTCCAAAATACTCTTTTGTTTCATGTTTTCTTTTACAATTCTGATTTAAAATTAGGATCTAGTTACTGTACCCAAAAAACTAAAATTTGGAGATGTGTTAGAACCCATCGAATTAGAGTGCAAGAATATATTTTGGTGTAATTTGTGTTGGTCCACTGTGGACAGGGGGACTTAAAAAAAATACTTCCAAGGCACCCAAGCCCCGGAAATAATATTCAATACTGAATACCTCTGTAGCAATAGTTTCACACTGCACTTTGTTTTGGCTAGTTTAACTAGCCTGTTGAAGGTAGCGGCACCTGTTGTGGACTTATCCCTGTATTAATTTATAGTCCTATTGAGTTATTAGTTATCATTGTGTTCTGATAATTATGGGATTAAGTTGTATATCGTGATATATTATTAGCTTTATTTACACTGATCAATAATGATAATCAGCTTGTAGTTTTTGTTTATTGAAAGGAGTATTCTGTGTTAATTATATGTTATCTAATGTGGTCTAAATGTTGTTAAAACTATTGTTTTAATCTAACTGCTAATTTAACCACAGCTAGATTAAGTTTTGATGACTTGTGTTTGTTTTCCTATTACATATATTGGTACTTTTTTGTACAGTGATTGAAATATAGATACAGTGGTAATCATGCACTTTGTAGTCCTCAATGTTCCAGTAGAATACTTGTACACGTAGATAAATAATTTAGGGCAATTTTTTATTGAAATTCCAGCACGGCAAACTGTCCCCGCTACATTCAGGGCCCCGGCTGACCCACCTATCTTGCCTTTTGTTGCCTGTAACCTAGGTTCAAGCAAAGTCAAACCTAACGTTAAGGCAGCCTAACGACATTGCTTAACAGTGATGGGACAGGAAAAAATATACTCAACGTTGGTTTGACTGAAGGATCTTGATCAAAGAGTGAGATCTTGTAGCTTTCGGCATTAGTCTAAGGACTCTATGGACAACTTAGACATTTATAATGAAACTTTGTTTTCTAAATGAGTTTGCAAAAACGGTACCAAACTACTTTTTTTATTTAATATAGGAGACATTTTGTGGATAAGATGGAATACTTACGCATGAAGTGTAACACCTGGCTTTCCATATCAATTTGGGCACCCTAAGGCTACACAGACCACTATGGCTGATCTTGAATTAACGCTTGGAACTTCAGGAATTATTAAATGCTAAAGAAAATGATATAATGTCAATAATTAAAACAGAAAAGAATATTTTAACTAAAAAAATTGAGAAACAACCATATAAATTTTAAACAATGTAAAAATCCTCAATGTTTTGACCAATCCAAGATGGCCGCCATGTGTTTGTTTACTAGACAGGTTTTGAACGTTTCCCCACCTCCACTCCCCTTCTTTCCTCCATGGTTTTGATACATACCTAGATTGATACATACATTGATACATACCTAGATACATACCGTTACATTGATACATACCTAGATACATACCATTACATTGATACATACCTAGATTACCTAGATACCTATCTATGCAAAGAAAGGTAGGGCGTAAGCTGAGACACACGCAAGCCACGTTTTGCGGCGCAAGCCACGCAACATTAGATAACATATATAAAGACATCTTCGATCAATAGTTGCGTCGCGTGTGTCGTCAAATCTGTGTTTGTGCCACAAAAACTGTGACATGCCGGCACACGAGTGTGCCAGACACGCACAGACGCACACGCATGGGTCTCATCTTACGCGGTAACATTAGGAAATATGGCGACACAATTTTCTGATGTGTATTGTGTTAAAAAGTTCTTTGCAGAAAAAGACACATTTTACTCCTCACTTTGCAATCATAAAAGTTTCATGGAACAGAAAGTAAACAAATCAATGAAAGTTACTTTGCATTACAACTCCACTTTTCACTCCAACTTTGCACTTCTCAAAAACATTCATGAAACAGAAATTGAAAAGTAGAAGTGCAAAGTTGCTTTGTGGAACACGCCACAGGATGCTCTACCTTATGCCGCATTCATACATCATGCCTGAGTGCGGCATATCACAGGGAATCCCGGAAAGAAAAACTTTTCTTCAAAATCTCACCACTTTTAATGCCGTGATATCCTTAATATTTTTACCCTTTTTAATCTATCTATCTATACTCTATACTTACTTACAAAACGCAAAGTCCAGTTGGTATACTGATTCACTGACTGACTGATAATCAACGTAGGTCCACAATGGCTTAAGCTGGAGACTTGAGATTTGGCACACAGATCCCTTTTAGTATGAAGGTGCGTAATAAGAAGGGAAAAAATCGAAAGTTCAAGTGGAAGCAAGTTACCGCCAAAAATTACGCGTTTTAGAGACGTTCTTTGCAATTTTTTTCTGGACAAACTAAAGAAGATAACGAAAAATGACCGAGAATGGACCCCCCAAAATAGTATACGTAGTCTACTCAAAATATACGCGGACTGAGGTCATAAAAAAAAAATCTACTTTATTTTGAAATTACACGTCTGGCTCCTTCAAAGTACTCTCCTTCCAAACGCACACACTTATCCCAACGGTGTTTCCACTTGTTGAAACAGTCCTGGTACGCTTCTTTTGTGATGGCTTTCAGCCCCTACGTCGCATTTGCCCTAATTTCCGCAATCGTCTCAAACCTTCATCCTTTGAGGGGTTTTTCAGTTTTGGGAATAAGAAAAAGTCAGGGAGAAAGGTCCTGAGTATGGGGGATGGGGCAGAACAGTAATTGAGGGTAACTGAAACGTCTGTGACGCCGTTCGACACAAAAGGCCAGAAAAGTGACAACAAGTTTTTGTGGAAACCTACTGATTTTTCTAGCACGACAACGCTCCAGCTCATTCAGCACTAATAACTCGTTAGTTTTTGGCTAAATACTCGATTACTGTTATTCCCCCATCTCCCAATCTCCCATACTTACCTGACCTTGTTCCTTGTGACTTTTTCTTATTCCCAAAACTGTTTTTCAAAGGAAATTAAGGCAAATGCGACGAAGGGGCTGAAAGCCATCACAAAAGAAGCGTACCAGGACTGTTTCAACAAGTGGAAACTTCGTTGGGATAAGTGTGTGCGTTGGGGAGGAGAGTACTTTGAAGGAGACCCACATGTGTAACTTCCAAATAAAGTAGATTTTTTTTTTATGACCTCAGCCCGCATATTTTTTGAATAGACCTCGTATAATTACCCCATACTTTAGAAGAGCAACATCTACATTCGATGGTAGTCTGAGATACATCTACATTTTGATTGATAAGGAAGAGAAAGTCAAGTACGGTTTTCCGTACCATTTATTTTTAATATCTCCCGTACGATATTCTCATTGAAATGTAAGGTAGGTACCTATCAGCTCTATACAAAAATCGTTAGACACATTTTGTAAAATTAGGATCTTAACACTTCTTTCAAATGGCGGACATTATTTTTTTCCCTCGATGGACCCATTTTCATTATTTTTTTTTGTTTATTACTCATTGAAATATTATTTTTTCGTAGATCATTGATGGTTTATATCTAATTGTGGAGTCAAGAATCGATTTAAATTTTCAAAAAAAAAAAAAAAAAAAAACTGCAATCAAGCTATCCTCTTTGTTTACATTTTTAATTAAAAATTTCAGTGCTGGGTTCGTGAAAAGATCTTTGGACTCTTCTCCGTGCGTCGCTCATTAATTTTGACCCTTGAGTTGAAATATTTTTATTGTTTCATTTCGACGCTTGCAATCAAGAAGAACGTTTCTTTTAGCTGGCCAAATAATTATTATTAACGTTAGGTTGATGTTTTCCCCTAAAAGTTTTTAGGATCCAGCACTGTACATTCAAATTCTCTTCGCGAAAGCTAAGACCCTAGTTCAATTCAAAAGTGTCTAGCGTTTTCAACTCATACATTCTTTCCTCGTAATATATATTCAATGGATATTCTCGATCATATATCTTGTTCGTACCGTAGTATTTTTATAATGAGTGGAGACTTGGTTCTGGAACCGGGGAGGAGTGTCTGGCAAACCTGTGAACTTAAACAATTTTACCCAAATTACCTTCAGATAGAGAGGTTAGGAATCGTTTATACGACCATGCCTCTAAGGCCCGATCCTACCATGATGTGTTTTCAGGGAGTTTCATCTAACACTGTGTCAACCTGTGTTAATACAATACCCAAACCCGAGTGTTTCATTCAAAACTCGGCTTTTGGTAGGACCGGACCTAATGCATATGAACAACCGTCCAACATGGACCCATGACGGCCAATAAAAAAGGGAGTTTAAAAAAAAACAATTTTTTAGTTATATTATATTTTTATCTTTTCTTTTCATACATTTCGTCTGAAACCAAAGTTCGGCCTGCTCAGGACAGGGGATAATATTCTTCAGATTTTATCAGTCCGTCCATTCTTCATTATGTAATTAATAATGCTTCGTCGTTCTAAGGGGTCATCATACTGGATTGTACTGAGCGCTTTAATCGATATAATGTGCTTTAAAAAACAGTAAGTAATCTCCGAGAGCATCTTAAGCATTTTAAAAAAAGGGAATTTAAAAAAACCATTAAAGTTTTTGTTGCCAGAGACTCCTCCCCGGTTCCAGACCCTTGGCGACTTCGTAAGGGATTTGCTCACTTCTCATATAATCAACAATTTGATAATAAATGGAGGAAAATTGAAAATATCAGTTCTGATTCTGACATCTAGGAGATGTGTTGAAACTGTCGAGGCAATCCAAAAATTAAAAAAAAAAAAAAAATTTAACGAATTTAAACCCAATTAGAGAGGTGAGGAAACGTTTTTACCACCATGCCTCTATTGCGTATCGTATGTACCTACATGGACCCATGACGGTGAATAAAAAAGCAAGTTTCCAAATAATTTTTTGAAAAAAGTTACTTCAACACATCTCCCCGGTGTAGGACCTGAAAATATAATTATATCGAATCTGTTCTGTTATCAGTTATATTATATTTTTATCTTTTATTTTCATACATTGGCATACTTTCGCTGAAACTAAATTTCGGCGTACTCAGAACAGGAGATACTTAAAATTCTTCAGATTTTTATCAGTCCGTGCATTCTTCATTATGTAATTAATAATATGCTTCGTCGTTCTAAGGAGTCATCATACTGGATTGTACTGAGCGCTTTAATCGAGATAATGTGCTTTAAAAAACAGTAAGTAATCTCCGAGAGCATCCAAAGGTTTATGGGCGTACGCAAGGTGGGGCAGCTGCCCCCCCCCCCTAGAAAATCCAACTTACACAGAATATTTTTCAGCGTAACTTACACTAGATCAGGGGTTCCCAAACTTTTTGGTACCGCATCCCCTTTTCTTGAAATGGTACCAGACAGATACTGTTATTTTTTTTTTTTTGGAGCAAGTTACAAACTTAAAATGTTGTTTAATATAATTTAAAAAGGCTTTTTAAACGTTTTAGGGGTGGGAAATTAATTAATTCACTTTAATTTTAATTTATTTTGAAAAAAACCTTTTTCTTCCGGTACCAGACAGATACTATTAATTTTTTTTGGAGCAAGTTACAAACTTAAAATGTTGTTTAATATAATTTAAAAAGGCTTTTTAAACGTTTTAGGGGTGGGAGATTAATTAATTCACTTCAATTTTAATTTATTTTGAAAAAAAAAATTTTTTTCCGTATTTATTGAACTATTTGAATATATTGAACTGAAGCAGACATAGTTGTACCAATATGAAAAAAGTCCAGTGCAAGTTTGTTTATTTTATCAATATAAGCGTTTAGATGAACGTCCCCCCCCCCTCCCAAGAGGTTAGGAAACGTTTTGATCGGCCATGCCTCGATTAAACTTGTTCTTCTCATAAAGTCGCTCCCTAAAAACTCTTGCGCTTTCTCCAAAGTTTCGTCGATTTTCAAGCAATAAAATTGTGAATTAAACATTTAAAAGTGAGTTTTCTCGTATTTTCCACCATTTAATAGTGAAAATTAACCTTCTACTTTCAATTAATCATATTTTATTCAATTAATCATATTTTAAGTTGCTCAGAAAAAAAATAACAGTATCTGTCTGGTCCCCTTGAAATGAAAGCCTCCCACGCCCCCCTCCCCTTTACATTATAAATTATGAATGGGTGTTGCTGAATGCAAAACGCTAATGTGTTGCTGAATGCTATCTCTTTCAAAACACTAATGTGTTGCTGAATGTCATTCAAATTTTCTAAACATCATGTTCAATAAAATTACCTTTGTAAAAAAATTGTGTACATATATTTCATCTAAATGATAATAATTCAACTGGCCTCGCGCCCCCCTTGATTTGCCTTCACGCCCCCCCTAGGGGGGCGCGCCCCCCAGTTTGGGAACCTCTGCACTAGATATTATGATTTTTCGGCCCAACTTACAGTAGATAAAAATACTTTTCACCCGTGACTTAAAAATATGGTGTGAACATCACACGACTTTCATATAAAAAGCGGCTTTCAACCACTAATTAGCGGCCAACAATATATTCACTTTAACCTAAGTTGTATTCTTTAATTTTGATTTATTATTTCAAAAATGAACCTTTGGAATCGTCACGAAAAAAAAAATTACCCGCCCTCAAAATTTGATATTATACGTTTCAAGGTACGTAGAATCCAAAAATCGAATAAAAAAAAATCCGTTTGTCCGCCGTACGCCGTGATATGTACTTTTGCCACTTAGGTACTTTTGCCGATTTGGATGAAATTTGGTATATGGGTCCCATCTGGGCTCTAATTGTGCCCCGAAACTAATTGGGTGCAATCGAATACAACCTTGGCGATTTTTGCCGCTTTTTAGCTGTTTTCGGTATTGCTGTCTAAAAGGAGAATAGTAAGAGCTAGAGATTTGAAATTTTGTATGTACTCGTATGTCATATTTTGGGGTCTCAGCTAGCTTTGAAACATTTGGGTTCAATCAAATATACTGCTGACGGTTTTTACTGCTTTAAAGCGGTTTTCATTAATCCTGCGTAGAAGGAGAATGGTAAGAGCCAGAGACCTCAAATTGAGTACGTATGTCAAATTTAGGATCTAATTACGCCCCAGGTTTGGAATCGCCACGAGAACCCCTCCCTCAATTTTTTTGCCATCCCAAAAAATTTTTTTTGGGGTGGGGGCCAAAAAAGGGTTATTATTTTTGCCAAAAAAAATAAACCCATGTGTCACATTGGCAGGGTTTTTTGTATGAAATTGATATGAATATAGGCATCAAATTTCAAGTTCTAGCTCTTTCCATTCATTTAGGCGGAACCTCCAAAAAGCGGCCTCCAACCGCTAATTAGCGGTCAACAATATATTACACTTGAAACTAAGTTGTATTTTTAAATTTCTTGTGCGATATTAATAGACACCAAGTTTAAAGTTCTGGCTAAGTATTACCGTTCTCATTTTAAGCAGGATATGCGAAAACCGCTAAAAAACGGTATAAGGTATAAAACTGCCAACGGTAGATATATTCGATTTCCACCAAAAGCTTATTTTGTCGTTCATGGCATAAAAATGACATACATACCAAATTTCAAGTCTCTAGCACTTTCCGTTCTTAAGATATCTTGTGCACAGACAGGCAAACGGACGGACAGACAGACATACACACTGACTACTGGCTGAAACTCGAGATTTGGGTTCTGGAGACCCCAAAACGTGTTTTGTCATTAAAAATTCGAAATCAAAAATTTCAGAATAAGGAAAGTAAAAAAAAATCGCCGGTAGCAAAAAGTTGAGTTCCCCCCGGGTCACAAACTCGGCTACCCCCCCCCTAGACGAGATGCTGCGTACGCCCATGCAAAGGTCTCAAGTCAAGACTATGTAGTTCAAATTTGAAATAAAAATAACTAATTCGTATTGAAAAGGGGGAAAAATATCAATTTACAGAATACGACCCTGAAATTTTGTGTAGGAACCAAAAATATGTTTTAGGTAGAAAAAAGGTCACCTACTTACCTGTGAGAATTTTATATTTTATAGTTTCTCACGACCCTAATATTAAATGTTTGCAGTCTAAACAGGCAGCAGTATCATACGATGTGTGTTACGTCACAGAATAGTAGGTAGTAGGGGAAGCTATAAAACAGTTCAATATTCAGCTCCGAACCTCAATTCTCAACCAGAACTCAAGCTGTGCACATCGTTTCTTCAAGAGTAGTTTTCGGTTCACACGATTTTGGCCAAAGGTAAGATTTTTTTAAAGGCTCTTATTTAGTTCATTTATTTATGTGTTCTGTTCCAAGTTTACTTTTTGGTTCTTTTGTTTTATCTAAGGAATCTTGAAATTAGAATCTAATAAAAACTCAGTCACTTTAGTGTCCACGGTTTTGTTATTTTACTGGCTGAAAGAAATACTCTCATTTCTATTTTTGGGCTCTACCTACTTTGAAACGTAAACTTTCAATTTTTCACGATATTTTTTGTCGTGGTCAAGTTCAGAGGTTCATCAAATTAAACCTGGGGTTTATTTAAAATGTTCTCTGGATCATTTAAAATTGATTTAGGGTCGAAAAGATGTGATTTTGACTTTCTCTTCCTATGGAAGACTAGCAGTTGTGCCCAGTGCTTCGCCACGGTTAAAATTTGTAGAATTTGACCGGGGCATTCCCATCAATTTTTTGATCTCTTACCGTTTTAGGTAAACTAATATTTTCTAAATTTCATACAAAAATTGCAAATCGGTTGTAAACGGCCCGACATTTTTTTTATTATTCTGTTAATATTCCTGAGGTCTCATTCTATAGATAAGGGTCTATGTCCATTCATTTTTCGATATTTCTTAGCGTTTTAGCTAAACAATTAGAATTTTCTAAGTTCCAAAAAAAAAAAAAAAAAAAAATTAAAATTGGCCGTAAACGGCTAGACATTTTTTTGATTCTGTTAATATTTCTGGGGTCTCAGTCTATATTTTTTAAGGGGTCTATGCCCAATAATTTGTTAATATCTCTTTCCGTTTTGGCTAAACAAATAGTGACATCCATACAAAAATCGAAAAATTGGCTGTAAATCGAAAACGATTAACCAGTTTTGAATTCTGAAAATATTTCTAGAATATCAGTGTATGTTTTTTGGAGGGAGGAGGGCATTCCCATCAATTTTTCGATATACCTTAAACAAATAGAATTTTCTAAGTTCCATACAAAAATCGGGCGTAAACGGCCCGACATTTTATTCATGGCATTCCTATCAATTTTTCGATATACCTTAAACAAATAGAATTTTCTAAGTTCCATACAAAAATCGGGCGTAAACGGCCCGACATTTTATTCATTATTCTGTTAATGTTCCTGAGGTCTCAGTCTATAGATAGGAGTCTATGCCCATTAATTTTTCAATATCTCTTACCGTTTTAGCTAGACAATTATAATATTTTCTAAATTACATACAAATATCACAAAAAATCGGCCGTAAACGGCTCGACAATTTTTGATTGTGATAATATTTCTGGGGATTCAGTGTAGTTCTTTTTTGGCAGGAAGGGGATCTATTCCATCTACTTTTTGATTCGGAAAATGGGTATTCCCATCTATTTTTTGATGTCTCTTATCGTTATGGTTAAAGAATTAGTGATACTCATACAAAAATCGGAAAATCGGCCGTAACTGGGAAATGGTTGGACGGGATCCACTCGTATCAATTTCTCATTATCTCATCGTTTTGGGTAAACAATTAGTATTTTCGAAATTTTACTTTGCCTAATCCCGGATTCGAACTTGTAACTCTGAAACAACGAGGTTCATTCTCAATTTTTCGATATCTCCTAACCTTCTGGCCAAACATTTCGGGATAAACAAACAAACAAACATACAACATATTTCCCTTATGTATATACAGGGTGTCCCAGTTAAGGAGGACAATAATTAATGGGCTGATTCTAGATGCCAATGCCTACTAAAAATGCTCCCTTCAACTTTTTAATAAAAGCTTTGTTTTTGTGTTATTCGCATTTTTCATCTTTTTTTACACGTGTACGCCTGAAATCACAAATATGTCCATAACTTTCTTAGACATACTTTTTTTGAAAATTTGAAGATATTTTTGGAACAGTGAAAGTTTCTGTTCAGATAAAATTACCGTCATGACCAGAAACTTTGAGTTAGTGCATCGTTTTTGAGCTAACTTGATTTTTCTTTGATATTTTTGTAAACTACGAAAAAAGCAACGGGACTCTCCCACGGTTGCTCAACATTTTTATTCAACATTAAATATTCAACGGTATATCACTTTTTACGTTACCTTCTGTATTCGTAGAGAAATTTCTATTTTAATATATCAAAATCATGAAAAAATATGCTACATATTTAGAATTTTTTTTTTTTTTTTTTTTTTTTTTTACAATTATTATTATGTTATTAGTTTACAAGTATAATTTTCCCTTTTCTTACCTAAAGACATTTTTTTTACAATTATTATGTTATTAGTTTCCAAGTATAATTTTCCCTTTTCTTACCTAAAAAACATTACAAAAAAATTTTTTTTATATTTTTTTAAAAAAATTCTAAATTACCTATTAGCATATTTTTTCATGATTTTGTTACATTAAAATAGAAATTTCTCTACGAATACAGAATTTAACGGAAAAAGTGATATACCGTTGAAACCTTATTAACATCAGGATATTTTTTCCGTTTTTGTCCAAAAAAAAAAATGTTGAGCAACCGTGGGAGAGTCCCGTTGCTTTTTTCGTAGTTTACAAAAATATCAAAAAAAAATCAAGTTAGCTCAAAAACGAGGCACTAACTCAAAGTTTCTGGTCATGAAAGTAATTTTATCTGAACAGAAATTTTCCATGTGTTCCAAAAATATCTTCAAATTTTCAAAAAAAGTATGTCCAAGAAAGTTATGGACATATTTGTGACGTCAGACGTACACGTGTAAAAAAAGATTAAAAATGCGAATAACTCAAAAACAAAGCTTTTATTAAAAAGTTCAAGGGAGCATTTTTGGTAGGTATTGGCATCTATAATCAGCTCATTAGTTATTGTCCTCCTTAACTGGGACACCCTGTATAGACCAGCTGAGTACCCGAAATTCGTTCCCAGAAGATGAGAGAAAAAATGATAATAAATCTGACTTACATTAATAATAATATCACCGAGGTATAAATGTTTAATACCGATCAGAACATACCACACATAGATTACATATTACCTACACGTTTAGGCTGGTTCTGCGACCCAGCCTAACCTTGCACAGCCTTCAACACGCATTTTTTTTTTTTTTTTTGGAACCTAACCCAATACTACTTTCAACACGTTCTACCCCACAAACGTGGTGTTAAATTCTATTAAATTTCTTCGGCTCTCCCCGCTTTTGTTCAAAATTTTATATATATCGGACAAAATTGTGCAAAAATTTAATTTCCATACAAAAATCGGAAAATCGGCCTTAACTCGAAAAGGGTTGGAGAGTTTTGAACTCTGATAATTCTTCTGGGGTTCAGTATTTGGTTTGGGGGGAAGGTCCTTTCCCATCAATTGTTCTATATCTCTTACCGTTTTGAATAGTATTCGGGAGCGGCCATGATTCTAATGCGCCAAGCGAAATAGGCGCAGAATTCTGGACATCAGATAAATTATCAGAACTAAAAAATGTTAAATCCTTTTCGAGATAAACCTAATTTTTCGGTCAAATTCTTCAAATTTTAATCGTGGCCGGGCACAACTGCTTGTCTATATAAAAGGAAATATGTTGTATGTATGTATCTATACAGAGTGTTCTAAAAGTCTCAGAACGGATTTTTTTTTATTTTTAACGGCTAAAGATAGAGACTTGAAATTTTATTTGTAGTTTTAACACAAAATAATCTATTTTTCGGCGTAATTAAAATTTCTACAGGGTGTCTCAAAAGTGGGTAAACAGACACAAACTTTCGATTTTTAAATTGAAACCCCTATTTTTTATTTCATATTCAAATTTTACGTCAAATTCTACACACAATCGACTCCTCACTCGATACTTTGAATCTCTGATCAAACCCGCCCAATCATTGCTTTTTCTTCGGAATAAAAGTGATAAAACCAAGAGTTTAATACATCAAATCAGTCATGTTTTTTATGCTAAATCTTGTGCTACCATTGGTTTTTAATTTTTTACAATTTTTATACCCAAGGGAAATTTCATTTTTGAAATTTTAACAACAAGCAAAAATGAATTTCTACCTTCCTTAGGTATAAAAAGTGTAAAAAATGAAAAAAACAATGGTACCAAAGATTCAGAATAAAAAACTTGACTGATTTTATGTATTACACTCTTGGTTTTATCACTTTTATTCCAAAGAAAAATCAATGATTAGGCGAGTTTGATCAGAGATCCGTTTGATCAAAGTATCGAGTGAGGAGTCGATTGTGTGTAGAATTTGACATAAAATTTGAATATGAAATAAAAAATAGGGGTTTCAATTTAAAAATCGAAAGTTGGTGTCTTTTTACCCACTTTTGAGACACCCTGTAGAAATTTTAATTACGCCAAAAAATAGATTAATTTGTGTTAAAACTATATATAAAATTTCAAATCTCTATCTTTAGCCGTTAAAAATAAAATAATCCGTTCCGAGACTTTTCGAACACTCTGTATATGTTTGTTTGTCCGGAATTGTTTGGCCAACGGGTAGAAGATATCGAAAATTTTACGGGAATGCCCCCCCCCCTTCTATGAGTATCACTAATTCTTTAACCAAAACGGTTAGACTGAGACTTCAGAAATATTATTAAAATTCAAAACTGTCCAAGGTTTTCGAATTACAGCCGATTTTCCAATTTTTTTTTGTCACCAAGTTCTTATGAATTTTTATCCAAAGACAGTAGATAAGTTACATCGAAAGGTAGATGGGATAGATCCCTTACACTGACTCCCCAGAAATATTATCAGAATTAAAAAATGTCGAGCCGTTTAGAAAATATTAATTGTCTAGCTAAAACTGTAAGAGATATCGAAAAATTAATGCGCATAGACCCTTATACATAGGCTGAGACCTCAGGAATATTTACAGAATAATAAAAAATATGTCAGATGGGAATGCCCCGTCCCCTCCCTCTAAGAAAACATACACTGAGACCCCATAAATATTTTCAGAATTCAAAACTGTTAAATCGTTTTCGATTTACGGCCATTTTTCCGATTTTTTTTTTTATATGGGTGTAACAAATTATTGGGCACAGACCCCTTTTAAAACTAGTGGATCAATATGATCAGGTGTTCACGTTAGTGTTGTAGTCATTAATAGAAAAAATATCTTAATCAATTTTTTCAAAATCGAAAAGCCTTTAACACCAGTCATCACATATCAAAATTTTACGTTTCTGCAACAAACCGCTAAAAAGATAAAAATAATTTTCCAAAAACATAATATTGGGGCCCCGGGGTGGTCCAGGGCCCAAAAATCTATACAGCAAATTTCCCTCATACCCTAAATATGTATACCAAATTTCGTCAAAATCGGATGGAAATTCTGGCTTGCATCGCGTAACCTACATACATACACATATACACACATGGAAGTGCATTTCGGTATGTATACGGGAGTCAAAAGTGTAGTTCACTAAAGTTCACAAATATAGACTGAGACCTCAGAAATATTAACAGAATCAAAGAAAATGTCTAGCCGTTTACGACCAATTCTAATTTTTGTATGGAAGTTAGAAAATTCTAATTATTTTTATGCCACTTTTTAGCGGGTTTCGCATATCCTGCATAAAATTAGAACAGTAATAGCTAGAACTTTAAACTTGGTGCATATTCTTATCAATTTCATACAAGAACATGAAGAATACAACTTAGGTTGAAGTGTAATATATTGTTGGCCGCTAATTAGCAGTTGAAGGCCGCTTTTTGGCGGTTCTGCTTAAAACCAGAATGGTATATAAATTTGGTATATTGAGTCTCCCGATATTTATATTGGATAATTTTTTGGTATATTGTAAAACGAGCCAAATATGAAAAAACATAAAATTTGTCTGATTTAGATAAAATTTGGTATGCACAGTCACTCAAGTATTCAATTGAAATTTTTGGTATTTTGTAGAAATTTTGGCTCCTGAAATTTGCCGCCCCCGAAGATCTGCCACTCTAGGATCCAGTCTACTCAGCCCATGTTCTACATAGGTTAACAAACGTGTAGGTAACATGTAATCTATATGTGGTATGCTCTGATCGCGTTTAAACGGTTGTACCTCTGTAATATGATAACTAATGTAAAAGTAAGATTTATTCTCATTTTTTTCTCTCATCTTCTCGAAACAAAGTTCCTCGGGTATTAGCTAGTATTTGATATTTTACGTTTGAAGAATCTTTCGTCCGCTGTTCCCAGTGAGTGGTAATTTTGAACTTATCGTTGGTAATATTTTTTAGACGGATTTTTTTGAAATGTGGTATGTATGTCCCATTTGGATTCTAATTATAGTTCCATACTAAATTTTTTTTTTTATTTTATTCTTTCTGTTTCAGATTTGGTTCCATCATGCAGCAGTCGCTGGGATCTTCAAATCACATCATTGGCCATAGATTAAGTTAGATTAAGTTTGGTACCAACTTCCGTAGACCCGGTGTTCACTCAGAAAGTCACAATACGATAAAATTGTCATTTTTAGATTAGGTCAGTTTAGTTTAGCGTAGGACAGAGTAGGTTAGATTATTTTGTCTGATTGTGGCTTTCTGCAGTTAGCTGGTTCTTAGTTTGAAGTGGTAGCTCACTGATGAGGGTTCTTAAAACTCTTCTCGGTTTTTTATTTTGTTAGTTTTAAGTTGTGGGGTTTCGGAATCGGTGCGGTGACTGCTGAAGAGTCAGAATCTGTCTCAGGATTGTTTCTCTTCGGTAAAAACCAATCCTGTTCCCTTTGGTGGGTTTTTGTTTCTTCTGTTGCAGGTTTAGGTTCATCATGAAGCAGTGTTCAGGATTTTCGAGACAGTCTCCAGGATATTCAAGACGCGATGGCCATTGGTAAAATTAGATTAAGTTTACTACCTACTTCCCTAGACCTAGTGTTCACTCAGGAAGTCGCAATATGATAAGATTAATTTTGTCTGATTGTGGCTTTCTGCAGTTAGCTGGGTGTTAGCTTGAAGTGGTAGCTCACTGATGAGGGTTCTTAAAATTCTTCTCAGTTTTTTTTCTTGTTAGTTTTAAGTTTTGGGGTTTCGGAAAAGGTGCGGCAACTGCAGAAGAGTCAGAATCTGTCTCAGGATTGTTTCTCTTCGGTAAAAACCAATCCTGTTCCCTTTGGTGGGTTTTTGTTTCTTCTGTTGTAGGTTTAGGTTCATCATGAAGCAGTCTCCAGGATTTTCAAGGCGCGATGGCCATAGGTTAAGTTAGATTAAGTTTACTACCTACTTCTCTAGACCTAGTGTTCACTCAGGAAGTTACAATACGATAAGATTAATTTTGTCTGATTGTGGCTTTCTGCAGTTAGCTGGGTGTTAGCTTGAAGTGGTAGCTCACTGATGAGGGTTCTTAAAACTCTTCTCGGTTTTTTATTTTGTTAGTTTTAAGTTGTGGGGTTTCGGAATCGGTGCGGTGACTGCTGAAGAGTCAGAATCTGTCGCAGGATTGTTTCTCTTCGGTATAAACCAATCCTGTCCCCTTTGGTGGGCCATAGGTTAAGTTAGATTAAGTTTACTACCTACTTCCGTAGACCCGGTGTTCACTCAGAAAGTCACAACACAATAAAATTGTCATTTTTAGATTAAGTCAGTTTAGGTTAACGTAGGGCAGAATGAACAAATAAACAAAATAACAAGTAATACAAAAATAACAACAAAAATAATAAATATAACAAAATTAACAAATATAATAAATATAACAAAAATAACAAAAGTATAACAAAAATAACAAATATAACAAAAATAACAAATGTAACAAATATAATAAATGTAACAAATATAATAAATATAACAAAAGTAACGAATATAACAAAATTGACAAAATTGACATAATTGACAAAATTGACATAATTGACAAAAATTGACATAATTGACAAAAATTGACATAATTGACAAAATTGACATAATTGACAAAAATTGACAAAAATTGACAAAAATTGACAAAATTGACAAAAATTGACAAAATTGACATAATTGACAAAATTGACATAATTGACAAAATTGACATAATTGACATAATTGACATAATTGACAAAAATTGACATAATTGACAAAAATTGACATAATTGACAAAAATTGACATAATTGACAAAAATTGACATAATTGACAAAAATTGACATAATTGACAAAAATTGACA
>CM022883.1:10298052-10319734 GCA_012654025.1 Pachypsylla venusta
CAAGACGCGATGGCCATAGGTTAAGTTAGATTAAGTTTACTACCTACTTCCCTAGACCTAGTGTTCACTCAGGAAGTCACAATACGATAAGATTAATTTTGTCTGATTGTGGCTTTCTGCAGTTAGCTGGGTGTTAGCTTGAAGTGGTAGCTCACTGATGAGGGTTCTTAAAACTCTTCTCGGTTTTTTATTTTGTTAGTTTTAAGTTGTGGGGTTTCGGAATCGGTGCGGTGACTGCTGAAGAGTCAGAATCTGTCGCAGGATTGTTTCTCTTCGGTATAAACCAATCCTGTCCTCTTTGGTGGGCCATATGTTAAGTTAGATTAAGTTTACTACCTACTTCCCTAGACCTAGTGTTCACTCAGGAAGTCACAATACGATAAGATTAATTTTGTCTGATTGTGGCTTTCTGCAGTTAGCTGGGTGTTAGCTTGAAGTGGTAGCTCACTGATGAGGGTTCTTAAAACTCTTCTCAGTTTTTTTTCCAACACATCAGATATGAGTATACTCTTACTTCTATCACTGGACGTATGAGTAAAACTTTTCTGTTGTTTTGGGGTGAAGATTGAGCTGGATGCATGAGCTGTGTCTTCATCGGGTTCCGATTAGCGGCCACCTCCTCGTGGTGGGACCTGGGTCACGCTAAGAGCCGCTACCATGGAAATTTCAGTTTAAAATAAATAGAGACTAGAAAGCAATTTTGCTTTTTAGAGCTGATTTAATTCTTCGTTTTTGTACAAGATTTTGTAGAATTCATAATATCTTTTGTAAATCTTTCATCAGAGTTTTCTCTAAAGCTAGAGCAAATTAAGTTTTATCACAACATTCACATTATTCCCAAATCAAAATCATATTGATTGAATATTATAGAGGGAAACAATATGTATTAATTAAACAATATGTATTAAAATAAAAAACAATTAATACACTATTTCATTAATTGGTAATTTATTTTCTTGTCCAGGATTCTCTGTGATATGCCGCACTCAAGAATTAAAATACCTTTCATTTTTTAAAGCGGAATGAAATTTATATTTCTCAGAATTTTGTGATTTTTTTTTTTTTTTCTTTGCGTTTTTGCTTGATAAGAAGGGAAGAAGAAAGATTACTAGATTAACTAGGTAATTTATACGCAACATAGCATAGGTATAAATAATATTAATTTACTATTCAAAGAGAAGAGAACTGATTGCCATTTTTATCAGTTGAAGGTACAAATGTTTACTAGTGGTTCTGTAGACCTCACTGAAATAACGGGCCACCCAACAGGGCTCAAAAACTAATCCATAGATTTACTATGGATAATATAAACGTCCATACCAAGTTTCATTGAAATCGAACAATGCATTCGAGAGTTATCGTGGAACGAACAGACTCAGACGTTAATAGAAAAATCGTGGAGTTAAATGTAGACCTCACTATTTTCGATTGAAAATTTTCCAAAAGATGAATGTTGTATTTTTAAATGGTACAAATAAATGTTACACTCACACACCACCAAATAAAGATTTGTGCTCTCTTGAACCTCTTGTTCAATTTTGATTATCTCAGTATAGATATTCATCGAATTTTGTGATTTTGGGCAATCCTCGTCCACTCGGGGCCTCATGGTGCCCATTAAACGTAAACACATAAATTTATCATTATTTTGGTTTTTATGATTAGGGTTGTGTGTAGAGGGTGAGTTAGTATGAAAATTACGACTTTGGGGAGTAACCTGGAAGGATATTAAAATGGTTTTCATTTATTTTACAGACCGAGCAGTGCGCACAATTTTCTACGAACAATTAGCCAATTATCTTGAATTATACGATAAAACTCAGAAAGCAAATGAAGGCAAACGATATGCCAGTCAGTTGGCATTGGTGAGTTACTTTTTTGGTTTGTTTTTAGTACGGAACCCTTTATATGTAACTGACAGTGACGATTGGATTTTTTTAAATTTTATTAAATTCTACCTTGAAACGTAAAATATCAAATTTTTAAGGTTGCAATTTTTACTTTCTCTTCCATGCTATTATAGCATACTTATAGAAGATAAAGTATTGTATTCGTGCCGATAATTTTGGCTTCTTTTTTCGTGGTCGATTAAAAAGATTAGATATTGAAAATAATAAACAAAAACGGAGGAATCTATTTTGGGCAGTCGCGAGAAATGCCATACAACAAAAAGATTGCGTTTTTTATTTGACCAAAGTTTTATTTTACTGTTTTCTCAGAAAACGTTTGACCATCCCAAAGAGAACAATTTGAAATTGAAACTGAGCAGTTGCACATTTCTTCAACAGATTTACCAGAAACAAAGAGAAACCTATGAGGACATTGTTGTGTGACAAAAATATTTACAGAACTGCATTAGTTAATTTTTGTGGTAAGTTAGAATGGACAGTGGTTTTACCGCACAACTGTACCAGCTAACTCCTATAAAGTGGTTTTACCGTAACAACCGTACCAGCTAACTCCTATAAATAAAAGAAAGATCTACGGAGAGACTATTGGTTTTACGCACCATGACCAAGTGCGGACAAATAAATAAAGCCGTTTCCCTACTGCTCAGGAGAAAGCGGTTTCGATTGAAACCTTTCAGCATTGAGGATGGAATACCTTCCCATGCCGAGTAAAGGAATTTATTGTAGCCTACCAGCGTATATTGTAGCCTACCTGCGCCTTATACATGTTTCGCCGGGTGCCTTAGACTCCTTAGAGGTATGGATGCTCTGGGTGGTTAGTATTTTCAGAATACAAACTTGTAACTCTAGAATGGCAAGTCATTATTTTGCAAAATTATATCCTGAATCCTAAATTAAGGACTAAATGATAAGCTAAAACATTCTCACTTTGAATTTACAAGTTTTTGCGAAAATATTTAAGATATCGGATACTAACTTGCCGAATTGGTGACATGTGGCCGAGAACGGTTTGACATTTTTTAGTTATCTGATAATTTTCTTGGGGTTCTAAAGCAATATTTTGAGGATCCATTCCCATCAAAATTTTGCTAGTTGCTACTGCTTGTGCTATGATATTGGAACAAACAACCCTTACCACATATTATGTATATAGATTTCTGATTTATATATTCAGATTAATTCCACAGATTCTACTCGTGTATACCAATTGTGACAATGAATTCTATGGACAAATATTTAGTCTTCTACTATCTGAGAAATGAATACTATTCACAAATATTATCTTAACATTTAAAAACTACGAAAACAGCCGAATATAGTACGTATGTAAACGAATATATGAAAATTCCTGAATGTAGACTGTACACTAGTTTGATTCATGTTTTGACACATCAATATGTTTCGGCCATACATCAATTGAATGAAATTAAAAACGATGGTGACTGTTCAATGGTCTGTCTATTGTTATTAATTCACGTCCATAAGAAATCGATGGTAAGTGATTTTGATTTTGTACGGTAAAAAAATGATTTATTAATAGAAATTTTATACCCAGGGCTGCGGAGACGTGACTCCAACTCCTAATTATCAAAATTTCCTGACTCCAAATCCCACTCCGTAGTTTTTTTAAAAGAATTGCCCGACGCCTTTACATCACGTCTATAGGTTGGTGGTGTAGTGATAAAACTGGTAAGAAATAGGGCGTGGATTCATCCCCAGCCAAACCATGGAATTTTATTGTCATAAAATTGAGATAGTTACCACTATTGCCCATGGGCGTACGGAAGTGGGGAGCTGCCCCTCCCTCCCTCTAGAGAATCCAACTAACACTAGATATTAAGGAGCGCGGTAGCGCTCCGCCCCGCCAAGTCAAAATAATGCGGTAGCTACCAAGAGTATATTATACGCCACAGCTTACATTGCCGATTTCAGCTACTTCCAGAGGAAAAACTACACACCTCAGGATAAAAATGATTATTTCCTACGTATGGGGCGAACTCAGAGACGAAGTATATGAAATTTCAACCAAATCGGTTAAGTCAAATCGGAGATATAGGCTTTTGAAAAGTACACTTTTTTTTCTCATCGTCTGCTGCTGCTGCTGCTTCTTCTTCTTCTTTGATCTTGACGCACCTACAGCCAAAACTACTGGACCGATTTTGATGAACNCGGATAGCGGGGCCCAAAATAGATTTCATGTCTTTTTTGGGGTGATGACTTGGCGGGGAATTTTTATAGCACGCAGTGGTATTTTTGGGGGTTATTATGACTTTTTGGCGTAACTTACACCAGATATT
The DNA here is from genome assembly GCA_012654025.1 of Pachypsylla venusta. Lineage (NCBI taxonomy): Eukaryota > Metazoa > Arthropoda > Insecta > Hemiptera > Aphalaridae > Pachypsylla > Pachypsylla venusta. Next base: position 10,302,260 of record CM022883.1, read on the forward strand.
ATGATAAAAATACTTTTCACCCGTAACTTAAAAAAATCTGGTGTCAACATCACACGAATATATCCTTATTCCTTATCTATAAAAAGAGGCCTCCAACCGCTAATTAGCGGCCAACAATATATTACACTTCAAGCTAAGTTGTATTTTTCAATTTCTTGTATGAAATTGATATGAATAGGCGCCAAATTTCAAGTTGTAGCTCTTTCTATTCTAGTTTTAAACAGAACCGCCAAAAAGCTGCCTTCAACCACTAATTAGCGGCCAACAATATATTACACTTCAATCTAAGTTGTATTTTTCAATTTCTTGTATGAAATTGATATGAATAGGCACCAAGTTTAAAGTTCTCGCTATTACCGTTCTCATTTTAAGCAGGATATGCGAAAACCGCTAAAAAGCGGCATAAAACCGCCAACGGTTTATTCAATTTCCACCAAAAGGCCCTCATGGGAGCCGAATTTCCACTAAAAGCAAATTTCAAGTCTCTATCACTTGCCGTTCTTGAGATATCTTGTTCACAGATAGACAGACGGACAGGCACACAATGGCTGAAACTCTATATTTGTGCTCTGGGGACCCCAAAACATGTTTTGGCATTGAAAACTCGACGTCGAAAATTTCAGGCCATTAGAATACTTTCCTTCTTATAGGATAAGGAAAGTAAGAAAAAATCGCCTGTAGCAAAAAGTTGACTCCCCCGAGTCACAAACTCTTCTGCACCCCCCCCCTTAAACGATATGCTGCGTACGCCCATGTTCCTATTGTATTTTTAAAGTAGTCTGTTGTTCTGAGTCAAATTTGAGTGGGCTATTTTCTTTTCTTTTTTTTGCCTCTTTTTGCCCCCTTTTCCACCCCTTTTCGTTTTATGAAGAGATTTTTTTATTTTTAATTAATTTTTTATTTATTATCTTTTTTTACTTTTTCTTCCCATAGAAGATAAACTATTGTGATATTTAATCTATGTGTATGCTCTGATCGCGTTTAAACGGTTGTATCTTGGTGATATAATTAATGTTAGAGTATTAATGCATACCTCACCCAGTCTTATTAGTAATACTAGTACATGATTGAGTATTTCTTGTTCAATATTAACTAAATCGTTGGGTTGTAAAAAAAAATTCAGCAACTTTACGCACTTCCCAACTGACTTGAGGTTGCGCACTCTGGCTTCTCCTCATTTTCTAAAGAGTAAACCATCTCACTTAAGAATTGTGATTGGTTGAAATGTTTTAATTTTCAATGCTATTGGTCACCGGATTTTACTGCCAAAATCAATGTAAAATTATAAAAAACCATCTCACGTGAGATTCTAAAGTAGGAGTCTGATTGGTCGAAATGTATTAATGTTGAATTCTATTGTTCAATGACTTTTGCTGATCCACAATAATTATTTTTTACTAACCGAGGTCTTTGACCTTTTGGGAAAAGCTGATTATTATAATATCAAAACCCATGAACTTACTCTAATGGAAATGCTGAGTTTTAGTTTGAAAACCGTAGGCGAAGTCTCAAATCGTAACAAAATAATATACAAACTGACACATCGATCCCCCAGTTCACAATCATACTAATTACGGGAAAAAGGTGGTGTGATTAAGACGGATGTGCACAAAATTTTATTTACAAAAATAGCGATTAGGTGATATGATTACCAATATAAAAGTCAGATTTATTCTATTTTTTTCTCTCATCTATCTATAATAATAAAACTCAATGTGTAAGGATAAATGTGTGTGTGTATCACTAATTGTTTAGCCAAAACGGTAAGAGATATCGAAAAATTGATGAGAATGGACCCCCCTCAAAAACATAGGCCGAAACACCATTGAAATTATCGGAATTCAAAAATTTCGAACCGTTACGGCCGATTTTTTGATTTTTGACCGAATGTAGCCTGTCATTGCCCTATATCTTAAATTTTGTCGCAACAACATATCAACTCAAAGCGACAAAGTTTTATGTGCTATTTAAAACTTAATTTCGAACATAGCTTGCAAAAAACGGTCCAACCGTTTTTGAATTATGGCCGTTTTTCCGATTTTTGTAAATAGAATCACAGAATACTAATAGCTTCTGATTTCTGAAAGGGAAATCATAGGATACTATTAGCAAGGGAAACGGCCGTGACTCTAAGGCGCCAAGCTATAGGCCGTATCGAAGCACGGACGAAACAGCTAGTTTTAAATATTATTTTTCTATGGCTAAATGTTTTCAAAACTATTAGGATGTTTATCTCCTAACCACTATACAAACTATTTGTTTCCAACAGTCAGGGTTAATGGTTTGTTTTTGTCAGTTAATTAGTAATAATTACCCTCAGAATTTATGAAAATTTACCTCTGAAAAAAAAAAACGAATACATGTCCCAATTTGACTTTGGTACCAACTGCAAACAGGGACAAACTTCATTCGGTGGCGCAACCAGGATTTTCTTTCGGGGGGGGGGGTCATATCCAGTTTTCATTTTTAGAAGTAAGATGTGCGCTAACCTTCAGCGCTATAGCTAGCATGTTTGTGCATGGCAAAAGTATCTCCCTTTTGATACAGTCATACCTATCCCCAAAATCGCTATTCTGGGCAGGTCAAAACATGGGGGCAGGGGGGGTAAAATCTACGAGATATTGAGGATATCTTTGTGCATGGCAAACGTGTCTTTTTTTGGTACAGTCATATTTATTCCCAGTCGCCAGTCTGGTCAAAACATGGGGGCAGGGGGAGGGTAAAATCTACGAGATATTGAGGATATCTTTGTGCATGGCAAACGTGTCTTTTTTTGGTACAGTCATATTTATTCCCAGTCGCCAGTCTGGTCAAAACATGGGGGCAGGGGGAGGGTAAAATCTACGAGATATTGAGGATATCTTTGTGCATGGCAAACGTGTCTTTTTTTGGTACAGTCATATTTATTCCCAGTCGCCAGTCTGGTCAAAACATGGGGGCAGGGGGAGGGTAAAATCTACGAGATATTGAGGATATCTTTGTGCATGGCAAACGTGTCTTTTTTTGGTACAGTCATATTTATTCCCAGTCGCCAGTCTGGTCAAAACATGGGGGCAGGGGGAGGGTAAAATCTACGAGATATTGAGGATATCTTTGTGCATGGCAAACGTGTCTTTTTTTGGTACAGTCATATTTATTCCCAGTCGCCAGTCTGGTCAAAACATGGGGGCAGGGGGAGGGTAAAATCTACGAGATATTGAGGATATCTTTGTGCATGGCAAACGTGTCTTTTTTTGGTACAGTCATATTTATTCCCAGTCGCCAGTCTGGTCAAAACATGGGGGCAGGGGGAGGGTAAAATCTACGAGATATTGAGGATATCTTTGTGCATGGCAAACGTGTCTTTTTTTGGTACAGTCATATTTATTCCCAGTCGCCAGTCTGGTCAAAACATGGGGGCAGGGGGAGGGTAAAATCTACGAGATATTGAGGATATCTTTGTGCATGGCAAACGTGTCTTTTTTTGGTACAGTCATATTTATTCCCAGTCGCCAGTCTGGTCAAAACATGGGGGCAGGGGGAGGGTAAAATCTACGAGATATTGAGGATATCTTTGTGCATGGCAAACGTGTCTTTTTTTGGTACAGTCATATTTATTCCCAGTCGCCAGTCTGGTCAAAACATGGGGGCAGGGGGAGGGTAAAATCTACGAGATATTGAGGATATCTTTGTGCATGGCAAACGTGTCTTTTTTTGGTACAGTCATATTTATTCCCAGTCGCCAGTCTGGTCAAAACATGGGGGCAGGGGGAGGGTAAAATCTACGAGATATTGAGGATATCTTTGTGCATGGCAAACGTGTCTTTTTTTGGTACAGTCATATTTATTCCCAGTCGCCAGTCTGGTCAAAACATGGGGGCAGGGGGAGGGTAAAATCTACGAGATATTGAGGATATCTTTGTGCATGGCAAACGTGTCTTTTTTTGGTACAGTCATATTTATTCCCAGTCGCCAGTCTGGTCAAAACATGGGGGCAGGGGGAGGGTAAAATCTACGAGATATTGAGGATATCTTTGTGCATGGCAAACGTGTCTTTTTTTGGTACAGTCATATTTATTCCCAGTCGCCAGTCTGGTCAAAACATGGGGGCAGGGGGAGGGTAAAATCTACGAGATATTGAGGATATCTTTGTGCATGGCAAACGTGTCTTTTTTTGGTACAGTCATATTTATTCCCAGTCGCCAGTCTGGTCAAAACATGGGGGCAGGGGGAGGGTAAAATCTACGAGATATTGAGGATATCTTTGTGCATGGCAAACGTGTCTTTTTTTGGTACAGTCATATTTATTCCCAGTCGCCAGTCTGGTCAAAACATGGGGGCAGGGGGAGGGTAAAATCTNCACGTCCCACGTCCCACGTTATACGTTCCACGTCCCACGTCGGAATTTTTTTTTTTTTTGCCCCGTGGCTCCAAATATTTTCAAAATTCAAAAATGACCCAAAATTTTGAAAATATGGCCCAAAAGCAATATGGCCGAATATATTTGATCTTTATTTTGGCCTTTGGCTTCCCGTCAAACAATTTTTTGAGCCAAATTATGTCTAAAATTTCTGCACGAATACAATACTTTATCTTCTATGGAAGAGAAAGTAAAAAATGGGTCCAGAATTGTACTATTTTCAATAATGAGTCACAGAGCCGCGCAAAGTTTCCGAGCACAATTAAATCCCAAATACGACACATATACCAAAAGTCGAGTCCTTTGCACTTACCATTCCTTTTTTGGATAAGATAAATAGAAACCTTTCGATTCCGCCCAAAAGATTTCGGGCACAATCGAACAGCAAATATGATACACATGACACATTTTAATTCTCTAGCATTTACCATTCCTCTTTTAGACACGTTAAATGAAAACCGCTAAAAAACGGGAAAACGTCAACCGCATCTTCCATTACACCCAAGAGTTTCGGGGTTTAATTAGTTCCCAGATGTACACTATATTTCATTCAAATCGGTCAACGCTATTAAGTGTCAAAAGTGCCCATTGGATTTTTGGAATCTACGTATCTTGAAACGTAAAATATCAATTTTTTTTTTTTTTTTTTTTTTCGTGACTATTCCAAAGGTTCATTATTGAAAATATTAAACCAATCACCTAACGATTAAGATTAAGAAAAGTCGCTTGATGTGTTAGTTCTTAATTTACATTTTGGCCCTGGAATACAACTCGCAAGTGGCGCACAAAATGGCAGGTTTCCGAGTCAGGACCCTCCTTAAAAAAAAAAAAAATATATATATATATATTCAAGTTTTTATTGGCATACTGTGATCAAACCTAATAAAACCTTTTGCACCTTTTATGGCTAGAGGGTATATCAAAATAGCTTCCTCACGGTTTCACGTCTGTAGAACAAATTACTTAAAACAATTTAGTGGAATTCATAGGTAGATTTGTTGTAGGATTTTAACATACCCCCCCCCCCCTCCTCCCAAATGTTTTGATCGGACAAGATTGGCGTTTTTAAGGATATAAATAACTGTATCAAAAAAGACACCTTTGCCTTGCACAAAACCTCAAAATCCCGGAGATTTCATTAACTTTCTCAAAATTTGACCCCCCCCCCCCTCGAATGAACATCCCGGGTACGCCACAGGTCTCAATATACATACTCCATGTAAATTTGATATTTTTTCTGGTTCTCTTACAGCTGCGTCACAACCAGCAGCACCATTTAATTGTCCTTTCGTAGATGAAAACTATAATTTAAACATTAGTGCCAGAAGTGTTGGAATTGTTCCTTTATTTGTAGACCCACCCTCTTCATGCTTATTTCTAAAGTTAGAGCATTTTCATATGTATTTGCCTATGATAGAAGAAGTCATCCAGTATGCTATAGGATACACTGTGGAAAACAGTTTGGAAGAGTTCTTGGGGTAAGTTAAAGTTAGAGCAACTACTAATATTGTTATCTATAATAGAACAAGTCATCCAGTATGCTATAGGATACACTGTGGAAAACAGTTTGGAAAAGTTCTTTGAGTAAGTTAAAGTTAGAGCAACTATTAATACCTATTGTTATCTATTTGAGATATCGAGGTTTCAATGCTAAAACACATTTTGTGGTCCCCAAAGCCCAAATCTCTAGATTCAGCCAATGGTCCGTGTGTGTGTGTGTCAGTCTGTGAACAAGATATCTCAAGAACGGCAAATGTCAGTATTTTGCCATGAACGACACCCAAACTTTCGATTGAAATCGAATAATAAACTTGATATACCGTTGGCGGTTTTTGCCGCTTTTATAATAGCTAAAATTAGAATTTCTTGACTATTGATATCAATTTCATGCACTCAGTGCGCAAAGACACTTTTGTTTGAAGTCTAATCTATTGTTCGCTGCTTATTAGGGGTTTTAGACCTCTTTTTAGCGGTTCTGCATAAAACCAGATCTGTAAGAGCTAGTACTTTAAATTTAGTGCCTACTCATATCAGTTTCATGCATTGAATTCACAAAGATACTTTCTGTTCCAAATACATTTTTACCATGTGTTCAGCTCCGTCACATTGCAATTTGCAATAGCTGCTGTGCGCGAGTGTGGCATCACTGAGATATCTCAGTCCATCTCTCTGCAGGCCCGGACTCTAGCGACTACTATTTCAATCTGAGCTGCGTGGCAGTGATGAAAAGATCAGATTGGCTATTTTAGAGTTTTTTGACTGTAAGGATATTGACTACTTATTGATGGGCATAGAGATGTTACGCGAAAGATGTAAAAAATGTATTGAAGTCAAGGGAGACCATGTTGAAAAACAAGACACTGTGGGTTTTTATTTTCCTTCTCCATTTAGGTTAGGCCACGAACATTTGGAACCGCCCTGGTACGAGAAAATTATATGGAACCTAAAAAAGGTTGTATTTCAATTCATTTCAGTCACTGCCCGCCGCGCCGCCAGCCACCTTAATAGGTTGGAACATGGCTTTTTTTCAATGATATTATTTTTGTCAGATAATTTTTGGTTTATTACTTTCAATATTGAATCTTTGGAATCGTCACGAAAATATACGCCCCTCGAACTTTTACGTTTCAAAGTACGTACAATCCAAAAATCGAATAAAAAAAATCCTTTTGTCCCCCGCGCGCGCCCTACGCATTGATGGGCACTTTTGCCACTTAGCGTTGACTGATTTGGATGAAATGCTATATATTAGGTCCTATATAGCATCTGGGGTCTAATTGTGCCCTGCAACTTTTGTGTGCAATCGAAGGTACCGTTTGCGGTTTTGTCCGCTTTTTAGCGGTTTTCATTCATCTTGTCTAAAAAGAAAATGGTAAGAGTCAGAAACTTGAAATTTGATATATATGGTCTATGTATCCCTATTTTTTAAATTAAGGGGGAGATTTTTATCTAGTAGAATAATAAACTCATGTGTCACATTGTTTTTTCCTCTTGCTTCCGCGCTACTAATACTAGCCCCAATTTTAACTTCTTTATCAATGTTTTAGATTTTACAATGTATTTGTACGTCGAGGTGCCACCGTTGCCAGGTGCAGGACAAATGAAACCATGGCTAGTAAATTTATGAAGTATACACCTGTATTTATGGAAGGCGCGTCCTCCTATGCATTAATCATTAATACAATAAGAGTACTAGTTAATCACCCACATGAAGCAATCAAGGAGATAGGAAAATCATTCTACATAGCTTCAGTTTTCTCCTATGTCAATGAAGATTACTTAAATAGTATTCCATCTCATAGAAGCAGTCTTCCACCTGGTTTTATGCACAGTCGTGTGGCAGGTAAACGTCAGATTAACGAAAACAAGAGTTTCTTAAAAGGCGTCATGAATTTTTAGAGTACCTATTTCCTTTAATTAGATTTTCTAACATTTCGTTAACTCTTATTGTTTTCGAAAAATTAGGATTCAAAAGAATAGGATCCCTCAGACAGTTATCATTCTACATGGTTGCGCAAAAACTAATTCTCAAGAAGAAACTCCGTTAAAGTGCTAACGGCGAGATAAACAGATGAGAGGGTTTTACAAAGAAATTAAACCATGTTTTTCATTAAAAAGTTGATTTCGGGAAATAATGTATACGAAATGACGTCAAATTTGTTTCAAACTCACTGAAATTTTATCCCTAAAAATGTTTATGTGCTATTATTATCGCTCCTTATTTAATTAAATCCTTTTGTTCTTCCCTTAGGAGTTCTCAATTTTGTGGTGGCTGGTCGAAAAGGTACTATCATTCTAGAACCTCAACTTGGAATAACAAGTCCCATTATTGTGTGGCATGATCCGTTGGAAAGAAGTAGGTAGAAGACAAGCATCACATGTCATAAATATTATATTAGACATCATATTGATAAGAGATGAACACTACTGTTTTTTATGACGAGGATTTAGACATTTTTAAGGGATCTAACGGTTTGGTTTCGTGGTGTTATTGTTGAATGTCCGTTGGTAACTTGTGTTCCACGTGATTCAGCTGATTTCTCTCATACACCATTAGATATAAAGTGAACAAACTAATATATTCAACCAAAGACAGAGAATATATAAAATACCTAATTCGAAGTCTAAAGTAGGTATTCCTTACAAGACCAACTCAAAAAGCACATAGACAAACGAGCCTTTGACGTCTCTGTTGTCCGGAAAGGATAAAATAACGCACCTTTCATCCTGGGTGTTATGGGTTAGGTACCATATATCAATATACTAATATTTTATTCCCCAACTATATTTAAGATCAAAGCTCATAAAGAAACCTAAGTTTGGAAACAGAAATATCCAGTGAGCGGTAACTGTATAATTTAGCTAACCTTCCCAAATATATTTAAGATCAAAGCTCATAAACAAACCTGAATTTGGAAATAGAAATATCCAATGAACGGTAACTGTATAATTTAGCTAACCTTCCCAAATATATTTAAGATCAAAGCTCATAAACAAACCTGAATTTGGAAATAGAAATATCCATGAACGGTAACTGTATAATTTAGCTAACCCTCCCAACTATAAATTAACATCAAAGCTCATAAGCAAACCCGAGTTTGGAATCGGAAATATCTAGTGAACGGTAACTGTATAATTTAGCTAACCTTCCCAAATATATTTAAGATCAAAGCTCATAAACAAACCTGATTTTGGAAATAGAAATATCCAATGAACGGTAACTGTATAAGTTAGCTAACCCTCCCAACTTTAAGATCAATCTAAGTCAGTTTTAATTTATCCAGGTTGTGCCTAATTGAAATCTACGTAACCACCTAACCCAGAGGTTCCCAACCTGGGTGGTGCCAAGACAATTCAGAGGGTCGTAAACAGAGCATGGTCTGGCTAAGAAAAAAATCCTGATGATGGACAAATTTTAAAATTAAAATTGTCGTCTAAATGAGTTGATTGACACTGAAAAAGATACCGAAGTACTTGATCAGTGGTAAAATATCAAAATTAATTGAGAATCTTAGTCAAATTCAAGAATTCACTAGGAATTCCTAATGGTCATATGCCACCTGACAATCAAAGCTCTGTAGATCGCCACTAACTATTGATGATAATTCTGTGCCGGACGGGATTCAAGAGAAGCTGATTGAATGGTTTTTGGCTGAAATATTTGAACATTTATCTTAGTGTTGCTAAATAGCCAGTTAAATTGCTATTGCAATTCCCATCCACCTATTTAGTGAATCTGACTTCTTGGCGATAATAAAATCGTGATCGACTGAATATTGCTGGTCACATCAAACCAAAATATTTTTTTTATTCTTCAATTTTTTTTTTTGGGGGGGGGGGGAAGATTCTTAATGATCTGAAAGGAGACGTTAACCAAACCTCTAACTTACAGTAGTTTGAATCCTATTTTTGTTTTTTTGTTTCAGCTTTCGTTCTACCACCAGGATATCATTCCCCAATAGTATATTTTAGGTTGTCAAATAGTACTGACAACTATATCGTGGCTATGCATAACAGTTCGGGTATAGTAAACAAACATCTATATTATACAGAAAAATCTTACTGTTCCTTTGTACATATCACAACCAAATATAGATTATTGCAGCCTGTGAGAGCAATGTATACTGCTTATCCCAATGGATTCCCCAGAGCTGCAATTATTGTCAAAATGAATCTTCAAATTGGAGAATTTCCAGTGTTCACATTGATCAGTTATAATCTAGACAATACAGATCATCAGGAACAATCCGTTAAATTTAGATTGTTAAAAAACATACTATTTGGGGTTAGTAATAGATTTCCAATGTTAACATTATTGATAAGTTATAATCTAGATCATCAGGAACAATCAGTTAAATTTAGATTGTTAAAAGACATACTATCTGGGGTTAGTAATAGATTTCCAATGTTAACATTGTTGATAAGTTATAATCTAGATCATCAGGAACAATCTGTTAAATTTAGATTGTTAAGTGACATACTATCTGGGGATAGTAATAGAGTTCCAATGTTAACATTGTTGATAAGTTATAATCTAGATCATCAGGAACAATATGCTAAATTTAGATTGTTAAGTGACATACTATCTGGGGATAGTAATAGATTTCCAATGTTAATTTTGTTGATAAGTTATAATCTAGATCATCAGGAACAATCGGCTAAATTTAGATTTTTAAGTGACATACTATCTGGGGATAGTAATAGATTTCCAATGTTAACATTGTTGATAAGTTATTATCTAGATCATCAGGAACAATCTGCTAAATTTAGATTGTTAAGTGACATACTATAGAAAATTCACACGAAACTGTGCAATGCCCTGCATTTTACCCTAAAATACATATTTATCAAATTGAAAAAAATATTGATAATTTTTTTTTAAAACAAAAAAAAAAATATCACCTGAAAAAAATATGGTGATTCATAGATATTTGTTTTGTAAAAAAAAAAAAAATATGAATCACCAGTGAATGTAATACTCAAGGTATGTAAATTTGTTGAATTTGTGTGTTCGGTATATGCAGGGTGGGGCAAAAGTCTGGAAACCCCTGAATATCTTTGGAAGGGCTTTATGTGTGAATTTGAAATTTTGCATGGTAATCTAAAATTACAAAACCTTCTTTCAGAGTGAGGCCAATTTTCAGGGCTGGTCCCCATGTCGGGGCCAGGGGGGCCAAGTTAATTTTTTCAAATACGAACCCCCCTCTTGCGATACATTTTTGAAAAGGTCTTTTAATTACAAGTACTTTGGTTCAAATTTCAGCTTTCTATTGTTTGGCGTTACAGAAAGCGGCCAATTTTGTACAAAGAATTGTCAAAATTTTCAATTCCTTGAGTTATTGTAAAACTTCACAAAGGTTCTCAACTAGGTAAAAATAATGGCCAGTATTCTTTTCTTCCGTTTGGAAAAGTGAATTTTCTCTAGTGTGGCGTTAGAGATGGACAATTTTGTTTAATGAACGGCAAAAGTATCTTTAAAGTTAATACCTTGGAATTGAAGTTTCGCTTGTTCGTTCTTTTTATTTGATCGCAGATTTTATTTGATTTCACAATGACCGATCCTAGTGTAGATCGTATTCAATACGTTGATCAACATGTCCTCAATCCTCATAACGCCTGACACTAGGATCGGTCATTGTGAAATCGTGCAAGGCCATCGGTTTGAACATCTACGGTAAAGCTTTAAAGGAAGGAATGCAGGAACAGGTAAGTCTTTGTGAACAATCTCTTTATCATCTGCAATCAAATAAAAAGAACAAACAAACGAAACTTCAATTCCAAGGTATTAATTTTAAAGATACTTTCGCCGTTCATTAAACAAAATTGGCCATCTCTAACGCAAAACAAGAGAAAATTCACTTTTCCAAACGAAAGAAAAGAATACTGGCCATTATTTTTATCTAGTTTAGACCCTCTGTGAAGTTTTACAATAACTCAAGGAATAGAAAATTTAGGCAATTCTTTGTACAAAATTGGCCGCCATTCGGTAACGCCAAACAATAAAAATCTAAAATTTGTACCAAAGTACTTATAATTTAAAGACCTTTTCAAAAATGTATCTGAAGAGGGGGGGTTCGTATTTGGAAAAATTAACTTGGTCCCCCCCCTGGCCTCCACATGGGGACCGACCCTGAAAATTGGCCCAACTCTAAAAGAAGGTTTTATAATTTTAGATTACCATGCAAAATTTCAAAATCACACATAAAGCCCTTTCAAAAATATTCAGGGGTTTCCAGACTTTTGCCCCACATTTGTGCCCCTATTACACTATTTGATGAGACTTTTGGACAAAATTATTTACTTTTAATTTTTGTTGTGTATTATACGATAACAACCAGATATTTATCTGTAATAAATATAAATTTAATATTTTCTATTTTTCCAATATGATTTCCGATCGAAATTAATATAGTTTTTCTTCACTTGTGTATTCTCGATAATTAAGGACGTGGGTGTCCACAGACTCAGAAATATTTTTTAAATGTAAGATTAATGGAATAGCTTTCAAAAATGATCAAACGTGTTTTTCATGCGTTTAAATCCTATTTAGATAAATCTTTTGTGTTTGATATCAACGCAATCAAATAGCGAATTTAAACAAATATATTTGCCGATCACACTGTTTGGTAGGTAGGTACTGTTTCAAGTCGAAAAAATGACAAAACCTTTTATTTTCGTGTTTTTTCAGAGCAAAGAAATCCAAAGTGTATTCTTGAACGTTGCAATGAGTTTCAGATTAGCTTCATATGAATTAGAAGAACTGCTGCAGAAATATGGAAAAATATTTTCGGGGCCATCTTTCATTCAACATTACAGCTCTCTGGTTACTAGTCCAGATGCTATTTTGGAACGTATGGGGAATAGGAGGTTTCATTTTGTTGAACAAAACTCTGTATATAAAGGAAACACATAGGGATATTGCGATATTATCGATATCGATAAATAACGATATTTTCTTTCGATATTTATATCGATATCAGGGATTCGATAATATCGGATATCGGAAAAAAAAATGTCAACATCGATATCGAATGTCATAGGAAGGGTTCTTAGAGCATATCAGATCCTTTGTGTTGTATAAAGTGGTTTGACACTTCCTCCTCTATTTTATTCTTTTTCCTCTTCTTTTTATTGGAGTTCTTCTTATCAGAGGATTGTGGAAATTATTCTATTAGCTTCTCTTTTAGCTGCAGAGATTATATGATTTCTGATTATATGATGGTATTCATATTTAGAACGGTTTTTATTATTTTGCATTCTATTTGCTGGTTTTTAATAATGATAATCCGTGGAGAAAAGTAAGCTAGCAAAGATTAAATTAAGCTTCAATTCTCACATCATGACTTTTTAAACTGGAATCCGAATCGATATCTTTCGATATTACCGATATGGATATTTCCTTTGCGATAATATCGCGATATCGATACCGAAAACGATATCGTCATCGATATCGGATATCGCATAAATACCAATATCGCAACAACCCTAGCAAAGACAATTGAATGGGTGTCTGGAAGTAGGACGCATTAGGATTATTGTAAACTTTTCAATTGCTTTAACAAAATTAATATAAATATACTTTTTTTTTATCATTTTAATATATTTTTTATTTTTAGAACGATTCTTAGGACTTTTCAGGTTCCATGTAAATGATTTGCACTTTGAAGTGCTTTACGACTCTCCCGGGATATGCTGTTTACAAATACCCAATCAAGAAAGGGGTTATTGTAAACTCAAGGGGTAATTCAAATATTTGACCTGGTTCTTGGTCCGGAGGTTGTGGGTTCGAATCCCCCGCCTTATGCGAAAATTTTCTGATCGAATTTTCTCTTTTTCGTGTTATTATTCAATGGCTTTGGGTTCTAATGAATCGGGGAAAGTTATGTGTCTCACTGGATTAAAACTTCAGGGCAACGACATAGCCAAAAAATAATGGCTCAACCATCAAAATTTGTAACTCCTGATCTCCTTCACTTAAATTGGAAACAAATGAGACTGGTCACTGGACTAATAACGGGACATTGTGGTCTTAGAAAAGACCTACACAATATGGGAATCTTTATGGAAAACCCATTGTGTACAGTATGTGGGGAGGAAGAAGAAACAAATGAGACTGGTCACTGGAGTAATAACGGGACATTGTGGTCTTAGAAAAGACCTACACAATACGGTAATCTTTAGGGATAACCCATTTTCGCACTTCCCAAAACGTGGACAGGTCAGCAATTTCTAATATGGAAATCCACTTTTCCAACAGAGGAGGTGAGATCTAAATAAAAAGATGGTTGTCAAATGAAACTTATAATATATTATGCTAAAATTTACAACCTAATTTATTCAAGGCTTTTATGGTGCCGAAAATATTGTCTTTAGGTATTGAGGCAACTCTTCTGGGACAACTGACTTGAGTTTTCGCACTCTGGCTTCTCATTTCCTAAAGAATATACCATCTCAAGTGAGATTCGACCAAAGAATTGTGATTGGTTGAAATTATAAAAAAAACATCTCGCGTGAGATTCTAAGGAGCCTGATTGGTCGAAATGTATTAAATATGAATTCTATTGGTCAACGACTTTTGCTGATCCACACAATTGTTATTGTAAAAACTTACCGAGGTCTTTGACTTAAAGAGAAAAATAAAATTAACGGAGGTCTTTGACTTATTGGGAAAAACTGATTAGGTATTATATCAAAAGCATTGAACTCACTCTGATGTAAATGCTGAGTTTTAGTTTGAAAACCAGAGGCGAAGTCTCAAATCGTAACAACTCAACTGATATTAACACCCCATCTTTTACTAGAGAATTAATTTCTTCTTAATCTTTGTCTTATTTTACCTGTATGTTTGATGATAGGTACAATAGGGGCAGCCCAGTCTCACCAGTTTGATGACTCAACGGCTATTAACACCCCATCTTTTACTAGAGAATTAATTTCTTCTTAATCTTTGTCCTATTTTACCTGTATGTTTGATGATAGGTGCACTAGCGGCAGCCCAGAAACTTTGTCCCTAATGGCATACGGTAATGGTCTTAGTTTACAAAATTTTGGTGAGACATCAGGTTTTTATTTTTATTTGACTTAAGGTCTCTTTAACATCTATTGGTCATTGGAGATTGGGGTATTACTTTCCATTCGCTAGAAACGCGCTACCCACAAAGACCTCTCCCAGCATCATGAAGGCGAGAACCCACGGGGACACCCACATGGTACAACCTCGCTGGTTGTACCTTAACTTCAGTAATCTCACGGGAACTGGTGTATACAACGTGCCATAGACGCAAGCTAGACATCAGGTATAATTAATAATTTATAGCTCTGAAAACAAAATGTTATTCACGACATAGCTCATTAGAAAATAAACTGGTGTAAACATCACCTGACTTTCCTTATTTTTCAAAAAACAAATAAGTATTGTAATGGGCCTTAAATTTTCGATGTCGAGTTTTCAATGCCAAAATTCATTTGAGGTCCCTAGAACCTAAATTTCAATTTTCATCTAGTGGTGCGTGTTTTTGGAACAAAATATCTCTGTAGGATTTATTTTATGTTTATATTGGTCATACATACCAAATTTCAAGTCTCTGGCACATAACGTTCCCTTTCCACTCAAAATTCGTGAAAAACACCAAAAATCGGGCAAAACGGCTGTCGTAGCGGTAAAAAATAAAATAAAATTGATATGAATAGGCACCAAATTTCACTCTCTTGCTCTTACCATTTTCTTCTCATGAAAACCGCTAAAAAACCGCTTTAACCAATACTGTCATTTTGCATTCCAAGGGAATGCGAAATTACAATACAAAGTGAGTTAAGTTCTATGCATGAAAGCTCTAGCTCTTTCCGTTCTCTTTTCTGTCAGGAACCACCAAAAACCGGGCGAAAACAGTTAAATACCGCTTAAAGTTTAAACTTCAACTATAGGTCATTGTTGTATCAAAGCATAAAAATAATATGAATTGGCACCAACTTTTAAGCTCTAGCTCTCGCCCTTCCCTTTTTGGGTGTCATTAATTAAAACCACTAAAAAGCGGCAAGAAAATCGTCTACTGGACTTCGATTTAAATCAAAAGCTTCGTGTTTTGTGCCGGGCAAAAAATTGACATACATATGGAAATTCAAGTCTCTAGCACTTACTGTTCTTGAGATATCTTGTTTACAAACAGACACACACACGGACCAATGGCTGAAACTCGAGGTTTGAGCTTTAAGGAGTACAACAACGAAGATTTCAGCCCATTATAATACGATAAGGAATTTAAAATAGACAGTTGTTATTCTCACAGATAAGGAGTTAACATAATTATTTTCTGAGTTTGATAAACTTTTGTTTAGTAAATGTTTTCTGTCAGATAATGGGTATGTTAAAATCAGAATGTTCCATCTGACTGAAAACATTTCATGTTCAGTTTTTTTGTTTTTGTTTTTTCAAAAAATTAACTAAAAAATACCTACAAGTGTACATAATAATTAAATTTTCCTTCTGACAATTTTCCAATCGACCAAACAAAATCTTTCCTTCATAAAACAAAAGTCTCAATAGACATTCATATGCTAAATAACCTACGTCAGGTCGTCAGCAAAGTATCAGTCGATTTTAACTTCTTTTTTTTTTGGTAATAGGTAGGTAATTATTGTTTTTCAGTAGGTATCTACTCAATCTTTCACAGAATTACAAGGTACCTAATATTGAAATTATATGGAATGTTTCAGTGGTAGACAGTTACGGATTTACATCAAGTTCTAATTAAAAATTGTTTTTTTTTGCATTTCTGGTCGAATTATGATGACTACATTCCAAAAAACCGGTCTAGATATGTGTGTTCATTCGATTTCGCGCATCTACAGACATCTATTTGTCCGATTTTGATGAAATTTTGCAACAATATTCTTTTAGCCTATAATTTGAGCCAAAACATTGAATTGATAGCACCCTTCGGGGTTCATTCGTGCGTCAAAAAGTGTGATCCCCCAGAACCCAAAAGGCAAGCCCAATTTCAATGAAATTTAAAACAGGCACTCTTTGTATCATATCATCAGCTAATTGAAAATAAACACTCTGCGAAACATACCTACTATCGACAAACTTTGGGTCTCATAAAGATATCTTTAAAAAGTATTTTTACTAGAGACCGGTGACGATAGACGAATACCAAATCTAATTATAATAATATTCTCACAGGAGAACTGCGACAACAGCCAAAGGATGCAAATCCATTTCCAAAAACATTTTCACTAGAGACCTGTGATAAAAGTCGAAGTCTGCCACTGCAAATTTATACAATATTTTCATCAAATACCTTCGACATCAACCGGAAACAGCCGAATTTTCTATATTTAACGAAGATAAAGTTTAGTCCGTACAATTTATTTTGTGAATGAAAATGTAACATTATGATTTGTACTCTTCATCAAATACCTGCGACATCAGCCGGAAACTGCCGAATTTCTATATTTAGCGAAGATAGAGTTTAGTCTGTACCATTTATTTTGTCAATGAAATTGTAACTTTATGATTTGTACTCTTCATCAAATACCTGCGACATCAGCCGGAAACTGCCGAATTTCTATATTTA
>CM022883.1:10327985-10347036 GCA_012654025.1 Pachypsylla venusta
CCCCCCCCCCCCCCCTTGGCAATGCTAGGGTTAAAAAGATGATGAAACTTTGTTAAAATTTAATCAGGCTGAGTGTTTAGCAAACATGTTTCACTGCACAAGACAAGTGTACATAAAATTATTTCAACAAAAAAATTTCCATTTTGCCAACATGAAGGGATCCAATGATTAGTAGGTACCTATATGGTAAGTGGTGAATCGTCTATCTATAAGTAAGCATATGATAATGTTGATTCGTTGAGTTGGTTGCTAGGAGTTCACGCACGATCATAAGAGGAATATTTTTACTTCGGTTGGAGAAAACTTCCGGGAAAAAAATTAAATAATGAACGTCATTATGTCTACCAGTACCAGATGCGTTGCGTTGGTCATAATAGAGAGGCCCGTATCAAGATCGGGAAACTCAGGATAGGCCGTAAAATAATATAGAAGGGTGTCTCTTTTTATCAGCTCAACATCGATTCTAAAGCCCAAAATAAGATTTCTGATGCTTATTATTTTCTATAATGGACCTTTGAAATTGTCACGAAAAAAATCACCAATTCAAAAATTGATATTTTACGTATCAAGGTACGCAAATACAAAAATCCGTTTGTCCACCGTACTTTGTGATGATCACTTTTTCCACTTCGGTAGGTAGGTCCCATTGGGGTCTTATTGTGCGCCCAAACTTTTGGTAACCGTCAGTCACATATGTAGGGTTCCATAATAAATTTAGTGAAGCTAGTATTCATATGATTCACCCTCTAGCTCCGACCCTGATTATTTCTTTGAAAAAAGAATAATAAATTTGTGCTTATTTTATTTGGACTTTCATTTTTTTTTTAAAAAAATGTATCATTCTATTTAAATTTCTCAAGAAATTGTTCAAATGAAGAGCTCCAAGACGGAGAACTTTAAGTAAATCCGTCACTGTCTACCACCGAAACACTCCATATAATGTCAATACCTAGCCCTAGAACGTGATGTAAATCAGCCACTGTCTACCACCGAAACACTCCATATAATGTCAATAGCTAGCCTGGAACGTGATGTATATCCGCCATTGTCTACCACCGAAACACTCCATATAATGTCAATACCTAGCCCTAGAACGTGATTTAAATCCGCCACTGTCTACCACCGAAACACTCCATATAATGTCAATAGCTAGCCTGGAACGTGATGTAAATCCGCCACTGTCTACCACCGAGACACTCTATATAATGTCAATACCTAGCCCTAGAACGTGATGTTAATCCGCCACAGTCTACCACCGAAACACTCCATATAATGTCAATACCTAGCCCTGGAGCTTTACAAAATGCAAAAATTCCAAGCCATTTAAAATTTACAGGGACTCCGTTAGTACTTCTGAGACATACTGTATACATGTTTTTATTACCCCTGCTATTTATTTTACCAAAAATAAAATTAACTACGTTTTGCAAATTGTTTTTTTAGAATTATTATTATCTACTTTTTTCTCTCACTCTGTCAACAAATTGTTCTCTAGTTTTTTTCCTATATTAATTTCTTATCCTCTATTGTTCTCCAATTTTTTCCTTATATTGTTTCTTTTCCTCAATTAGTATCTTGTCTTTTCCTATATTATTTCTCCAATTTTTTCCTTATATTGTTTCTTTTCCTATATTATTTCTCCAATTTTTTTCTTATATTGTTTCTTTTCCTCAATTAGTATCTTGTCTTTTCCTCTATTGTTTTCCAATCTTTTTCTCAGTGGCGGCTGCTCCTTAAGGGCAAAAGGGCACAGCCCCCCAAAAAATTACAGAAAATAAAGCATAAAAATATTTTGTTTGTAATTTAATTTTATACCAACCAAAGTATTCTTCTTCCCCCAAAAAGGGAAAAACTTGAAAAAATATATCCCTTTAAATTTGCGAGTTGCTTAAAATTTCTGCTGTTCATCTACAAAAAAAATATCGTATGTTCACCATGTCTCACAGTGAGTATATAATATAACGGGCGCTAAGCTTGTAGCTCCAAAACTAAAAAAAATTTACATTAGAATTCGAATATCATTATTCGAATATCGATTATATTCAGGTATCATTAGCATCTAAAATCATAAAAAATGAGCCTGCCCAAAAGTCATGGGGTATCAAAATTTACAAAATGTAATGAGTGGTCTCCAACTAGGTCTAATAAAATTTGCGTGGGATTTTTTTCTTTCTTTTTCTGTCATAAATAATATAAATATGCAGCCAACTCGAAAGGGATTTTTTTGTGTTCTTTCTCTGTCATATGGAGCAAATTTCTAGTTTTTTTCTTTTTCTCTTATAGTCCGGGAGCTAGCCTGGCTTGTCCTACCTCATAAGCAGCAGAAGGATCACATAGCAGATACAGAAGAGCTCACTGTATAGGTGCATAAAAGTCTTTGTCTGGCAAGTTTTGTGGGTGACTTTAGCCTCCACGAGCTTTCAAAGTTCGAAAATTTTGGCAAAANGCTAGCTCCCGGACTATTACAAAACTAACCTCAAAATTGATTTCGTTATCTCTTATCTTATCGCGGAGTAAACAATAATAATCTTTTGAAATTTGAAATTCGTCTTAAATAACGAGCTCTTATTGTGCAGTAAATAATAATAATCTTTTGAAATTTGAAATTCGAAATTCATCAACATAAATAAACGAATATCTTAAATTACGTAGTAGTTTTATAAAATATTTTATTATAAAGTATAATGCTAAATAAACGAAAGTTAAATAAAACTTTTCTTACGGTTTATATGTTTATAAATATAAATTTAGAGACAGTGTTTAGTGTTTCCTAGAATTAAATTAAGCTGAGATACATTTATTTAAACTTTTTTTTAATTTGGCTTATCGTCTCTTTAACGTCTATTGGTCATTCAAGACGGGGGTTTTACCCTCCATTCGATGGAAACTTGCAAACCAGCCACCCACATTGACCTTACCCAGTCTGGGTTGGACCGGAAGAACCCACGTGAACACCCACATGGTACACCTACCTGGACGTTACTTAACTTCAGTGATCTAACAGGAACTGGTGTAT
Organism: Pachypsylla venusta; assembly: GCA_012654025.1. NCBI lineage: Eukaryota > Metazoa > Arthropoda > Insecta > Hemiptera > Aphalaridae > Pachypsylla > Pachypsylla venusta. Next base: position 10,331,002 of record CM022883.1, read on the forward strand.
TCAACGTGCCATAGACGCTGGCTATTTAAACAATTAAATGAGTCTCAGTCTCCAGGTAGTTAAATATAAATTTATATTTAATATTTACCTACCTATTTTTTTACCTAAAATCCTATAATTGTTATTTGTTACTTTGAAATTAAAGATTACAAGCATTAATATTTAACAAATTTATATTTACCTAAATAAATAACGGTAGTGTTTTTTAAAGTTTTTTTTAAAATTACGAGCATGTCAATGAACATGAACAGCCTTCAGGGATTCAAATGTTTGACTTACGAAGAAAAATTAAAAGTAAAAAGTGTTGGGCGGCCTACACCACATCTCAATATAACGCAAAATTGTGTAAATAATACAATTAAAAATAAAATTTATGTAAGACATTTTCAGATAGACTCATATAATAAATTTAAATGGCTGGCGGGCTGCGAGGAGAAAAATAAACTTTTCTGTTTCCCTTGCGTTTTGTTTTCATATGATGGCACGGAAAAAGAAAAAGTTTGGACGTCGATTGGTTATAATGACCTAAAACATTTAGGTGAAAGAGCGAGGAAACATGAAAAATCTATTTCTCATCTAAATTCTTGTACAGACCTTGCTTTGTTAGGTACTGCTAATATAGCAGATAGCTTTGATTCTGCTTACCAAAAAAATATTCAATTACATAATGAGAAAGTCAAGCAAAATCGCTACATTCTCCAGAGAATTATAAACTGTATTAAGTTCTGCGGAAAACTAGAATTACCTCTACGGGGACATGATGAAACAGAGGAATCATTGAACCGTGGTGTTTTTTTAGAATTGGTGGATTTTTCATCTGAGTTGGATGTCATCTTAAAAGACCATTTGGACAAAAATAAAGTGTTTAAAGGAACATCCAAAACGATTCAGAATGAGATCTTAGACTGTATGTTTGCTGTTTGCCAAGCAGAAATTAGGAAGCAGATAGCGGACAGTGATTTTTTAGGCATACAATGCGATGAAACAACGGATATATCTAACCACTGCCAAATGGTGTTCATTGTCAGGTATGTGTTTGAAGGCAAAATACACGAAAGATTTTGGACATATATAAAAGTGGATGATAAATCTGCTGTTGGCTTGGCCAAATCCATTGAAAGTGAACTTGAGAAATTAATTTCATTCAAATCCATCAAAATTGATTGCACAAACGTATGATGGTGCAAGTGTTATGAGTGGAAGCAAAAATGGGGTGCAAGCAAAGATAAAAGAAAAATACCCAAATGCTCATTTTGTGCACTGTTACGCACATCAGTTAAATCTACTGATACAGAAGGCCATCAATATAAATTCTAAAGTCCGAATTTTTTTTGCTAACTTATCAGCAATTCCAGCATTTTTCTCTTCTTCCACACACCGTGGTGATATGCTGCAAAAAATAGTAGAGAAACGTTTACCACGAGTATGTCAGACAAGATGGAATTATAACATCCGTACAGTTAATGTTGTCTACGAAAATAGGGAGAATTTAATTCTATGTTTCAAGGAGTTAGAAAATAGTCAGAATGCCATGACTTGCAGAGAAGCAAATTCCCTTCGTAAACATTTAGAAGACCCGGACTTCCAATTTTGGCTTACACTCTTCCACAAAATCTTTCCTCACGTTGACATTCTCTTCCAACAGTTCCAGTCAACAAAGAAAACAAGTCTAGACCTCCTGAGTGACATATCAGAATTTGAAAGAAACATCAATTATATTAGAAATACCACTGTTGATGAGCTTCAAATCCAGCAAAATTTTGATAGTGCTGAAATTCCAGCTAGGCGAAAGGGAGTAGATTGCGGAGAGGTAAACTACCGTCTGTCAAAAGAAGTATGTGACACAATAATTTCGCAAATGAAAGATAGACTAGAATACAGAGGGCATTTGGAAGCAGCGTCCTTATTATTTTCTGAAAATTTTGAGAAATATTCCAATTTTTTCCCCATTGAAAGCCTTCAGAACACGGTAAAATTCTATCCACAGTTAAATTTTCAAAATTTAAAGAATGAACTTGGAGTTCTATATTCAAGAACAGATTTCAAAAAAATTGAAGGCTGTTTAAATATGTATTCTTGGTACAACATTAATAACTTAAATGAGAACTTTAACGAAACCATCAAACTTATACAAATCATTTTGACCACACCCATGTCGACTGCGGAGTCCGAAAGACAATTTTCCACTCTTAAAAGAATCAAAACAGCGCTCAGAAACACCATGTCAGAGGACCGTTTAAACACCCTGACAATGCTCTCAGTTAACCAACGTTTGTACATGGATGTGGAAAATTTTGACAACAAAGTAATGGACAAATTTACAGAACAAAAAGACAGGCGGATGGATTTTAATTTCAAAAAATAAGGTAATATTTTTTGCTATTTAGCATGTCTTTTATATTGCTCTTTCCTTTTTACCATGCTGGTTCTGTTTTGTAATTGCATGCTCCTGTTTTTTTTTTATACATAGTGTAGCCCCTCCGGACAAAATATTGACGAGCCGCTACTGCTTTTTCTTATAATGTTTCTTTTCCTCAATTAGTATCTTGTCTTTTCCTATATTGTTCTCCAATCTTTTTCTTATATTGTTTCTTTTCCTCAATTAGTATCTTGTCTTTTCCTATATTATTTCTCCAATCTTTTTCTTATATTGTTTCTTTTCCTCAATTAGTATCTTGTCTTTTCCTATATTGTTCTCCAATCTTTTCCTTATATTGTTTCTTTTCCTCAATTAGTATCTTGTCTTTTTCTATATTGTTCTCCAATCTTTTTCTTATATTGTTTCTTTTCCTCAATTAGTATCTTGTCTTTTCCTCTATTGTTTTCCAATCTTTTTCTTATAATGTTTCTTTTCCTCAATTAGTATCTTGTCTTTTCCTATATTGTTCTCCAATCTTTTTCTTATGTTTCTTTTCCTCAATTAGTAGCTTGTCTTTTCCTATATTGTTCTCCAATTTTTTTCTTATATTGTTTCTTTTCCTCAATTAGTATCTTGTCTTTCCTATATTATTTCTCCATTATTTTTCTTATTTTATTTCTTTTCCTATATTAGTTTCCAGTCTTTTTCTTATATTTTTCATTTTCTTATATTAGTCTCTAGTTTTTTCCTATATTACCCATTTCTTTACCCATATTGTTTTGTAGTCTTCTTCGTATATTATTTCTCTCCCTATATTAGTCTCTGGTCTTTTTCCAATATTAGTCTCTAGTCTTTTTCATATATTATTTCTCTGCTCTTTTTCCTATATTATTTCTTTTCCTATATTAGTTTCTACTCTTTTTCCTATATTATTCTCCAATCTTTTTCTTATATAATTTCTTTTCCTCTATTAGAAAAATAAAAAAATTATTAAAAAATATCATTAAGGAGCTCGACCCCTTAAAAAGGTATACATTAATTTGAAAGTTTAATTCTCTGGCAATTGAAATGGAGTAGAGAAAAATATGCAGGGTTTGGACGACTTTAAATTGCCAATTTCCCAATTTTCACAGACTTGTTTCTACGAGTCTAAATTATAACAATCTAACTCAAAATTAATGAATTTTGGAATAGTTAAAGAAAATACAACTGATAAAATATGAATCTATACTTATAGTGTTTTTATAGAATTCGTTCTGAGATGAAACCTTAAAATTAAATCAGGCTGAGTGTCCAGTGTCCACATTACCTACTCTGAATGGGGTTGAGCATTTCGGGTTAATGTTTCTTTTTTCAGATTAGTAACAAATTGAATAATTAAAATGAGAAGTACTTTGGGTGCAATACACGGCTGCATTATTTTAATAGCCTTGTTCCATGGCAGCTTTGGTCATAGAGGTGGGCCAGGTAAGCAAACAGTGTTTACATGCGTGGAAATCAGGAATTGATAAACAGGGAACATCTGTTTTGACGAAAGTAATGGGCTGATATATTCGATGTTCAGTTTCGTGTTTAAGCCATTGGTAGGTTTTTTTGGATTGTCCTTGGCATAAAAATGACATACATTCCAAATTTCAAGTTAACGATCTTGACATATCTTGTTCAACAATCAAAGACATACACACGTACCAATGAATGAAACTTTGAATTTGGGCTCTGGGGATTTCAAAACGTGTTTTGGCATTGAAAAATCGAAATTTCAGCCCATTCCAATACATACTTCTTTGATGATACAGGCAAATAGTTGTAAAAACGATTTTCATCATAAAAATATACCCAAAAATTACGATTTATCATGATTTTTTCTCTAAAGAGAGCACAATTTAAAATTGAATAAATTTTGTACCAACTATTTTACCATTACTTGATTTTTAAGGCTTTGATTTTTCTTATAATCTTCAAAAGCACAAATTGGAGCAGAAAAAGTACTGCAAAGATCGACTTTGGAGAATTTTTTAATCCCACACAGATAGAGTTATAATTGCAGAGAGTCTAAATCTCAACTTTAATTTGAAATATATATTATGCAATCTCTACTTACATTCATTTTCTATTACATTTCAAAAACGTATCGGAACGGTAGTATATTCAATTGCTCCCAAAATTGGATAATAAGGCACCAAATATGTTATATCTACCAAATTTCAAGTCTTTAGCATTCTCTTTTTGTAGAGGATTAATAAAAAAACGGGTATATCCGCCAACAATACATTCAATTGCTCCCAAAATTGGGTAATAAGGCACCAAATATGTTATATCTACCAAATTTCAAATCTTTAGCATTCTCTTTTTGTAGAGGATTAATAAAAAAACGGGAATATCCGCCAAAGATACATTCGATGTTATATCTACCAAATTTCAAGTCTTTAGCATTCTCTTTTTGTAGAGGATTAATAAAAAAACGGGAATATCCGCCAACGATACATTCGATTACACCCAAAATTGGGTAATAAGGCACCAAATATGTTATATCTACCAAATTTCAAGTCTTTAGCATTCTCTTTTTGTAGAGGATTAATAAAAAAACGGGAATATCCGCCAACGATGCATTCGATTGCACCCAAAAGTTTCGGTGCACAATTAGACCTAAATAGCATGGACAATTGGATTTAAGGATTCTACGTACCTTGAAACGTAAAATATCAAATTGTGACGATTCCAAAGGCCAAAGGTTCATTATTGAAAATTATATAAACCAAATAAAATATTATTTTTCCTATTTTATATTCTTATTTAGAATCAAGTGACTCAATATCAGGCAAGAGACTAGAACAAATAAGAAAGGAAGTCTTTTTAAGAAGAGCAGACTTAATATTTAAAGAAGAACAAAATTTAAAGACCTATTTGGTTCGTTTAAGAAATGATATGAAATTATTAGAAGATCCAAGTTGGACGGATTTTTTTCAACAATGTAAAATAACTGAGTTGTCAGAAGAGATAGAAAATAAGAAAAAAGAATTTGTGGATACATTTGATCAAATGGTTCAAATAGTAAGTGATTCAAGAAAAATATCTGAACCTTTCGAGAAAGATTTCATTCAAAAAATTCAAAATGCAATGAACGAAATAATCACAATGCAAGAAGAGTTGTACAAGTATACCGTAGTATTGGCGAAGATAAATGCAGAAATTAATTTGAAAGAAGGAAAAGCGATCAAAGAACTGAAAGCAGCAAAAGAAAAAGAAAGAAAAACTGGTTGTTCATCCAAAAAAATAGCCCCTTCAGCTAATGAAAAGAGGGCAGCCTCGTCATCCCAATGCAAAAGGAAGAGAAAAGAACATTAAAATAAAACATTATTTTAATTATATTATTTATTGATTTTAGACATATCGGGAAGAAGTGAAAAAAGATATAAGAGATAGTGAAAATAATAAGCTTTCGACGCACCCTAAATGATTACAACCCACTCCAATGAGTTTTTTTTTTTTCAAAGGAGAGCTAAATAGAATTTCACAAGCAAAGTAAAATACATTCTGTAGCCTGTAGCACTTGGAAAAATCTGAAAAAACATCACACGAATTTTCTAATCTATAAATTAAGTAGAAAGTATTGCAATGGCTAGGATTTTCTATGCTAAATACGTTTTAAGGTCCCCAAATCTTGAGTTTCAGCCATTAGTCCGTGTGCTGTGAACAAAATATCTAGGATATGTCATGTTTTTGAGAATAGTTCACTTGATGGAACATATTCTAAAAGTTCGTTCATTCAATCTTTACCTTCTGACTCAATAATGAACTTATTATGAAAAGTGAACTAATATAATTACTGGACCGATCATTTTGAGAATAGTTCACTTGATGGAACATATTCTAAAAGTTCGTTCATTCAATCTTTACATTCTGACTGTATGATCTTTTTCCTTTTCTAATAAGTGAACTAATATAATTACTGGACCGCTCATGTGGAGAATCCTTCACTAGATGGAACATAATTCGAAAAGTTCGTTCATTCAATCTTTACATTCTGACTGTATGATCTTTTTCTTTTTCTAATAAGTGAACTAATATAATTACTGGACCGCTCATTTGGAGAATCGTTCACTAGATGAACATAATTCGAAAAGTTCGTTCATTCAATCTTTACATTCTGACTGTTAGATCTTTTTCCTTTTCTAATAAGTGAACTAATATAATTACTGAACCGCTCATTTGGAGAATCGTTCACTAGATGGAACACAATTCGAAAAGTTCGTTCATTCAATCTTTACATTCTGACTGTATGATCTTTTTCTTTTTCTAATAAGTGAACTAATATAATTACTGAACCGCTCATTTGGAGAATCGTTCACCAGATGGAACACAATTCGAAAAGTTCGTTCATTCAGTCTTTACATTCTGACTGTATGATCTTTTTCTTTGTCTAATAAGTGAACTAATATAATTACTGGACCGCTCATTTGGAGAATCGTTCACTTGATTGAGCTCCTTTGTTCAATGTTTACCCATCTCTACTTGATAGGCAAAATAAAAACAACCTGTTAGAATTTAAATTTCAAAAGATAGGTCAAAAGTGCATTCTATTTGCATCTCTCTTGATGCAATTTTTCATCTCTCTATTTATGATGCTTTTTTTGTATGCAGCTTCCTTTTCATCTCAAAAAGTGCCTCGATTCTATTTTTAGTATTAAATCAGGGAATAGAAATGTTTAGGCCTAAACATTATGAGTTTACCTAACAAGAGCAATATGGAAGTTATGCGGCTCTTTTAGTAATATCCAACAAGCTGTGATAACAATAAAAAATAGTTTGGTTGAAATAGGATACTTTCTTAAGTATAACTATAATCATGCGCGGATATAGACCTCTTGTTTTGGAGGGGCACAATCGCACAATATACCTAATAGAAAATTTGGAGGGGGAGGGACTCGTAAATCGGTGATTCGAGTCCTGGACGTTTTTAATGCAATTTTTATCGAGGTACGATACCTAATTTGTTAAAAGCTGTAGAGCTTACCACAAATACCTTTCTTTCATAAGGGTGATAAGCGATTTTATAAGCGTGATGACGAAAAAAAAGTGCCATGACGGATGACAGAATGTTTGACTATTTTTTATTTAGGTACGTATTTCTATCTAGTCTCGGGATTGGGAATTATTTGGGGGCCCGTGTCCCCTCTCTCAATGGGATAAAAGACACAGCGGATCACCATTAATTTTTTTTTTTTAAAAAAAAAAAAAAAAATACGTGATTGGGATATTTTTTTTATAATGAAATTTGAGAACCACCGCCCGCTCAAAAAAAAAACTGGGGGGCACGTGCCCTTCGGGTCCTCCCCTATATCCGCACATGACCATAATAAGGCACATTAATAATGTATCTTTACTGGGCTATAAAATTATCCGCCCGAAAATATCACTGCGTTGGATATAGAATCCCCCCCCCCCCCCCNAGAACCCCCCCCCCCAAAGTCATTACGTCAAAAGAAATATGAAATATAATTTGGTCATCCCCATCCACTCTCCTTTAATTCGAAATACAAATTTGGTTTGAAACACCTCTTTTAACTTTGAAATAAATTAAAACAAAACATCAAAAACACTATTTACCTATAATTATTTATGAAGAAACTAGTTTCGAATCAATCGATTCATCATCAGTCTAATCGAGTCGAAGAATGAAAATCGCAGTAGCGGCCCGTGAATATTTAGCCTGGGGGTCTACATGCCCCCCAGGCATTGTAAAAATGCAATAGAAGTTGATTTTTTGGCTTACCTGACTAATATATCGAAATTTGAGTCATATTTATATGATAGGCTTTGAATTTGCATGTTAAAAGGTTAGGTATTTATTGAGACACGATCTAAATAATTACCTATATAATTTGTTGTAAAGAAAATATGTTTAAATTAAACTTTAAGATTATATATTTAATAATTTCATTTAAAGATATAGACTAATTCTTGTAAAAAAAAATAGATTCCAAAACAAAATTCATTCATGCCTTGAAAATTGAATACTACAGTTCCCTTCAGAGCAACGTTTGCAATGCATTGATTTTGATTGATTTGATACTCAAAAGTAAACATGAATAAAAATATTTTATTATTATACAATGTATGTTTATTACCAAAATACACTGAAGGCGATGTTAATTTTATTGAGAAAAGACTCATTTTCCAACAGAATTTAAATTAATAAACACTTTTTATTTAATTAGGGTTATTTCCAAATAGGAAAAAAGTCGAAATTGGTTTCAAAAAATAGATTTTCTATAAAATAAAAAACAATTTATCAATAATTACCTATATTTTGATAAAAGCAATCAAACAGATTGTTTAAAAAAAATTTGAATTTTGCTGATACGTTATCACTGTGTTGTCATATTTTTGGCTGATGTTAGCTCAAATATTATTTGAGCCGTATTACTCAATATAAAAATAAAATTGAAGATAATGTATTATCTATCCACCTACCATGAAAATTGTTTGAAATAATTAATTAATTTTTTTCCAGTTTAATTTGGAGCCCTAAGCAAGTCGTGGGTTCGATAAATATTTTTTTTATAAATTTGCATTTCTCCCTCTATGCACTATTACTTCTGCGGGTTTCTCCGAAACATTTGGCAACATCTAATTTTTCCTTTCAGAAGAAACGTACCCCTATTTAAGAGGAGAGAAAATAAAAATTCCCCTCAGAACGCGAAAAAATGGAACATTATAATACATTTTGAAAACCAATAATTTATGAGCAGGCCCAATTTCTATGTAAATAGGATGGATAATTGCTCTCTTATTTTGAAATTAGCGGGAAAAAAATCGAAATTACAAAGGAAATTTTCTAGAATTTTGGAGCTATAAGCATTACGCCCGTTATATTATATACTGCCTGTGAGACATGGTGAACATACGATATTTTTTTGCAAGTGAACAGTAGATATTTTAAGCAACTCGCAAGTTATAGAAAATAAAGGGATATATTTTTTTAAGTGTTTCCCCGTTTTGGGGAAAGAAGAATACTTTTGCAGATATAAAATTAAAGTACAAACAAAATATTTTTATGCTTTAATTTTTTGGGGGGCTGTGCCCTTTTGCCCTTAAGGAGCAGCCGCCACTGTTGACTCATATAGCCGCCACTGTTGACTCATATAGTTAAGTCGATTTTCGACTTAACTATATGAGTCAACTTTCTTCTCAATGCGATGTATTCCCATTTAGAGAATCTCTCCAACACATCTTCCGTTGTCACCTCAATATTGTCGGAGGGAAGCTTTGCTCCCTCTCCCAAACCAAATGAACCGTAGCACATCTTTTTTGAACGTAACAACTTATGTTCGGTTTGACTTTAAAATGGACGGTTTTATATCGCACAAAGAAGATTCAGATCCTTCATCCGTTTGGAGTCATTTTTTAGTGTCCAAAGACGGTAAAAATGTAAAGTGTAAAAAATGTGATGCTATTTTGAAAACTCTTGGCGGTTCCATAAAAGGACTCCACACACATCTCTCAAGTTAAAAACTGGATTTTATTTTTATTTTATCTACTTATTATAATAACTATACCTACTTCTATTTGATTTTTGGAAGGTTCTCAATTTTTTTCTAATCCCGGGACCAGTCCCGGGATCCCGGGATTGTGATCGTTCCAGTCTCGAAACTTCGGGATTGTCAAGAAGGTTCGGGATCATAATCTCTAGTATAGACCCAAATTAAAAAAGAACCTTCTCTTTACAAATACATTTGCCGCCTGATGTTTTTGAGTATTTTAAAATCCCTCCGCTTCTGTGCCTTTATATTGATTTTCCTACTTTCATTCTATGATGCAGAGCTTTTGTATAGGTACTGGAGAATATATTTTCATTTGACTTTTAACACGCACTAGTTTCAAAATTTATTTTTAAAAATTGTTAATTAAAATATTTTTTTAATAAAATTGTAAAATATTTTTTCAATAAAATTTTCCAATTAAATTTTGTATAGGACATTTTTTTTTCTTTCTAAAACCAAATTTTGGTTTTAGAAGTGGAATCCCAACATAATGATTGTTGTAGATTCAGAACTAAGTTTTTCATCGTGTGGTAATGCGGTAAGTTTCTTTCCATTTTGAATTTAAAATAGTGTTCCACAGCACAGTAGACTTGACTTCAATGGCCTTGGGTGGCCCAAATATGACGTTCGTGGCACAAAATGAAATTGTCGGATTGAAACTAGACCTCACTTCAAAAAGTGACACTTTTGAATTTAAAAATTACAAACTAATAGTGGTTCAGTGAAATATAGAATTCACCAAATTTCGAGAGAGAAAGAGAGATATATATATATAGAGAGAGAATAGTATGATTGTCCCACCCACGAACTGATTAAAGTTGTAAAAAACAAAGAAAATGTTGCTATGATGATTTCCAACCTCCGATAGGAGAGGAACTCGAAGAAGAACAAGATGGGCATATGTGAAAAATGTTGACATTATTGTGTGTAGTCATTTCTAGTACTCTCAACTTTAAAGTTGTCTCCTGAAAAGTATTTGATACTAATATATTAATTAATTTTAATGCAACAGGGGCGTACACAGGGGTGGGGCTGGCCAGCTATAGCCCCCCCCCCCTGTTTACGCCCCTATAATGCAATGTGCATGTAGTTAGTGGAAACCTTATGGTTGCATATACCAAAGATTCGATTTTGGTTCAAGACTGCCTTTCACTACTCTTATAGATATTGTACTACGATAATGTGGTCTCTTGAGGCGCGATCATAAAAAATATAGGGAATAGTAAATATTTGAAGGCGCTAAATTGAAAATTTTAAAGAAAGAGAAAAAAATCTGACCTCTATGCTAATTGGGCCGTAAATATAGATTTATGGAATCTTACCACCCTGACTTTGGCCCGGGACTCCTAGGTTAGGAACAGAAAGATGATGTACCTATGTAATTAATTATAATTTCAGGCCACTGTATTTATAGTACATTTATTCCCAGAGAGGTCAACTCTAAAATCATTCTGTGGACTTTCACTGAGGAAGGCAGCAATGATATATGGCGTAATACAACTGGTAAGTCATTAAAATATCATCAATTAATTACTCATCTAAGTGTCCAGGGTTCTATCGTAGGACTTGTTGTTTGGTGTCCCGTAAAATTTTCATGCGGAGATCAGTGCCGCCCGTGAATATTTGGGCGGCAGAGGCTTCATTATATTTGAAAATTACAAAAACATGAAACCAGAGGCATTCAATTAGGGTTGAAAGATTTTTCAAAAGCAGGACATATTGCATGAAAAAACAGGACGCGTCAATTTATGATACAAGGATATTAAAAATTAAATAAAACAAAGATCAAGGATCGAACCATATAAAAGATAATTCGATATTATTTTTCAGTTGACAACTATATTCTGTTTGATTATACTAATGCCCGTCATATTATTTGACGCCAAAGAGATGTCAATACGTCTTGAAGATGATCTGGGAGAAATGGCGAAACGTGAAGACATCGTGTTGACCGATGTTGACTTGACAACATATTCGATTGATGCAGGAAATAGAATTCGAAGTATTTTAAGAATTCATTCTGGAGCGGAGACTTTGCGAAGTAAGTAAAATTGATACTATGGTTAATGGGTTCGACTTATTGTCAGGAGAACTTCGGCTCCCTCTGCCAAACCTAGTCCTACACTGACAAAATGTAGTTCCGATGAATCCTCCTTATTTAAGATATTTTAGTAAGAATACTAGATGTATAGGTGTGTATAGGTACTAGTGTACTTACTTTTTTTAAAAAAAATCCATACTGCCCAAACCCTTGGGTTTGAGGAGCTCCGGATTATTTTTCGCATCCACTAGAAAAATTGCTCGGACTAGCCCTGGGCTCTCGGTGGCGTTCAGCCTGCACTTATAACATCGTGCAAGTTGACTCGTCAAATAATGGTGTCATCATTTGTGGTCTGCCTGTGGTTGTTTGGGGATGCTTCAGATTTTAATCTCCTACTTGTCAAGATTTGAATTTTTGGGGAAGAATTAGTGTTTGTTAGACAGACAAACATGCTAAGAGGCAATCGTCACATTGGAGCCTGCTCAGCCTCAGGATTACAGCCTAGTTGTTGTTGATTGCAGAGAAAAGGTAAGGGAGCCTGGGTATGACGTACTTAATCCTTAATCTAGTAGTGAAAAGTGATTCGTTTTGCCAGAAGGCCTCAAAAATAATTTTTAATGGTATTGGAAATATAGAATAAATTCGTTGACGACAGTTTCGTAGCAAGTCAGTGATCAATGTTCAGAGGAAATTGTGTTGTCGATCCAACGTTTCCCAACATGGCATCATTCGACCTGTAGAAGGTTAATGCATACTTATACTTCTTTGGCAGAACTGATAAGGTTGCATATATTTTCGTTAAAACCCTTTGTGGTAGGATCGATCCATATCGAGTTGAATTTTGTGTTTCAGCGGTTGTTCTTGTATTAACTGCTTTCGCAGCCATCAAGACAGTACTTCTAGTTACGATTATTCTCATGCTGTATGGATTATGGAAGGTAAGTTTTGGTTGGGCAATCTTAATTGACTCTCTTCCGGCAGTACTTCTAGTTACGATTATTCTCATGCTGTATGGATTATGGAAGGTAAGTTTTGGTTGGGCAATCTTAGTTGACTCTCTTTCGGCAGTACTTCTAGTTACGATTATTTTCTTGCTGCATGGATTAAGTTTTGTTGGGTCAAACTTAGTTGACTTCCGGAGTTCAACTCGACTTTTTTTTCAATTTTCTCATTTTTATGGGGTTCTTATACAATATTTTGGGGAGTCCATTCTATTCTAAAAAGATAAAAAAAATCCACTATAAAGCGTTATTTTTGGCGGTAACTTGCTTCCGGTTAAACTTTTAATTTTTTTCCTTTCTCATTATACACCAACATACTAAAGGGAATCTATGTACCAAATATAAAGTCTCCAGCATATAATGTTCTTTAGATATTGTGTTCAAAGACAGACAGAGGAACAGACACGCACACGGACCAATGACCAATAAAAGACACATTTTACTCCTCATTTTGCAATCATAAAAGTTTCATGGAACAGAAAGTAAACAAATCAATGAAATTTACTTTGCATTACAACTCCACTTTTCACTCCAACTTTGCACTTCTCAAACACGTTCATGGAACAGAAATTGAGAAGTTGGAGTGCAAAGTTGCTTTGTGGAATAGGTCACTGGTCATAATTTTGCAAATTATGTTCTAAATTATCAGGTCACCCATAACATTGTCTTTGACAAAATTTAAGATATCGTGACTTGCTGAATTTATTCAAAACTAGGATTATTGACCGTAATTCGAAAACAGTTCGACATTTTTCAAGGGTAATGCACCAAAACCTTCCTCATGAAATTCATGAATCACTCTGACTATTGGTGAATGAAACCCACATGAACTCCGTTCATCGCGAATAGACAGTCAGACGCGGCGGAGGTCTTTGTTTTAATGTACAGGGTGATTCAGGTTGTTTGTATCAAGGGAATAGGAGTTGTAGAAAATGAAAAAAGAATCACTTTTTACAGATGTGACTTTTTTGTTTAGGCCTTAGTTTGGGAGTAATCGCTAAAAACGTGATTTTCTTTGATGAGCTCATCACTCCTATAAAAATGGTCCAATTTTCAAAAATTTTAATGATCTGAAAAGCTAACTTTAAGCTGCATTTATTTAGTTTTATACATTAACTTGCTCCGAATCAATGTAACAAAATTGCGGCCATTTGAATTTTTCAATTAAAAATGGCAAAATTTCAAATTTGTAATGTTTTTTTATTTTTACGAAAATGAGATAATAAAAATTAAAAAACCGTGGAGTGGTTTTCGAAAAAATCAATTTTGAAAATTTCTAATGGCCGCCATTTTGGTACATTGATTGGGAGCAAATGAATGTGGGAACTAAATAAATGCAGCTTAAAATTATCTTTTTAGACCATTTTAATTTTTGAAAATCAGACCATGTTTTGGTGTTATGAGCTTATCAAAAAAATCATTTTTAGCGATAGCTCCCAAACTAAGGGGTAAATAAAAAAGTCACACCTGTAAAAAGTTATTCTTTTTTCATGTTCTACAACATTTCTTTTTTCATGTTCTACAACTCCTATTCCATTGATACAATCACCCCGTATGTGGTGACTAATGACGTAGACACTCTTCAAGCCTATAATATCATTCGCTTTGGATTTACAACTGGAAAAGAATTGCAAAATCTAAATTCAAAAACGTGATTGATTTATTAGAGCAATATAAATATAACAAATAAAATAAATGAATTATTAATTATTTAATGTTTTGATTTGCCTTTTCCTTTTCGTCTGGATTTGGATTTTGGTTCATCACCTTCTCCTTTGGCCAAAGCGGCCGCTAATTTTTCTTCATATTCTTCCTTGATGAGCTCTATTGCATTAGTGTCAGCGGTTATTATTTTTCGTTCTTGGAATTTCATTTTCAATATTCGGGCAAACTGATAAAAATCACTGCGCAAATCGTGTAATTTGTTCACTGCTTCATCAACATTTGTTCTCAATTCTCTAAGATCGCTAATATCATCCAATTTACTTACATCGACTGTTATCTTAAGAATTTGATCAAATGTTTGGTCAAATTCTCGGCTTTTATTCATTACCTCTTTCATCAAAAGAAATATTTGATCTTCTGTATAGAAATCATACCAATTTGGATAAGCAAAATGCGACATCCTAGTAGCCAGATCAACTATAAACGTCTCTATTTCTTTTGTTGATTTTATTATACTTTCTGCCCTTCCTTTAACGACATTCTTTCGTATTTCTTGAGCCTTCTTAATTCTCTCCATTGAATTTGAATCTAAATAAAAAAGAAAAACATATTATTATATAGAATGTGTCTTAACAGATATATATATATATATTTTAAATTTGGCTTAACGTCTCTTTAAATCCTATTGGTCATTCGAGACGGGGGTTTTACCCTCCATTCGCTGGAAACTTGCAAACCAGCTACCCACATTGACCTCACCCAGCCTAGGTTGGGCCGGAAAAAGAGCCAACGATACGTGGTGTTCCCGGGCGGTCACCCATCCGAATACTGACCACGCCCGACGTTGCTTAACTTCAGTGAGGAACCGATATGAAATATTAATAATGGAAATTTTCGAGCCCAAAAAAATACAAAAATATTCTGAGAACATGTTGTGTGAAATGCAACCATGCTGAGATATAACTTCAAAGATATGAAATCGAATCCATTCTCATGATGCTGCGCTTCTTACAGTGTCTCTTTGTACAGAAATGCTACTTGAATCGCTCACCCTCTCTATATCTTCATTCTCAAGATGCTGCGCTTCTTACAGTGTCTCTTTGTACAGAAATGCTACTTGAATCCCTCATCCCTCTCTATATCTTCATTCTCAAGATGCTGCGCTTCTTACAGTGTCTCTTTGTACAGAAATGCTACTTGAATCGCTCATCCCTCTCTATATCTTCATTCTTAAGATGCTGCGCTTCTTACAGTGTCTCTTTGTACAGAAATGCTACTTGGATCGCTCATCCCTCTCTATATCTTCAATCTCAAGATGCTGCGCTTCTTACAGTGTCTCTTTGTACAGAAATGCTACTTGGATCGCTCATCCCTCTCTATATCTTCATTCTCAAGATGCTGCGCTTCTTACAGTGTCTGTTTGTA
>CM022883.1:10348842-10362051 GCA_012654025.1 Pachypsylla venusta
CACAATATATGTGAGTCACGTCACACAATATATGTGAGTCACGTCACACAATATATGTGAGTCACGTCACACAATATATGTGAGTCACGTCACACAATATATGTGAGTCACATCACGCAATATATGTGAGTCACTTCTCACAATATGTGTGAGACACGTCACACAATATATGTGAGTCACGTCACACAATATATGTGAGCCACGTTACACAATATGTGTGAGCCACTTCACACAATATGTGTGAGCCACGTCACACAATATGAATGATAGGTCACTGTTTGATTTGAATTTTTTTTTTTTTTTTTAATGTTCTGTGCCGTCGAGCTGATATGACTGAACGGAGTGAATTTTAACTTTTTTTCGATAATTATTCTGTCAATCTATTTATTTCATTCACGATAACTCTCGAACGCCTTGTCTATTATGTTTAAAGAATTTTCTCATTCGTTTTTACACAGCTGAGGCCTCAATATGGTTATTTTAACTGAGAAAATCCACAATTTATGTAAAAGAAAAATCAAGTAATGCATATATTACCTATAGGAAGAAGTAGAAAAGTTCAAATCGACTGTTACTTCGGTGATGACGTGACGTATAATGGATCTTGGATTGGATATTTGAATTCATGAATATTATGAACACTTGTACATGTTTTAACAAATATATTGTTATAGGGTATTTACACGAGAGTCCATAGCATGGGTTGCTCGTGGAGTGTTAAGCTCTCTGACACATTAGGCTGTGGGTTCATATTCAGACAACCCATGAAATGTCATCCCCATAAATTGGATATGCTTACCACTATTGAAAAAGGCCCAGATTTGTCAACATCTAGCCCGGCGTTCTCAGTGTAGCATAATATAACATCCTCAGTAGCTCAGTTGGTTGAGGCGGTGGATTCGTAACCAGGAGGCTGTTGGTTCGAATTCAACTCCATCCCTCCTCTTCGACACAAGATTGGAAATAGAATCTTTAAAGAGGGCGCCTATCAAAAATATATACATGATGTATATATTTTTTTTAAAAAAAATGGAAATCCCTTTTAAAGGGGGGGGGGGTTAAATTTAATACCATTCCGTGTCGAATGACCATAGAGATTAAAGAGACATTAAGCCAAAAAAGACATTCATATTTGAAATCCACAGCTACCAAAGTCTAGGATTTAGTGAAGATCCACTTTTTACTTTAGTCATACAGATCCAAAGGACGTTCAAAGTAGCCCAAAAATGACCATTTCCACCCCTATAACGTAACTTGACCGACCTTGTCTGGCTCTCTAACGATTTTCGTAAAAAAATGTTCCATTTGATCTCAGCTACTCACCATATTGAGGGGGCCTATTTTTGGCAGTCTGGAGCCTTCGGCTGCGGAATTTGCTCTTTAATGATAGTGTTATATTGAAATATTTTAAATTCTTTGGACTTTGCTCTTTAGTGATGGTATTATTTTTTAAAAAATTTAGCATTTAGCAGCCTTCGGCTGTCGACGTTGCTCTTTAGTGATAGTATTATTTTAAAAAATAATAGCATGTGTAACTTTGGAATTATACAAGGCAGTGGCTGAGTAGGGTGTAGCCTAGAGTGGCAAATTTACGGGGGCGGCAAATTACAAATTTCAGCACCCAAAATTTCTACAAAATACCAAAAATTATCAATTAAATACTCGAGTAACTGTGCATACCAAATGTTATCAAAATCAGACAAATTTTATGTCTTTTCATATTTGGGCCCCTAAAATATTGCTATGATTACCAGATTTAAATTTCATCAAAATTGTTTATGTGGTTTGGATTTTAGAGATTTCGCCCAAATGAGTTCTTCATCCTGGGGCCTTGGGGGATTATAATAAGTTGAATAATCCGTTTATACTCCAGACGAAACGCCTGAAAAAGACGCACCCAAATGTGCTCATCTTTTTCATAAAAAGATGCAATAGTTACCCATTTTATTTTAATTTTAGAGATTTGGTCCAATTGCGACGTTCCTGTTCCTGAAGGGGGGGGGGGGGGGNGGGGGGGGGGGGCTCTGAATAAAAAGTTCAAAATAGTAACTAATTTTCAATTCTTTGAATGATCCCTGTCGGCTCTAGACATTATTTAAAAAAAAAAAATCATGTGAAATTACTGATTCGTTTTCTTTTAAAAGGGATTTCCATTTTAAGGACCTTGTTTGGACCCTGGTAGCGCCCCTGACAGAGATACGTCCGCGTGAGACCATTTATTTTAGATAAAATCATTCCGTAATTACTAATTTCAAATTTCATCAAAATTGGTTATGTGGTTTGGATTTTAGAGATTCTCCAAACTTCAAAAATGACCCGAAATTGTGAAAATATGGCCCAAAAGCAATAAGAAATGACATACCTATTGAACATTATTTTGGGTTTTGGGTTACCGTCAGACGATTTTTTAGACCAAAAAATTTCCAAATTTTCTGCATGATTACAATACTTTATCTTCTATAGGAAGAGAAAGTAAAAATGAATCCTTAAGGTTTTTGTTAAGAAATTCATACTTCGTTTTTTTTTTTTTTTTTTTTTTTCAATTTTTTTCTGGTCAAACCCAGGCTGGGTTAAGTCAATGTGGGCAGCTAGTTTGCAAGTTTCCAGCGGATGGAGGTTAAAACCCCCGTCTTGAATGACCAATAGATGATAAAGAAAGGGTGAACCAAATTAAAAATAAAATGTGTTTGATTTATTAGAGCAATATAAATATTCTAATTAAAATCATTTATCAATTAATTAATGTTTGCCTTTTCCTTTGGATTGGGATGACGACCCTTCTCCTTTGGATGTGGATGACGACCCTTTTCTTTTTAATGAAGTGGCCTCTGATAATTTTGCTTGATACTCTTCACTGAGATTGGCGACTTCTTCTTTCAGTTTGTTTAAAGCGGCCTCTGTTTTAGCTTGAAATTCTTTGTTTTTAATAATCATAATATCGCCATACCCATCCAACTCAGTATGCAAGTTGATCAATTTTTCCATAGCTTCATATAGTTTATTGATAATAAGCACATCTTGCCTAGATTGTGAAAGAATAGTGATATCGCCCAATTCGTTTACATCTTCAAGTATCTTCTCCATTTGATCAAGTAGTTCGGCAATTCCTTTGTTTTTATTAACTATCTCTTCAGTGAAACTTATTAATTGATTTTCTGTATAAAGGTCAGTCCAACCTGGTTTGTCAAAGGGTATCATCTCAATCCTCAAATTTTCCATATAGCTCTCTAATTCTTCTGTTGTTTTTATTATATCTTCTGCCCTTCCTTTAATGGCATTCTTTCGAGTACTTTCTTCGCTCTCTCTTCCTCCTGTCGAACTTGAATCTAAATAAAATAAAGTAAAAAGAGAAAACATATTATTATACGTAGTGTTTCTGAACAGATGTAAACTATGTCTGGGGGGAAATTTTTGAGCTCAAGAACTTGTTAGTGCCCGGAAATGCAACCATTCAGTTATTGTTAGTAGAGATCATGAATAAAGATCTCGACATCTTTCAACACTCATCACAAGAACCAACAAAGAAGTTCAAAGACACTTCGTATGAGTGGTGAAAGATTAAAATTAATGTTTACAAGTTATGAGTTATCACATGTGTTAACACAAACAACGACAAATATAAGGGACTGCTTAGCGTCCCAACGAACAGTTAAATCAGACAGAGGTGTCACGAGCTCACAAGCTGGTTATAAGTTATTCTGCAACCCCACTGGAGCGTTCCTCATTCCATCATCTTCTATACAGGCTGGATTTGACTCAAAGGACAACAAACCACAAGTCCTACGATAATACCTAAATTAAAGCGTAGATTATCACAAAAATGTAGATACAGAAGATATTTTAGGTGCTGACTTCAAATTAATAGTAAAATTGATCCAAATATAATACCTAGATGCTAAATA
The DNA here is from genome assembly GCA_012654025.1 of Pachypsylla venusta. Lineage (NCBI taxonomy): Eukaryota > Metazoa > Arthropoda > Insecta > Hemiptera > Aphalaridae > Pachypsylla > Pachypsylla venusta. The sequence continues at coordinate 10,352,745 of CM022883.1, forward strand.
GAGCCAACTAGTTTCGTCCTCTCCTGAGAATATTGTCAGTGCTATTGTTAGTGAATTCTATTTAAATATTGGAGTGTGGTTTAGTTGTCGTTCTTTTTGTTTTCTATATGGCGAACCTAAAGTTAATAGCTCAGGAAAACCCAAAACATAGGAATTTAAATTCAAAATAGCAGGCAAATGCCACACATGTGTTTTTGGATAGTTTTTAAAAGAGTGTCCAAGGAATATTTTTAAAAAAAACTATTATTTTTTTCATTTATCACATTTTGTAGTTCATTGACTGGGCTATTGTGTTTTTCACGCATGTAAACCCTGTTCACTCACCTGACTTCCGCTTCCCTTTAGTAAAGCTGCCATGAAACAAAGTTATAATAATAATGCAGCAGTGTAATGTTGCACCCAAAGTACCTCTCATTTTAATTATTCCACTTGTTACAAATCTGGAAAAAGAGCAAAATTTTTAAACTTCTTATAGTAAGATTTTTAAGCCGAGAGTGCTCAACCCCATTCAGAATTTTCATCAAAGATTATTATTATAGATTTTTTAAAAAAAGGAAAATTGAGACAGTGTTTTGTTTGACTTGTGAGCAACTTCACACACAATGTGTGTCAGCAACACGTCACACAATATATGTGAGCCACGTCACACAATATGTGTGAGCCACGTCACACAATATGTGTGAGCCACGTCACACAATATGTGTGAGCCACGTCACACAATATGTGTGAGCCACGTCACATAATATGTGTGAGCCACGTCACACAATATGTGTGAGCCACGTCGCACAATATGTGTGAGCCACGTCACACAATATGTGTGAGCCCCGTCACACAATATATGTGAGCCACGTCACACAATATATGTGAGCCACGTCACACAATATGTGTGAGCCACGTCACACAATTTGTGCGAGCAACGTTACACAAATATGTGCCTTTGAGATTACTTGACTGAACGTTGTGAATTGTATTCGTTCCAAGATAAAATTCGGACGCCTTGTCCGAATTTGATGAAACTTGGGTTTGGACATTTATTCTCATTTTAAATGATACCGAAATCTTACGAATTCAACGCGGAAAAATAAGTGATGAATGAAGATACCTTTAACAAAATAGAAGAAAAATGAAATTGAAGTACGTATATAGACTATTATTTTTCTTCCTGCTTGTTGATCCCATGGAAAATGTCTAAAAATATTGCGAACACTTGTACATTTTATTATTTTTTACAGTTACATTACTTTCAGGGGCGGCTATAGGAGGGTTTTCCGTTTGAGCAGAAGAGCGGACATTCATTTTCTGATATAAGAAAGAATGGAAACATGAGTGTTCATGGGCCGCATGTGTAAATGTGTACCCTACTTCAAAGAATGGAAACATGAGTATTCATGGGCCGCATGTGTAAATGTGTACCCTACTTCAAAGAATGGAAACATGAGTATTCATGGGACGCTTGTATAAACGTGTACCGTACGTCAAAAAATACCAAATTTCGTCAAAATCAAATGAAAATTGGTGGCTTGTATCGCGTAACAAACAAACATACTTACACAATTACACATAATATTCAGGTGCATTTCGGGATGTATACCAGGGTCAAAAATGAAGTTCATCACTAACATTCACAATTTTTTCAAATTAGATTTGGCAGCCTCCGGGTGTTGTTGCAGCTCTCCAATGAAAATATACATTACTTTCAGGGGCGGCTATAGGAGGGTTTTCCGTTTGAGCAGAAGAGCGGACATTAATTTTCTGATATAAGAAAGAATGGAAACATGAGTGTTCATGGGCCACATGTGTAAATGTGTAGCCTACTTCAAAGAATGGAAACATGAGTATTCATGAGCCGCATGTGTAAATGTGTACTGTACTTCAAAGAATGGAAACATGAGTATTCATGGGCCTCACGTGTAAATGTGTAGCCTACTTCAAAGAATGGAAACATGAGTATTCATGAGCCGCATGTGTAAATGTGTACCGTACTTCAAAGAATGGAAACATGAGTATTCATGAGCCGCATGTGTAAATGTGTACTGTACTTCAAAGAATGGAAACATGAGTACTCATGAGTACAAATATATTATTCTGGGAGACTGTAACACGCGAGTCGGGAGGAACTACAAAACTTGAAAAAATATACTTGGACATCACGGAGTTGGTAATGAAAATGAAAATATGCTGCTCCAGTTCTGTACTGAAAAAAGTCAGCAATAGTCAACAAGATATTCTACCCAAAAACTATGCAGCAAATTTCCTCCATGTGCCAAACATGTATACCAAATTTCGTCAAAATCAAATGAAAATTGGTGGCTTGTATCGCGTAACAAACAAACATACTTACACATATACATACATACACAATTACACATAATATTCAGGTGCATTTCGGGATGTATACCGGGGTCAAAAGTGGAATTCATCACTAACATTCACCATTTTTTCAAATTAGATTTGGCAGCCTCCGGGTGTTGTTGCAGCTCTCCAATGAAAATATTATTGACACTAGCTTTGGCAGCCTTCGGCTGTTGTCGCAGCTCTTGGAAAATATTATTTTAATTGGATTTGCCGCTCTCTAAAAATATTGTCGGCGATATGTTACACAGAGCTTTATTTTAAATTTCATCACACTTGGAGTGATATTGTCACTTTCAGAGAAGTGACCCGAATTTGTGGTTTGGTGCCCTAAAAAGCCCCCCAAGATGAGGAGCTCCATGAGACCCAAAATGAGTTGCCAAAAGAGTACCTGTTTTAATTTCATCACAATCGGCCATTCGTCTTGGTTTTAGAGGGTCACTCCAAATTGACCCCTTCTGACCCTTAAATAGATCCCAGAGTGTTCTATCTTCAATGTTAAGGTTTTGGCCCGAATTATGGCCTCAAGGAATATTGTGGCCAAACATCATCAAATAATAATGGCTGCGCAAACACGGACACATGAGGACGGACGGACATACATTTTTTCTAGATCCATTTTATGGAATGTACGAGTAGTCTCCACCATTTTTGTCCAGAAAATCCCAAAAAATTACATCAAAATTTTTCGCCAATATAATAGGTACTTTATTTGCCTAGGTATAGTTCGTATGAGGGAAGATAAAGTAAAAATTGTAATTTCAAAAATGTGTTTCATTTACTAAAGCAATATAAATATTCTAATTAAATGAAGTATTAATTAATGTTTTAATCTGCCTTTGGATAAAGAGATTTATTATATCAATCAGATATAGATTGATTTATTAGATCAATAAACATTAATTAAATTAAATAATTAATTAATTAATGTTTTTTTTTCTTTGAATTTTTTTTTGGTTTGGGTTTAGAGTACAACCCTTTTCCTTTGGATGAAGCGGCCGCTTTGTTCTCTTGTTTGATAAGCTCTATCGCATTAGCGTCAGCTATTTTTGCTAGAATTTTTTCGTATTTATCGTTCAAAACTTCGAGATAGCGAAACATCTCAGTATGGAATTCGTTCAATTTTTGAAATGCTTCATAGACATCTCGCCCAGATTGTAAAACATCACTGATATCGACCAATTTGTCTACATCTTGTTTTATCTTATTCCATTCTTTAACTGTTTCGACAATTTCTTCTTTTTTTTCAATTACCTCTTCAATCAAACTTTTTAGTTTATTTTCTGTATAAATGTTAGTCCAATTTGCTTCTTCAAAGGTTGCCATCTGATTCCTCAAATCTTTCATATAGATCTCGAAACCTTCTGCTGTTTTTATTATATCTTCTGACCTTCCTATAATGACAGCCTTTCGTATTTTTTCTTCCCTCTCTCTTCTTTCTCTCGAATACGAATCTAAATAATAAAAAAAGAAGAAGAAAAAATATTATTATATGAAGTGTTTCTAACTCTAACAGATGTAAAATCTTTTGAGGGGAAATGTTTGAGCTGAAAATCGGTCACAAATATTCTATGAACATATTCGGAGGAAATGGAACCATTCGGAGATTGGGAAGTTTATTGTTATTAATGTATGGATCATCACAAAAATTGATATGCATTGTAATCGTGCAGAATATTTGGATATTTTTTAGGTGCTGAATTAAAAAATACCGTAAAGTTGATCAAGAGAAATAACAAAAGAATAAGTAGGTTAAATTGAGATACTATGTCACGTAAAACCATAATGAAGGCTAAAAATTACTATATCTTCACTTGACTAAAAATTATAATATCCAGATGTTAAATGGAGATAGAGCTAACTAATTTCGTCCTCTCCTGAGCATGGGCGTAGGAAGGGGGGGCAGGTGGGGGCAGCTGCCCCCCCCCCTAGAAATTCTCGAGAGTATGCAGCACGGAAGGGGCAACTTAAATTTACACTAGAAAAAATGATTTTTGGAAGCAAAAAAGTCATCAAGTACCGAAATACGATAAATGCCACATTTTGTCCCTAATCCAACAGCCCCACTGTGAACAATCAAATGTAACTGTGGCAAACTTGTCGCATCGTTGAATCGCATTTGGTAAATTTGGTGGGAAAATTCAAAAAAATTAACAAACGTTACAAACGTATAGGTTCCATTTTTTTTTTTTTCGGCTTTCCGTATATTTTTCCATTGTAAAACTCCTCCTGCTAGTTGAATTTCGCCGGTTTGGCACTTTCCTTTATCGATATTTATCACAGGCCCTGGGGTCGCACCTCCCTAATAACTTAATCATCAGTTACCCCTGGGGGTTTATTATTAAATAAATACCGATTTACTTTATCGACCCCTCCCGACATGAAAATCTCAGCTGCCCCCCCCCCCCTAGGCCAGATGCTGGCTACGCCCTTGCTCCTGAGAATATTGTCGGAAATAGTTTTAGGGATATGATATTATGAGGTATTTAAGTGTGCCTCCAATATCTTAGTTGTCGTTCTTTTTGTTTTCTATATATGGTGAACCTAAAGTTAATACCTAGTTTACAAGCTATTAAGCGAAACCAAAACTTGGACTTTTAAATTCAAAATGGCAGCCGAATACCCACTTGCCACACATGTGTTTTTTTGGATATTTTTTAAAAGAAAATCCATGGAACTCCAGATTTTTTTTTTTTTTCATTTGACACCTTATTGTAGTTCACTGACTCGGCCATTATGTTCTTAACGCATGTAAACCCTGTGCACTCACCCCCCTCACCAAAGCTGGCACGAAACAAGGTTATAATAATAATAATACTGCAGTGCAATGTTGCACCCAAAGTGCTACCCATTCTAATTATTCAACTTGCTACAAATCTGAAAAAAGAGCAAAATATTAAAACTTGATAGAGTAAGATAATTAACCCGACAGTGCTCAACCCCATTCAGATCAATGTGCATACTCAGATTGACCATTCAGATCAATGTGCATTCAAATATTATTCTAGAAATTTAAAACAAAAATTTGTTTTGATTGAGGGTGTGCGAGCCATGTCACACTATATGTTTGGCAACGGCACATAATATGTGTGAGCAACGTCACACAATATGTCTGAGCAACGTCACAAAATATATGTGGATCGTGTCATAATATGCGTGAGTCACGTCACACTATATGTCTGAGCAACGTCACACAATATATATGGATCGTGTCATACAATGTGTGAGTCACAATATATGTGGATCGTGTCATACAATGTGTGAGTCACGTCACACAATTGTGTGAGTCACGTCACACAATATGCGTGAGTCACGTCACACTATATGTCTGAGCAACGTCACACAATATATATGGATCGTGTCATACAATGTGTGAGTCACAATATATGTGGATCGTGTCATACAATGTGTGAGTCACGTCACACAATTGTGTGAGTCACGTCACACAATATGCGTGAGTCACGTCACACTATATGTCTGAGCAACGTCACACAATATATATGGATCGTGTCATACAATGTGTGAGTCACAATATATGTGGATCGTGTCATACAATGTGTGAGTCACGTCACACAATATATGTGAGCCACGTCACACAATATGTGTGAGTCACGTCACACAATATGTGTGAGCCACGTCACACAATATGTGTGAGTCACGACACACAAAATGTGTGAGCCTCGTCACACAATATGTGTGAGGCACGTCACACAATATGTGCGAGACACGTCACACAAAATGTGTGAGCCACGTCGCACAATATTGTTAAGCAACGTCATACAATTTGTGAGAGACACGACACACAAATGGACTGTATGTTGTGGATTGTGTTCGTTCCAAGATAAAATTCGGACGCCTTGTCCGAATTTGATAAAACTTGTGTTTGGACATTTATTATGTTCATAGAATTTTCAAATTAGGCCCTATTTTGTTATGTCTCATGGTGACCATTTTTTTTATATATATATAATTTTACCGAAATCCTACGAATTATAAAAAGTGCTGAATGAACTTACCTTTAACAAAGAAGAATAAAATATAAAATCGAGTGATACTTTGCGGTCAATGTGACGTGTACTGATTCCTATTTTTGACCCGATGGAAAATTTCCCGTAATATAAAGAACACTTGTGTACATTTTTACTTCTCTTCCTATAGGAGATAAAGTAGGTATTGTAATCGTGCAGAAAATTTTGGACATATTTTAGCCTAAAAATCGTTTGACGGGAACTCGAAACACATAATAAAAATCCAAATAGGTATGCCATTTTCTATAGCTTTTGGGCCACATTTTCACTATTTTGGGTCATTTTTAAAGTTTGGAAATATTTGGAACCATGGGGTCCAAAAAACCGATATTTCCGACGTACAACGTATGACGTTTCACGTACGTACGGAATCGTCTGCAGAGCTCTGAGAGCCAAACTACTGGTCCGATTTTTTTTTTTTTAATAAATAAACGGGATGTAAGGACTCAATTATACGCAATACAAATGCGAACAAAACAAGAAAATGTTAAATTATACTTATATAAGGTATTTATTTGTGCTAAAGCTAATGCTTTGTCACAATGCACTTCCCCATGTTTTTACTAAATTTGTTGCCTTCACTTGGATTCGAACCAAGAGCCTCCTCGTTACGAATCCGTCATTCTTACCAACTGAGCTACTGAGGCAGCAAACTTATATATTAACACTAGGAAATACCTAGATGTCTCAAGAAACATCTCGTCAAAATTCATTTCGTCTGCTGATTAAAACGCAATGGCGTAGCCAGGGGCGGATCTCAAATATATTTATTCATTTGTTATAAATATACAAATGAGTTAGGAGATGTGAAAATTGTATACAGGGTTTGCACTTTCTAGTTGTCCCATAGGATTTTACATGTACATTTCAACTTATTGCTGGCATATCCTCCCAGTATGTCAGAAAATAGATTTATATACTTATAAAACTCAAAACTCAAAACAAAACCTTTATTGGGGGGGTAGGTACCGTACACAGGGGGGTCCAGACCCCCTTAAATTTTAATTCATCATTTTTAAAAGAATAAAATTGACTTTTCAGTCAGCTGCAACTTTGTATCTGCATTTAAATTATTATGTAGTTTTTTCACATTACTAAACACCAAATGAATCACAACTAAAAACTAAGAAGAACGCCATTCATTTCATCTTAAAATTCCAAGCCCTTCCTGAGGTATAAATTTATGACTTGTTTTACTAGGCCAGCCTGTATATGGTTTCTTTTAAAATTATAGCAATTTTTTTCTCGCTTTGAATTAATATGTTGTCGCGACAAAATTTAAGATATCGTACCGTGATTTGTTCAATTTGGTCAGAAATAGCAATATCGGCCGTAAATAGAAGAGTTTGACATTTTTCATGGGTAATGCACCGAAACCTTCGTCATGAATCACTCTGTCTATTGATGAATGAAACCGACATGAAACACCGTTCAGAAGTTTTTGAGTTTATCGCGAACAGATAGACGCGCGCCTTTTCAAGCCTAATATAAAATCATTGTATTATTCGCTTACAACTGAAAGAAAATTTCTAAATCTATTTTCAGAAATGTGTTAGAGCAATATAAATATGCTAATTAAAATAAATTATTAATTATTTAAAAAAAAAAGCTTTTTTTGTCCCTTAGACGACCCTTCTCCTTTGGAGAAAGAGGCCGCAAATTTTTCTTCGTAATCTTGTTTGATAAGTTTCGTTGTATCGTCAGCGGTTTCTATTTCTAGTCGCCCGAAAGCTTCCTCTGTTTCTGCTGTATATATTTCGTGTTTGATCTTCAATGTTTCGGCAAACCTAAATAACTCCATTTGCAAATCGTTCAATTTTCTCGTTGCTTCTAAAAAATCTGCCAGCAATTGTGTAATATCGCTGGTTTCATCCAATTTTTTTACATCTTTATGCATCTCAGTGATTTGATCAAATGTTTTCATAAATTCTCGGATTTTATCTTTCACGTTAAGAAACAAATTTTCTATTTGACCTTTTGTATGAAGCTCAGTCCAAAGTGGATTTTTCAAGTTTGCCATCTTAATCCTCAATCCTTCCATATAGCTCTCCAGTTCTTTTGTTGAATTTAATATAAAACTTGCCCTGGCTTTAACGACATTCGCCTGTTTTTGTTGAGACTTAGTCCTTTTTAGTTCTAAATTAAAAAAAAAGAAAAAGCATATTATTATTTCTAAAAAGATGTAAATTTTTTTTAGGGGTGAATTTCGAGCTCAATATCAGACACAAATATTCTATGAACAATATGAACATGGCTGTATTGTGTCCGGAAGTACAACCATTCATAGATAAAGAGCTTTTTCGTTGATGTTAATACACTAATGCATGGATTATCAGGTGCCGATTTCGATTTTAGCGTAAAATTTAGCAATAGTGCACATTTATACTGCGTGGGTCAGGGAGACTTTGCAATCCCTGAAAAGTCTTTAAAGCACATAATTTCCAACAATAAACAAGACAGACTTGTTGGACATATTGGTGTCATTGAACAGCTATGATTATGGACATATTATTCTAGATGAGTGCCACAAGGGTTACTATTACAATTTTATTGGAAAATTTCAGTGTAAAATCACGGGAAAATATTTTTTTTTGGAAAAGTAATACGATTTAAAAACAATCATCGGACTGTTATTTTCTGCAAACATTTTTTTTCGTTTTGAACCATTTTTCTCTACCGCCATCATAAAATCAAAATGTATGTGAGAATGTGAGCGTATTATTGAAAATGATGTAATCTGTAACCTCTCCCATTTTGTATATGTGAGCGTATATTGTTGAAAATGATGTAATCTGTAACCTCTCCCATTTTGTATATGTGAGCGTATTGTTGAAAATGATGTATTCTGTAACCTCTCCCATTTTGTATATGTGAGCGTATTGTTGAAAATGATGTAATCTGTAACCTCTCCCATTTTGTATATGTGA
>CM022883.1:10365042-10378279 GCA_012654025.1 Pachypsylla venusta
GGGGGGGGGGGGGTGAAGATAAGACCCTCCAACAAATATCTACCTATGAATTTCACTAAACTGTTTCGAGTAATTTGTTCTGAACAGGTGAAACGGTGAGGAAGCTATTTTGACGTATGCAGTATATGTATCAGACGTTCTAGCGGAGACCCTGTAACTTTTGAATGACTTGTAATTCTTGAGTTCTGATTGATCCTATGGATTGAAAAGGACCATGGCCATTTGATTGGCGACTCTAAAATCCAGGTTCGATTCTCGGAAATGGCATTTTTTAAACGAAAGTTTCGGTTTCTCAAGAATTTGAAATGGAATTTCAAATTTTGTTTTTATTTTTTAATTTAAAAGTTGGAATAAAATGACTAAACCGCTAATGGTGGCGTAGTGGTAAACTTCTGACTGGTAAACAGGAGGGAGTAAGGTCAAACCCAGCTAACCCATAGAATTTCCATCCTCGTGAATTTGATTTATTTATTACTATTGAAGGACATGAAAGCGGTCGGGATTATCAACATCTAGCCCGGCCTCTTCAGAGTGGCATAATATGTTACCCAACCCTTCCACCACCATCATCTTCTGTGATGGACACGGAATGTAAAATAAGTAACCAAGCCGTACCTAGGGGGGCCATGGGGTCCAGACCCCCCAAGTTTCATTATTTTTTTATGCATGACTTATGTAATCTTATCATCATCATCAACAACAAAATCAACAATAACAACAACATCAAGAACAACTGAACAACACCACCTTCCATGATCATAATTTTCAGGTATTAGTCCTGACTTGGCTGTCAATCCTTCAGACCCCCCCCCCCCCGAAGAAAGTCTTGGGTACGGCCCTGATAAGTAACGTTATTTTCCACTGGGAACGAGATGTAACTAATTAATTCAAACCAAATGGGATGCAAACTCTGCCAGAGACTTCTAATTCACCAAATTATACAAACGGCAATCTTCTTCTTTTTCAGAGAAATGCCAATCTTCTGCTTCCATGGATGGTCGTAACAATTATGGCACTCTTTGCCATCCCAGTGGTTTTTATCATTACAATCATGCTTGGCCGATATCCTCGAGTCAGTTGTATACCAGTTTGGCATATTTTTGTTCTGTTAATACATGGTAAGTAAATGTATTTTTGATTTATTATTTTTAACAACCCAACACACGTAGGGTACGTGATTTTCAGAATTTTGCGTCCTCAAATACTGATCAAAATATACTGTGCTACTTTTTTTATTTTTTATTATTATTATTATTTATTTTTATTTTTTCATTACGTCTCTTTAACATCAAATTTTTGATGTTAATCAAATTTTTAAAAAAATGTCAAAAAGCCCTTAACACCAGCCATCACATATCAAAATTTTACGTTTCTGCAACAAACCACTTAAAAGATAAAAATAATTTTCAAAAAAACACAATATCGGCCCCCTTGGGGCCCCAGGCCCCAAAAAACTATACAGCAAATTTCCCTCATACTCTAAACATGTATACCAAATTTCGTCAAAATCGGATGAAAAATGTGGCTTGTATCGCGTGACAAACAAAAATACATACATACACATATTCACACATCACATACATAATTATACAAGTGCATTTCGAGATGTATATGGGAGTCAAAAGTGGAGTTCACTAACGTTCACAATTAGTTATTTTATTAATTTGATACATTGTAATATGCCTGATCATTTGATAAACCAAGTCCTACTTATTGAATTCAACTGCATTGAGCACTACACTGTCCTAAACATGTTGGCCGAGAACGTAATATTCCTGCAATAATAACTAAGTCGGCACAGCAGTTTAATACCACCAAGACCTTCCTACTGAATTCAACCGCATTCAGCACTTCACTGTCCTCAACATGCTGGCCGAGAACGTAATATTCCTACAATAAATGCTAAGTCAACACAGCAGTCTTATAAGAATAGTTTAAGCAATGAATATGATTGTCCGGCAAACCAATAATTTATATTTACAGATCTTCAACTTTAATTTTTCAAAAATATTAATAAACCCATGTTGTTGTTTTTTTGTTTGTTTTCAGTTACATCAGTTCTCGCTTGGATTGTAGTCCATAGCTATTATGTGAAACTTAAAAATTCAAAATCCTATTACAATACATACCACAAGACAGAACTACCTGTCAAAATAAAAACCAAAGGACTCGGACCATGTACGGCAATGGTGACCAGAATAAATGTTGATTCTGAAAAGAATACTGGACCCATCAAAATAGATGTGTTCGACATTTAAAAAATGTTGATTCTGAAAAGAATACTGGACCCATCAAAATAGATGTGTTCGACATTTAAAAAATGTTGATTCTAAAAAGAATACTGGACCCATCAAAATAGATGTGTTCGACATTTAAATAATGTTGATTCTAAAAAGAATACTGGACCCATCAAAATAGATGTGTTCGGCATTTAAAAAATGTTGATTCTAAAAAGAATACTGGACCCATCAAAATAGATGTGTTCGACATTTAAAAAATGTTGATTCTAAAAAATAGATGTGTTGGACATTTAAAAAATGTTGATTCTAAAAAGAATACTGGACCCATCAAAATAGATGTGTTCGACATTTAAAAAATGTTGATTCTAAAAAATAGATGTGTTGGACATTTAAAAAATGTTGATTCTAAAAAGAATACTGGACCCATCAAAATAGATGTGTTCGACATTTAAAAAATGTTGATTTTAAAAAGAATACTGAACCCATCAAAATAGATGTGTTCGACATTTAAAAAGTGTTGATTCTAAAAAGAATACTGGACCCATCAAAATAGATGTGTCCGACATTTAAAAAATGTTGATTTTAAAAAGAATACTGGACCCATCAAAATAGATGTGTCCGACATTTAAAAAATGTTGATTCTAAAAAGAATACTGGACCCATCAAAATAGATGTGTTTGACATTTAAAAAATAAGAAACAAAGGTCAATGTGTGTTCTCTACTAGGGGACATGTCATATCCAAAAAAAAAAGTAAATTGGTTAAGCCAAATTAAATAAACCAGTTCAACGAGCTCCTATGACTCAGTGGTCACTGCACTAGTGTTGCAGTCAGAAGACAAAAGTTCTATGCCCGGCAGAGGCAATAATTTGTTTCTGTGGTTTGGATGTTTCCGGGCCCACTCAGCCTCGTGAAGACAATGCGTAGCTATGAAGATAAATGTGCATAGCGACTCAGAGGCAGCATTGTAGGTGAAATTGAAAATTCAAAGTAATTGCCTAATGAGATATTGGAAAAATCCTACAATGCTGTAGTAAGCACCAAAGTTGACATAGTAACACAAAGAAACAGAAAATACAACAGTTCTTATCGGAGCATTGATTGAACTTGGCCGCCCGGGAACAAATCGATACGTATGCTTAAAGAGAAGCAAATGCTCAGAGATTGAGCATTTGCTCAACCCGTTACGGGCTTCACAGCCGATTGGTTCTACGTACCTAGTCCACTCGAGAAGTTTTCCCACCAAAGATCGTCTACCTTTCGTTCCAACGACATCATCCCTGTTTGTTTCGATAATGGAGTGGATAGTTGCAATTGAGTTACTCCAAATACTGCAAATTAGATCTGCTATTGAACCATATCTTCATAGCTAAACCATCAAACAATATAAAAAGAAGTTCGGAATGCAGATCACAATAAAACCATTTTTTTTTTAAATATCGACCTTACCAATTCTAGAACATAATATAATATTTACTTCTAAAATAAATTAATTTAAAATAAAACGCTTATCAAAAAAACTAGGAATTCATTTATGTTAAAGCTAATGCTTTGTCACAATGCACTTCCCCATGTTACTAAATTTATTGTCTTTGCTTGGATTCGAACCAACAGCCTCCTGGTTACGAATCCGTCATTCTTACCAACTGAGCTACTGAGGCTGCAAAAAAACTATTTAAAATCAAAATCAGAAATTTGTGTGTATACCACACCCCAAACGGTAACGGACAGCGAAAAATTGATGAGAATGGACTCCCTACCCCAAAGCTTTCCGTGATTGACACAGAAATAGGCATAGTGATATTGGCACGATTGTTAGAAATAGTTACCTTGTAATTCTACTTTCTGTTATGAAAAGATTTTTTAGACTCCTTCAGTATTGTACGCACTCTAGCTTCAGTCTACATGTATCTCCATGAGTTTCCACACTTTCTGCTCTATTCGTTATATGCCATACTACGAAGTACAGGGTCATTCGACTGACTAATGTGTTTTTGAAATGGGTTGTATGTTACGACAGGACCTCCCAGACGGGTGAAGATAGAAACATTGTGTTCTATTAAAATGGAGGACAGAAGATGGTTTGCAAAATTGAATTGACTTCGTCAAAAATTTGCAGGCCGCCTAATTTCCCGACGTGGTGTCTTTCCCTAGCCTCCCGGTCCCCTGACCTATCCCATTGTGACTTTTTGTAAGGATAACTTAAAGGAGAAAGCAAACCCAAGGACCCTGGACGATTTGAAAGAAGACATCACAATCACTACGCAAATCAATCGCACCCCTCGGGACAAATTGGAGAGTAGGATGTAAAGCTTCCACGAAAGACTGAATAATAATTGCTTTGCAGCAGAGGGTCGCTACATGCTTGAAGTAATCTTCAAAAATTGAATATAAATTTAAAAATTCCCATTCTTGTGAACAATTTGGGACAAATATAAAATCTGTATCATGAAAAATAGTTGAGTTGTGTGTTTTTTAAAATTAATCCAATTCTGTTGATGGACTTTGTTTTTATGAATAAAAACAAAGTCCATCCTTTGTTTTTATGAATAAAAATGTTGACTCAGATGTCAACTTCATCTTCAGACTTGACTAGACTGATGATGAATCGAATGATTCGAAACTCTAGTTTCTTCATAAATAATTACAAATAGTGTTTTTGGTAAGTGTTTTGTTTTAATTTATTTAAAAGTTAATTGTGCATATTACTCATTGTATGCATAAAGAGCTTTATCAAAAAGCATACAGCCTCGTGAGAACAAAAATTGAGAACAACCAGGGCGTTGATCTATTGATATCGGATTACAAAACCACGTTCTTGACCACTGCGCGCTCAGTTGTTCAGTTGATTTTAAAATATTTGAATTCGTATTTCAAAATCTGAACAATATTTATTTATTTTTTTACCTTAATTACTTTTATAATTTGATTTAATTTTAAATAAAATTATTTATTTGATGTTGTAATTACCCTTCTTATTAAATATTCGTTGTAGCAGGCTCCGCCCGCTTCGCTTGGCGCCTTAGAGGCATGGCCGTTCCCGTACCGCTGTCATGCCCACAATCATTTGAAACAGTTTGGTACCTATAGTGACAACATGGGTTGGTGGTGTAGTGGTAAGACGCTCTGACTGGTAAACAGTAGGGCGTGGATTCAAACCCATAAAATTTCATCCTCATGAATTTGATATATTTACCACTATTGGAGAACATGGAAGGGGTCTGCATTATCAACATCTAATCCGACGTCTTCAGATTAGCATAATATGCTATCCACTACCATTACTTTCTACGATGGACACTGAAAGTATAAAAACTAAGTAAGTACCGATGTAACACAAGAATCTCTCTAAAAATAATCATTATTCAACATTAAACTATCCATAATGAGGTAAAGAAAATACTATATCTTCACTTGACTATAAATAGTCAAGTGAAGATATAGTATTTTCTTTACCTCATTATGGATTTACTTGACATAGTATCCTAATTCAACAAAATTATTAAACTATCCTGTGAACATAGTTTTAAACTATGTTCACATTACCGCGCGGGATCATATGAACAAATCAATACAAGTTTGTAGAACTAGTATCTCGCGGTCATGTAGACAATATGCACTATTTAGAGAGATCTTGTGCCGCGCGGTTCGTCGTACCACGCGGTCATGTGAACATAGTCTAAAACTATGATGGTCATAATGAGGTTGTCACTGGCAATTTCTTTTTTTATGCTACTGAGCTTCAGTAGCCCCGGTAGCTCAGTGGTCAAGTCACCAGGCAGACGACTCCAGGGGTCACGGGTTCGAAACTCAGCCGGGGCTAGTATGTTATCCTCTGTATGAGATTTTGACCACACAAGAATATGACTTGAGCTTACTGCTGGCAGAGCAAGACCCTTAAAGGACCTAGTAAGGCAATATAATAAATCTATGGTAAAGTCGAATCTAATGAGATAAGCTTTAAGAAATCTGAACCAGCCGAACTTTGAATCGTCATCTACAACGTTAACCAAAGACCAAAGGCCTTTTAACTACACTCTCGACTACGACAAGTCACCATATCAATAAATACCATGTTTTTTTTCTTCAATAAAGAACAACTGGTTGAAAATCTCAATAACCAGTTCAACAAAGAACTGGTTGCATATCTCTATTGAAACTGCAATTATCACTGCGCCCTTTTTATTGACCAGTCGGTGGAGATAGAGTTGGATTCGAACTAACAGCCTCCTGGTTACGACTCCACCACTTCAATCAAATGAGCTACTGAGGCTGTTATACCTACCATGGAATAACCTAGTTGTAAAAATAGGGCTCGTCCAAAACCTACTCTAAATATCCAGATCAAAACTAATTTAAATAAGACTTTTCGCTTTCTTTTCTCCTCCTTTGTTCATTTTCTTTATTTTTCCTCTTAGTGCTCTTAGCCGTCTCATTTCATCTTTAAAATCAGCATGCTCGTCACGGAATAAACCATAATCACGTAAATGTTTAATCAATAGTCCAGTTTCTACGTGTCTTGGATAGTATCGAATTATTTCTTCATTTTTATAAGGTGGCAATTCTGAAAATCGCTTCATAATTTGCTGAAACAAAGAAATAGAAAATACTGTTTGAATTCAAAATAACTTGAATTGACGCAAAGAGAAAAGTTCAAGGAACTTTCTTTTAAAAATAACAGGTTTCTAGCTTCAAAAATAAAGATTTGATCAAAACAACTTTGTAACGGTTAGTTTAACCATATAGTATTTTCATGCATGGAAAATATTGTGAAGTCTGTAAACTAAGATAAAAAATACACAAAACTAGCATTTGTGAATGTTCGTATTCAATGGACAAGAAGAAGTTTAGAATTACCAGTTATCAGATTATCATCACTTGCTTACCGTTGTAGATTTAATATCTCGAGGAATTGGAACTTCTCCAAAAATTCTATTGCTTAATATTGACATTCTTTTAGCGTAATTTGTTGTGAGTTGAATTATGGTTGAATATTTAAAATTATTTGCCATTTTTATTGTGATTTTTTTGGTTATTGTAGTTGGTACAAACAAAATTTCAACCAGGTCATGTATCTATTACTAATTATTTTCTTCTTTTATTTTAAATATTTGTGTTCTACTCTCTACTACCACATGGGTTGGTGTAACTTTACTGGAAATCTGGAATTGGAGTCAAATATTCAAATTTCTTATCCACATTATCAGAAAAAGAAAAATGTGATAATGAAAAAAATAGATAACACTTCAAGGATAACACCAATTTTTTGAAAAATACCGCCAATCCTCCATTAACATATATTACCAAAAGGCTAACATGAAGGGTAGGATCCTAACCATGTATGTTTCATTGAAATTTACATTTTATAATGATCAGTGTAGATTTAGAAAAGTAAATATAAAGGATGATGATTCTAAAAACAACAAAAATATGGATTGGTGAATGACAGCGAGGTATGGTTCACCCCTAATTTATTTTTAAGCTTTGTTACGGGAAAAAGTATAAAAAAACTATAACCTCCTATCCATTTTTGGGACTCAAATAAGATTTGCTTATTTAAGAAACAATAGACTAACGGTTACACTCCTTTTTAAATTTCCGTTAATTTTGACAATAATTTTTTTGACAAAATTATCATTTTTGCTGCTAGGACAACACGATTTTGATTTATATCAATTGATTAGATAAAGTTACAATAATTTAATAGAGAAATCCATATTTTCAAAAACCTGAAGTTATTATTTCCACTTGACTGATTGAAGAAATCTTCGTAAGTACCAACTATAATAATTTTTTTCGTAGGTAGGCAATTTTATTTTGTTTAAACTAACTTTAGCTATTAAGGACCTAAAAAAACGACTAAACTAAATTCACATTTCTCTCCATTACATCCTTTCTAATATTACTCGATAGAAACCCAAACCTCACCATCTTTTCTGCATGCTGTTGCTTTCTTGTTCCCTGTCTACCGATTTTAAAGCATTGTGGGACTTTGAATACACTAGTTCCCGTTAGATCACTGAAGTTAAGCAACGTCCATCGAGGTTGTACCATGTGGGTGTCCACATGTGTTCGCGCCCTCGTGATGCCGGCTATTTTTACTCCCCAACCCAGTCTGGGTGAGGTCAATGTGGGTAGTTGGTTTGCAAGATTCCGGGGAATGGAAGGTAAACCCCCGTCCCAGATGACAAATAGATGTTGAAGAGACGTAAAGTAAAAAAAAAAGTATCAGCTTTTCTCAAGATTGAACCGGATTTGAAATGTCACCCATATTTTTGCGTCTAACAAACCGTGATAAGCCGGCGTAAAATGTTTATAGTGTTTGAATTAAATTAGACGGTTGTTATTTTCAAATATAACACGGTGAGAACCCAAAAAGTTTTTAGGTAGGTACTCAAATTTCAGTGATGCCAAATTTGAAACCAACCACTGAATTCCACCATTTTTTTATATCAATTTATTGATTTTCAAGTCAATTTTGAAATAAGGTCCATATCAGATCTATGAGATATTTTTTTGGAGCGAGTATGCTTTTAATGTCCGCATATTCGCATAGTTGTTTTTTTACAATCCAATGTTTATTAGTACCTAGGTATTAGGTAAAAATTTAATTATGACCAAAAACGAATTACTTATCATTGAAAATAATTAATTCCCGTGCCAAATTTCATCAAAATCGAAAAAGACATTCGAAAGTTTTGCTGGTGGTACAAACAGACAAACGAAAGAAATATACTCTTGTTAATGAAAGAAATCATTTTGTTCGATTAATTATTTATTATTCCAGCTAAATTTTTGTTCCTTTTTCCTCTTCCTATTATTAAGATGTGTTAATTAATGTTATTAAAAAGTACATTAAAAAAGATAATTTACTAACTTCCATAAGGTAAGATAATAAATAATTAATGCTTGAGATTTTTTTTACTTGAGGGCAACACTCTTAACGAGCAGAATCCAACTGAGTTGATGGTGTAAATTGTAAAATAATACGGAAAACAATTCTTCAATATCATTGGGTATACGGTTTTGGTGTTATTTTCCTTAAACAATTCGGAGAAAAAGAGACGTTTTTGACGATAACGATATGCATGTTTCATATTCGAATTCGAGCCCACCCGGGACACTGCATAGCGTTAGCTTTATCAGAGTTAATTACAGCGGAATGGCATGTGTGGATATGCCTTAATATTAATAGCTTCCAACAGCTTCTCTAAAAATCAAACATCAAACACGGATGTATTATATATTAGATGTATTATATGATGTGTGTATGTATTATGCATAGTATCAACATCAACACCTGTGTCTCCCAACGATTCTTATATTGCTATTTTTGTTTTTTTTATGGACAATGCAAATGGGGGGGAGGGGGAGTATGGGTTTGTGTCCCTGTATATTGTAATCTATATTAAACCCGAGATATATACATATGTTTCACCATGGGCCTTAGAGGCATAGTCGTTATGGGTGATTAGTTTTTTTTTCTTCGAAATATTATTTTGCCCGATCTTGGTTTTGAACCCGTAAATCTGGAAAGGATGGTCATAATTTTGCAGACTGTGTCCTAAACTGAGGACTAAACGGTCACCTAAAACTTTCTCGCTCTGAGTTGATATGTTGTCGCGACAAAATTTAAGATATCAGCCCATGACTTGCCAAATTTGGTCGGCTGAATATCTTTTAATTCTGATAATTTTCTTGGTGTCGTAGACCAGGATTTGAGGGAGGGGGGTCCATTAGCATTAATGTTTCGATATCTGCTTGGTCTGTGATCTTGTAACAGACAACCCCTACCACATACATACACACAAATTTTGAGGTATAATAAAATCCCCCCTCAAACCTTGAAACGTAAAATATCAAATTTTGAGGGGGTATTTTTCCGTGGCGATTCCAAAAAAAATAATAAACCAAAATTATCATGATATTGATAATTTCCAGATATTCTAACTACAATAAATATTTGGAAATCTGTTTCTTGAAAGGAAAAATGGCAAATAAATACAATAAACAAGGACGTATATTTAAAGGAAATGATCAAGAGCAACATTCATATTTTGAACAAGAGCCTTCAAATTATAATGACGAGTACATTGATGAAGATGGAAACGAAGACAATATTTATCAACATGGACAATTGGATTCAATATATGAAAATCAACACAAAAGAAATGAACAGATGGAGAATGAATATTACTATGGAAATGACCTAATGAATGTTGAACAAGAGCAAGGTCTAGAATATGAAAATGAAAATGTTTATACAGATCAAGATGACAATGGTACCGCAATACTAAATGCACTTGAATCATTAGCCCAAAATGAGAGTAACCTAGAAAGAGATTATGCCGAATGTGAACAGGAATATGACAATGAATTTACAATGAAATCTTCCATGACAGCATTTGAAAAAGAAGAACTTGATCTATTAAATGAAAATTTTGCAATTTTAACACAAAAAAATCAAGACAGAAAAAGACGTGAAAAATTATACAATGATAAAATTATTAAAACAAGAGATATTATTGTTGCTGATATAGCTGATAAAGTTGAACCAATAATTAAAAGATTAAAACCTCAATTGAAGCGTATTAAAGCGAAACATATTGAAAATAGGAAGAACAACAATTTGAAATTCATTGAAGCAAAAAATCAAATAGAATATTTATACCAACACAATATCAGACGAATTAATGAGGAAATGAAAAATATTGAAAATAAAAAACAAGAATTAAATGCAATAGTACAACAAATCAAAACTCTAGAACAAGAACGAGGCAATTTGCAAGAAAAAATACAAAAGTTAGATAAACAGTTTGAATTAGAACAAAAAAAATGTATTTCCCTTGAAGAAGAAATAAACTCAATTGACATAAACCTGCTCGAAAACGAATATAAAACACAATTGGAAGAATTCTTTATCGAAGAAACAAGTTTTAAAGAAGAATCTGACAAATTAGATGAAATGATTCAATCTACGGATATTACACTTAATAAATTAAACGAAGATATAATATCTAAAGATACCGAATGTAAAGAAATGACGAAGAATCAAAAACAAATTACAAAAGATAATGAGCAGCTGTTGAAAAATTTACAAACATTAATTATAAAAACCCATGAACATTTGGAGAAGCTAACCTTGCAAAACAATATTGAGAAAGAAAATGAAAAATATGAACAACTAAATTTGGAAAACACAAAATTAACTGAAGAATTAATTAAATGTGAGGAGAACAAAAATAGATTAAACAAAGACATTGATGACTTACAAAAAGAAGAACAGGAATTAAATACAATTTTGTGTAAAATACAGGAGACTGTGGATTCGCTTGATGAAGAATACAAAAACGTGGATATTCAAATAAAAGCAAAATCTGATAGCATTATTGAAACCAAAAAATCAGAACTTGACAAAATTAAGGAAATAAAAATGATGGAATTCGATCAAGAAATTAAAATACTACAAAAACAATTAGAAGAATTTGAAAACGAGGAAAGAAAAATAATACAAAGGCTGGAAGAAACAAAACTTGAAACTAAACACGAAGAGGAGACCATTGAAATATTGATTGAACAACTTAAAATTCAAACAGAAAACTTAAATATTGATCTTAACAATTGTGAATGTTTAATTTTACACACACAACAAGAAATTGAACAAAATAAAAATAATTATATTTCCAAATTAGAAAACATTCGAACAGTAAAGGAAGAAATGTTTTTAAAGGAATCTGGTGGCTCCGAAGAACATATAAAAAATGTGAATATTTCAAAAGAGAATATTCAAGTACTTGACCAAACTATTGAAGATATTGTATCAAAATTAAATGAAAACCAATCCAGTGTCACAACACTTCAAGAAAAAGTAAAGGAAGCTGTCGAAAATGAAACAAAACAAGAACAAAAAATCAATGAACTCTGTGGTATAATAAAAAAACAGGAGAACGAATTAAATAGTATTGATAAAATAAACAAAGAAGATCTAATTCAAATAGAGGACGATTTAATCAAATTGAAAATTCAAGTTGAAGAAGAAACAGATAATATTGAAAATGCAAGAGAAACTTTGAAGGAAAATAAAATGACAATTGATGAATTGAAAAGACAACTCAAATTGGTGGACACAGAAAGAACTACACTTTTGAAAAAAATAAATGAAACTACAGAAAATATTTCTCGTGAGAAAACATTTCATGAAAATAAAAAAAATGAACTGGTTCAATCATTTACTAAAAAACAAAATCAAAATCAACATCTATTAGAACAAATGAAAAAATCTTATGCAAATAAACTTGTTTTTCATACACAAGATATAGAAAAGTTAAAAAATACACTTGATGAAATCAATAATACTCGAAATAAAATAAAAGAAGACATGGATCAATGTGCGGATAAAGAAACAGAACTTGTAAAGAAAATTGATAAAAAGAAAATTCAGTTGGAAAGTCTTAAAAATAGTGCCGAACGCATTAAAAATATATTGGAACAAAGTGGACACATAGATTTATTTTGATGTGCTTTTTTAAAAAAGTAAAATTTTTTTCGAAGGTAACATTGTCAATAGTCAGGTATGTTGTTCTAATATTAGATATGTTTAATTATCCTTTGAATACCTATTAAAATAAATTGTTTTTGAATTTAAAGAATCAGATGTTTTACAAAATTAAAGTTGCCTGAAAATAATGTTTTTTTTTTTTTTTTTATTTAAAAGAGTTACAATATTCAATTTGTCTGTATACAAGTAAAATTGTATTCTAAAAAACAATAAAAACATTAGCTTAATAAAGTTCAAATATTAGGTATAATGTTAAATCTGTCTCAATACAACAATAAAAAAAAAAAATTAGAGTACAATAATAATTATATTATAATTAATAAAGTTCAAATACACTACAGTATTAGCTTTGATTAAGTGTCTCCAATAAATTCATTCTTTAATTCAGATGTTTTAAAAATTAAGTTTATGTCTCAATAAAAAAAAAAAATGTTTTTTT
>CM022883.1:10383588-10405826 GCA_012654025.1 Pachypsylla venusta
CGGTTACAAAATTCAACAACTCAATTTTAGGTTTTTGGTGGAACCGACCCCCAGAGTGAGCACCGCTCTTAGTTAGAAAATTCAATATTTTATTCAAGGATATGACTTTTTGCACTTCGGAACACCTTTGTATCAAATTTCTCTTTTCTCGCTCATCCCGAAGTGGTACTTACCAATTCCGATTTTTTGGTGAAGAAAACCTTCCATAAATCGGATAGAAACCGGAAATTTTCAAATTTAATATTTTTTATGAGGTCCTTGTATACTATTTTGGGGGGTCTATTCTCGGTCATTTTTCGTTATCTCCTTTTGTTTGCCCAGAAAAAAAATTGCAAAAAGACACGCTAAATAACGTCATTTTTGGCGGTAACTCGCTCCCACTTGAACTTTAATTTTTTTCCTTTCTTATTACACACCTACATACTAAAAGGGACCTATGTGCAAAGTTTCAAGTCTCTACATTTAGCCATCGTGGATCTGCGTTGATTATCAGTCAGTACGTCAGTATACCAACTGGGCTTTGCGTTTTATAAGTATAGATAGGTAGATAAGAGTTTGAAATGGTGAGAAGTAAATTAGTAGGTATGTGAGAGTGGAAATGGAACAAATTTTGCGATCAATCATTAGCGCTACTAGGTGCGTCTGTTGACAAAAACGAGCGGAGCCATTCGTTGTTCCTCAAATTTTGGCGCACCAAAATTATAAACTTTAGATTTTTCGAAGTCATTTAAAATTTCATTTTTTAATTGTTCCGTTGAAACAAAACTATTTTTGAGAATATCACAACTCTCTTGATTGCATCGTGCCATTGAGTAGTAAAATATTGGGGTGGGTACTGTTTTTAATTCTCCGCCTTTTGTGACTAATGACTTGGCAGGAATTTTTTTTATCGCAGTGTATTTTTTTTTTTTCTTGGTGGAATTTTATCATTGTCTTTCATATCTGCAGGGTCAATAAAATGAAAAATAATCAGTAGACATACCCTGTGTACATGCCAGATAATATTAACTTACTTTGCGTGTCCGTCTCATTCACTTGAATAAGATGTACAGGTGAGTTAAATTTGGCCACAAACACATAGTTGGGGCTGAGCCCCCCCCCCCCCCCTCGTGTGAATTCCTTTAAGACATTTGCTCATATATGCTTGGTTATAACGGGGCTGTCATGCCCTACCTCCCAAATTTTATTGCAGGACAATGATATAATCTTTGCCTGAACCATTGTCATTAGACTGCTGTGCTGGATTAACATTTATTGCTGACTGCTATGCTGACTTAGCCTTTATTGCAGGGTGCTGTGTTGACTTAGTATTTAATGAGTACCTACAGATGGGTAGGCGTGGTCTGTTGAATAACCTGGACAAACACAATGCAGCAAATTAATAAAATATAATGTCTATGGTGAGATCCAAATTCAAAATCCAGAAGTGATATTTTTTGACAAAATGTGTCGATTTCTCGAGAAATTTCAATGGAGCAGTACCAATATTTTTTTAAAATTTAAATAAAAGTCAAATATAGGTAATAAAGACTACCTTTTTATTTTTTTTAAAAAAATAATCAGGGGCTTTTTTAGATCACTGAAGTTAAGCAACATCCAGCGAGGTTGGNTTGACAAAATGTGTCGATTTCTCGAGAAATTTCAATGGAGCAGTACCAATATTTTTTTTTATTTTTTTTTAAAAAAAATAATGAGGGGCTTTTTTAGATCACTGAAGT
The DNA here is from genome assembly GCA_012654025.1 of Pachypsylla venusta. NCBI lineage: Eukaryota > Metazoa > Arthropoda > Insecta > Hemiptera > Aphalaridae > Pachypsylla > Pachypsylla venusta. The sequence goes on from CM022883.1 coordinate 10,385,307, forward strand.
TAAGCAACATCCAGCGAGGTTTGTCCATGTGGGTGTTCATGTAGTTTCGCGCCCACGAGATTTCTCCAGCCTAAACCAGGCTGGGTGAGGTCAAAAAGGGTAGCTGATTTGCAAGTTTCCAGCGAATGGATGGTAAAACCCCCGCCTCGAACGACCAATGTTAAAGAGACGTTAAGCAAAAAGAAAAAAAAAAAAAAATATGTTAAGGTTCGTAAAATCACAAAATCGAATAAAAAATCTTAGTATGGAATTTTATATTTAAATGTGCCTGACAATAATGAAAAGTTCCAAATTTCATCCAAATCGGGCTGCACTAGTCCAGTTCACGGAGGATTTTTGTTTTATTCGATTTTTGAATTCTACGCCGCTTGAAACGTAAAATATTTTAAGGGTGCAAGGGTATTTTATTATTATTGTCCATTTACTTATCGCTATTACCGGTCTATGACAAGGCAATGAGGTTGGTTTGCTTCAATCGTTATGTTGCCAGAGGCTTCCCTGCCTTGGTGGTCCCCAGATATTTCTGAACAGAAACACTTCTAGCAATAGGAAACTTCCAGGCAAGTGGATTACCTCAGTCCGAGCGAATGGTTCATTGTCTTTGGCTTAATAAGTCCGGTCCATTTTCTGTTTTATGTCATCCGGCAAGACGATTTATTATTATTATTATTATTATTGTTGCTGTATCACATAACTTTTGTTGGCTGTTTTTTCAGAAAACACCGAGTGCACACCGTGCACCTAGGGTGTGTCTTATGTTTCGCTAGAGTGTTCTGCGAATAATATAAGCTGTACACAATAACACTGCCTTTTGCATCTTTAGGAGGATATGGCTTCCAGGGATTTGAGTTATTGCTTCGCAGGTTGTCTTGGAGATCAATCCGGTTGCTCCTATTATAATTGGTATGATTGTTGTCTTCATATTGCACATCCTTTGATTTGCAGGTCTTTATATCTGATATTTTTTCAGCTTCTTTTTCAGTGACGTTGTAGTGTGACGGGATGACAACGTCGGTCAGGAGACATTTATGTTGTTGCTTGTCTTTGAAGATGATGTCCGGTTTATTAATCTTAATTGATCTATCCGGTTGAACTTGTGTATCCCAGATTAATGCTATTTCTAGTGTGTCAATTACGGGACCTGGAGTGTGTTCATACCGTGTATCCGAGTGTCCCAGATTAATGCTATTTCTAGTGTGTCAATTACGGGACCTGGAGTGTGTTCATACCATGTATCCGAGTGTCCCAGATTAATGCTATTTCTAGTGTGTCAATTACGGGATCTGGAGTGTGTTCATACCATTTAGCCTTCAGTTCTATTTTGTATTGTTTGAAAATGTTACAGTTCAATTGGGCCGCTACGATGTTGTGTCGGTCTAAGTAAGCTTTTTTTGCTAGTACTGGTCTGGAGTGTGCTCAATAAAAGGAATATTTTACCTGCCGCTTTTGTGGTAGCTTCTTTTGATGTCTGGCCAGCTTTTCGAATCTTAATGCACTTATATACATTTTATCGATGTATATAGATTGGATGAGTAGACTGTATCGCGTGCAGTAGCAGTGGGTGTTTTGGAAATAACAATTAAACTTTAAAGATGGGGAAGGGAAGGATAGGATCGGATACAAGGAAGAGCTAATCAAATGCTTGAACCGAAAATTACAAAGCATTACATGTTTAGCTCAGTGGCGTAAACAGGCTGGTATTAATTGTTTCTTTTTCACGTTCTTCTAGTATTTGTCCGTACATTGCTTTTTCTTGCCAAATTAATTTTTTTCTCGTTTTACTTGGTTTTTTATGTGTTCTTTGATTATTTTTACTTGCTTGGTTTCGGATACATTTTGGTTGATATCTTTCGTTTTTTTTTTTTTTTTTTTTTTTTTTTTTTTTTTTTTTTTTTTTTTTTTTTTNTTTTTTTTTTTTTTGGACTGTGCGACTTCGGACTTATCATATGTTTCTTCTGATCCCTTTTGTTGTAGATGTATATATACCATGTTTAGATATTTATTTTAATTTTAAGTAATCTTTGAGACCTTGAGTGGCAAGTGACTGGTTTGGATATTTTATATTCCTCTACCTCCTTCCTTTCTAGATATGTTTAGTCTCTCTACATCTGCTCTTGGATGAAGTGCTCTGTACATAGTAGTTTTCGGGTTTTCCGGTCCAATTTTTTTTTTTTTTTTCAGTTAGTGACCATTTTAGTATGGCCAAGATGGATGACTGGGACGGCTATATTTATTATTATTATTTGTAACGATTCCAAAGGTTTATTATTTTCAATAATAAACCTTTGGAATCGTTACGAAAAATAATAATAATAAATATCGTATTTCAGATTATGGTTGGACCAATTCATTTGATCAACTCAACAGTCAACACGTATGACAACGCTTTCAATTGGCCTGTATGTAAAAAAGAGCTAGTTTTAGAAAATTCTTACAACCAAATTCAAAATGGAGTCCTGGTTAAAATTATCATTATGGATAGGAATGTTTGGATTTTTTAAAGAATTTCGCCCTGAGGATCCGTACTTTACCAAGTTTCTTACAAGTCCTGCGATGAATTTCACAGAAGAACAGGTAAGAGATTTGTCCTCAGGATCCGTACATTACAAAGTTTCTTACAAGTCCTGTGATAAATTTCACAGAAGAATAGGTAAGAGATTCGCACAGTACAAAGTTTCTTACAAGTCCTGTGATGAATTTCACAGAAGAACAGGTAAGAGATTTGTCCTCAGGATCCGTACATTACAAAATTTCTTAACAGTCCTGTGATAAATTTCACAGAAAAACAGGTATTAAGAGATTTGTCCTCAGGATCCGTACATTACAAAATTTCTTACAAGTCCTGTGATAAATTTCACAGAAGAACAGGTAAGAGATTTGTCCTCAGGATCCGTACACTACAAAGTTTCTTACAAGTCCTGAGATAAATTTCACAGAAGAACAGGTAAGAGATTCGCACAGTACAAAGTTTCCTACAAGTCCTGCGATGAATTTCACAGAAGAACAGGCAAGAGATTTTTCCTCAGGATCCGTAAATTACAAAGATCATAGCAAGTCCTGTGATTAATCGAATTATATTATGTACCTAGATTGTTTTAGACTCATGTAAAGGACCAACTTGCCAGCGTCAGTACCATGAATACACCAGTTCCCGTAAGATCACTCAAGTTAACGTCCAGCGAGGTTTTACTAATTTGAACCATTTCGAAATTTCTTTCAAAATTTCGAAGTGGTTCGAACAAAATTCTGCCGATCATACATTGACGACATGGACACCAGTTCCCGTTAGATCATTGAAATTAAGCAACGCCCAGCGGCGTTTTACTTAGTTTATGTCCGCGTCGTTTCACATCCTCGTCCCGTTGGCTTTTTCCGGGGCAACCCAGGGGGGTGAAGTCAATGTGGGTAGGGTGAAGTCAATGAGGTCTTTTAAGTTTCATGTTTCCTAACGAACGGATGGTAAAACAGTAAAACCCCCATCTCGAATGACCAATAAATGTTAAAGAGACGTTACGCCTAAAAAAAACGACTGTCACACTCTTGGTTCGATATTTTCTTTTCGGTTTCAGGTAAATCAAGAAATATACCCAATAGTTACGTACACGTGTCTAGTAGAACTGATTTTTGTATTTCTTATAACAGATTTGCTGAGGTACAAACCTGTGGTTGTATTGAATGCTTTGTCGGGAGTTATTTCTCAATCTATGCTGATATTCTGTCGAACCATGCGCTGGATACTGGTAAGACAATGTATCTGCTTCAGGGTTGCGCTAAGGACATCTTTATTGAAATCAACAGAATTGGATGAATTTAAAAAAATCATTTATTTGTTTCCAATTGTTCACGGAAATGGGGAGTTTTAGTTTATGTTCAATTTTTGAAGATTACATCAAGCATGTGGCAGCCATCTGCAATCTTTCGTGGAAGCTCATTGAGTTACAAGTGGACAGCCGCTTGAATACACCACATCACAGCGGGAGGCATTGGAAATTGTGCGCCCAAATAAAAAAAAAAAGATAAAGTAAAAAAATATTATTACCCATGTTTGGTTTAAAAACACTACCGTTATTTATGACGAGGATTCACTTAGTTTTCAATTCTGACTCGACTTTCGTCTACTTCGTATACATTTTCAAGGAAACTGAGATTTTCAAGGTTAGCTTAGACTCGAATTTCGTCTACTTTATAGATATTTTCAAGGAAACTGACATAAATGTCACAATTTCCGTTATCGTTCACATTAAAAACATTGGTACATTGGAACACCGCCACTATATTATTCCACGGTATCGATAATCGCATTCCTTTTCAGGTTTCTCAGGTGTTATATGGCACTATGTTAGCCACAGAAGTAGCCTACTACACATACATATACGCCAAAGTTGATCAAAAATATTTTCAAAAAGTAACAAGTCATATGAGAGCATCTGTCTTGTGTGGTAAATTTACTTCAAGTGTTCTATCTCAAGTTCTGCTTATCACCAAATTGATGACCTTCGTAGAGCTTAATCATTTGACAGTTGCAGGTAAGCGAAATAAAGACTATTTACTTTCTATTCACATAAGAGATAAAGTATTATAATCGTGCAGAAAATTTGGACATATTTTTGCAAAAAAATTGTTTTACGGGAACCCGAAACCCCCAGAAAAATTCAAATATGTCATTTACTATTGCTTTTGTGACATATTTTTACTATTTTGGGTCATTTTGAAGTTCGAAAATATTTGGAGCAATGGGGTCCAAAAAACAATATTTCCGACATACGACGTTCCACGTACCTACGGAATCGTGTGCAGAGCTCTGGGAACCAAACTGCCGGTCCGATTTTGATGAAATTTGACACAGGTCATCTTTGGGCAAAAAGTCCGATCCGTATATTTGTTTTTCTTCATATCGCACCCAGGGCCCCGAACAGCTTTTTTGGGACCAAATCTCTAAAATCCAAGCCACATGAATTTTGATGAAATATAAAATCAGTAATTATGGAATCATTTTATTTAAAATAAATGGTCTCACTCGGTCATATCTCTGTCAGGGGCCCCGCCAGGGGATCAACAAGGTGCTCAAAATTAAAATCACTTACTTATAACAAAAGAGGAAAGTATTGTAATGGGCTGAAATGTTCGATGTCGAGTTTTCAATGCTAAAATGTACTCATGTACTTATCTAATGTATTATTTAGACCACTATAGGAATGTCTATTGCTTTTCTCTGGTCACATGGACTTCTATCTGTATCAAAGAGTTTATATTCTCTTCTACCTTAACATGCACATATTGATAACACATGTATCTAATAGTCTATTATTTTGACCACTATAGGAATGTTTATTGCTTTTCTATGGTCACTTGGACTTCCATCTGTATCAAAGAGTTTATATCCTCTTCTACCTTAACATGCACATATTGATAACACATGTACCTAATAGTCTATTATTTTGACCACTATAGGAATGTTTATTGCTTTTCTATGGTCACTTGGACTTCCATCTGTATCAAAGAGTTTATATTTTCACCGTAATCTTCCTAGTGCTCCCAATCAAGAATGCAAAGTTCATACAATATCAAATACTATTCAAAATGGAGATGATCAGCTTGAAAAAAGTAAGTACCTTACATTAAGGATTAGATTCACACTGAGCAGTGACGGTGCCGTAACCGGCAAGTGATCCGCCCGACAAAACTAAAAATATTCTTTCAGGCAGTTGAAGGAACATGTTCATACTAGACCGGCACGTGAAAGTGGCAGGTAGAACGCTGATTATCCGAATCAATTGTTGTTCAGGGTCATTCGGATAATCGGGGACATATTCGGAAAATTTGGTTTTAGGTTACTAAGGATACAAATAAAACACGTTTTTCGCTTACAAAGGGTAATTATGTACTTATGTACTTTCCTGAGTCTGCCCCTGAAATTTTAAATAAATTAAAAAACGTAGTTTATTAACACAGCTCTACAACCGTACAATCAGCGGTTGCTGCACTTTATGAACACACTGAATTTAACAATTTTATGCTTGGAATGTTCGAAGATACTATTGGTTGAAATCGAATTTATCGTTGGCGGTTTCTTACCGCTTTTTAGCGGTTTTCACGAATCATGCATAAAATAAGAACGGTAAGAACTAGACTTCAAATTGTCCAAGCCATTTGAGTCGAATTTTCCGTTGGCGTCTTTTTACCGATTTTACCGGGGTTTTGAAGCTGTTTTCACTAGATTGGCATCGAAATTTTCTGCCCATTACCTGCAATAGGTACTTTCTTCTTATATGTATATAGAAAAGGAAAGTCGTGTGATGTTCACGTACAGATTTTTTATTAATAACTCTTTTTTTTTCAGATAGCCCTCCAATTAAATCCTCTTGCAGTTATGCTTTTCAATTCCTTTGGAAAGATTTCAAGTTTGCCTTCACTAATCTATACGTTGTAAAATGGTGCGTTTGGGTTTCTTTGGGGACAGGCGGATATATGATGGTAATTCAAATATTTAAAAGAGATAAAAGGCTCAGATCCAATAGAACATTTTTCGTTGTTGTTTTTTTGTGGGCATTTTTTATCTTGCAATATACCTTATTTCGTCTATCATTTTCAGTAATGAACCTTTTGCGGAATGACAGAATCATCAGAAAATGAAGGAGTTGTCACAAAAAATGCCCCCTTCAATATTTGATATTTTATTTTTCAAGATATGTGATGGGCACTTTTGCGTTAACCGATTTTGATTAAAATGGGTACGTAGGTCCTGTTTGGAGTCTAATTGTGCCCGGAAAATTTTGGTCACCGTCCGTCACATATATAGAGTTCCATACTAATAAAATTTTAGAAATGAGACCTATATATGTGACTGACGGTCACGAAAATTTGTGGGGCGCAATGAAACCCCAAATGGGACCTACATACCAAAGTTCATCAAAATCGGTCAACGCACAGCGGCAAAAGTGCCCTTCACGGACGAACGATTTTTCGTCCGTGCAACAAAACCACCTTTGATGATCAAGTTGCATGTGTAATTAAATCAAGATGTTTCCATTGCACGTTTTAGAAGTTTCCTAAAGTGGGAACTAGATATAACTGTTTCAAAAAAATGTAAAGTAAAAACAAATAGAAAATAATGATATTCGAATCTAATTTGTTCTTTTCAGTTTATATCGTATGGTCAGATACTGTGGGAGACAGTGGACAGAAATGCTGGTCAAGGAAAAATAACTGATTACAACGGAGCTATCGAAGGAATTGCCACACTCGTCAGTAAGTGGTAATCGAATCAAAGAGTTTTGTATTATGCAGATTAAAATGGACCTCGTCACACTTGACAGTATATACGATAATAGAAATTGACCTCACGACCTGACGAACTCATACCATTACGGTTCCAGTCAAAAATTTTCGGTAGCCTTTCATCACAACAGGATGAAAAAATTCATCCTGTTTCTGCCATTTTCCTAAACATGAATTAAAATATGGAAAGAGCCGTTGGTTTGNGGGGGGGGCGCCGCTATTACAGCAACATAGAATTGACGAATTGACCACACGCTTTGAGTTAAAACGTCGGGTTGCAATTTAGCAGGGTTTGTAAAAAAAAAAGCGCCAATCACTGGTTATCTTCTGCACATTCCTAGCACAAATAATATACTCAAGAGTATCTAAACTTCAATTGCAAACCGTTATATGAGTTAAGAAATAAAGAGAAAGTGCCTACTCGCTTTAGCTGTACCCTTTCCTGGCACGGTAACCCTCACTTGCTTCTTACAGAATTAATGCGTAATTACTGCATTTTGATGATGATTCTCCATCTTTAATTTAAAGAGTTTCTCGAAGGCTGGATGCCCTTCCTAACACCAAACATTTTGTATTTACAGGGGCTTAGGACCGTCACCTAATGGAATGGGCTTGCTCCTTGCTCCCCTCGACGGCTACATTTGGAGTAACCCTGTTGATATCAGCCGCTCTATATTTAGGGCAATTGTTTTGTATTGTTTGATTGATTCAAGCTCTTCTAGTACTAAAGATATGATTCAAAGCTAGATCTAAGTAGCAGCATTTGGAGTAACCCCCATTTAAAATCGGAGAGACGTTGTCATTGGAATAAACGGTGACCGACCTTTGGTCGGCAAAAAAACTTCTCGGTGGATTTTTTTTCTTCCAGGTGCTGCGGCTGCCTTTCTCGTTGGTCTTCTAGAAGTCAACTGGAAACTTCATGGAAATGTACTATTAGGTTTACTCAATCTAATAACTGGGTGTCTCATCACGTCGTGTGCTTATGCTAACTCCATGTGGCTCTGTTATTTTGTCTACATATCTGTCGTGGCACTATACCACACTATGATGACAATTTCTTAGTAAGTAACCGGCTATTTCACCCATTCTTCGCTACGATTCTTATAGGACAAAGTAGTTTGGGAGGGAAAGAATGAGTTCGTGTCAACCCTGCATATTGTAGTCTATAATGGCTGATCATAAGTTTGCAAACTATGTCCCAAATTAACGACTATACGGCAACCTTAAAACTTTTTACTTTTAAGTTGACATGTTGTCGCGAAAAAAATTAATATATTGCTGTCCGAATTTGGTCAATAAATCAAAAATTTTCTGTAACTCGAAAACTGTAGGACATTTCTTAGTTCTGATAATTTTTCTTGGGTCCTAAACCATGGAGAAATTAGATCCCAAATAATTGCATAAAGAAGGTCAATTCCTCATCACATTGAACTTACTCAGGCCTCCATCGAATCGTTTAGTGCCAAATGAAGTTTTGTACCAAACTCTATTTCCATCAATGTTTTTGAGTACCTACCCCATTAACACCAGTAGTTCAGTCGGTACCTCCTACCTGAGATTACCAGTTTAATTGAAACACGGTGTGAATATTTATGACAGTCTATTTGTTCCTAAAACAATTGCATCATTATTTCTTTCTGGTGCAACAAGGATTGAGCTGGAGTAGGCTACTTGTTTTTTTTTTTTACTTTCGTTATCCTATAAAAAGTGTAGTATTGTAACGGGCTGAAATTTTCGATGTCGAGTTTTCAATAGTTTCAGCTCCTAGTTTGTATTTGTGTCTGTTTGTCGTATGTCGGCCTGTGAACAAGATATCTCAAGAACGGTAAGTGCTAGAGACTTCAAAATTGGTATGTCAAATTTATGCCATGAACGACGACACACAAAAGTTTTGGTTGTAATCGAAAAGGCAAGGCTTTAATTCTGACTATAATGAAAACAGTAAGAGCTAGAATTTGATATTTGGATGAAGTATAACCTATTGTTGGCCGCTTATTAGCGATTCTGCATAAAACCACACGGTAAAAACTAAAGGACTTTAAATTTGGTGCCTATTCATATTAATTTCATGCATTAAATAAGCAAAGATACTTTTGGTTGAAAATTAATCTATTATTGGACGCTTATTAGTGGTTTAATGCCGCTTCTTGATGGTTCTGCCTAAGGCAAGAGCTTGAAAATTGGTGCCTATATTATATATTAATTTTATGGATGGAATGCTCGAAGATAATTTTGGTTGAAAATAATCAAATCTAACGTTGGAAGCTTTTTGCCGCTTTTTAGCAATTTTGGCTGGTTTTCACGAATCATGTCTGAAAGGAAAACAGTAAGTACTGGAGACTTAGAACTTTGCTAGTATCTCCATTGTATGTTTTGGACGCGTCACGAATTAAAATAAAATCGAATGTGCCGTTGACGGATTTGCCTCTTACAATCACGAATACTGGAACTCGAGATTTGGGCTCAGCGGACCTCGAAACGTGTTATGGCATTGAAAACTCGACATCGAAAATCTCAGCCTATTACAATACTTTTTTTATATAGATAAGGAAAGTCATGTGATGTTCCCACCAGATTTGCTTCTAATTTGTCATGGGTGATACGTTATGTTAGTTAGATATCTAATTTGTACACCAAAAGATGTAAATTCGAACGCGTATTAACCCATTTGGGACCTTTTTTTGTACTGGGTTCTTTGTTCCCACTACACTTGGAGAAACAAGCAAACATCGTGACGACAAGAAATCAAGTATACTAATGAGGTGTTACCTATACTTGGCGCCACCAAAAGTATAGCAACATACACTTTACACTATTTCACAGTTCCGAGATTGCAAAACATATCAAACCCGATAGTTACGCTCTTGTATTTGGTGTCAATAGTTTTTTGTCTGTACTTTTTCAAACCATTATGGCCTATTCTATTGCAAGTGATATGGGATTTGCGTTGACCATTAGACAGCAGGTAAGTGAATAAATCTTCAAATTGAAAATACTCGTAATCAGTTCAGAAAAATAAGCATCTTTATAACACTGACTTCCACTTAGCAATTTTTTTCCGTCCAAAATTCGCCTACCCTTTGTTCCGGCGACAACATCCCCTATCTGTGTCGAATATGCAGTTGGTGATTTCAACTGGATTACTCCAAATGCTGCTACTTAGATCTGGTATTGAATCATATCTTTAATAAAAGTAGAGCTAGGATCAATCAAACAATATAAAACAATTGTCCGAAACGCAGATCACAATAAAACCTTTTATTTGATTGCAGACCCTACCAACCTAGAACATAATCTTAATATATAAATCAGAAATTTGTGTGTACCTATGAGGGGTTGTCTGTTACAATACCACAGCCCAAACGGTAGCACATAGAGAAAAATTGATGGGAATGGACCCCCCCAAAATCATGGTCTACGATCCCAGGAAAATTATCAGAACTAAAATATGTCAAACCGTTTTCGAGTTACGGCCAAATTTCTAATTTCTTCTCCAAAATCGGACAGTCACGGTCCGATATCTTAAATTTTGTCGCGACAACATATCAACTCAANACGTTGTTTAACTTCCATGATCTGACGGGAACTGGTATATTCAACGTGGTATGATCGTTGGCTCTCACATTGTTTACATTATCTCTTTGTGAAGCTAGATGGGTTCAACGCCACTGTTATGGTATGGTACAGGTACCTTTTGCCCCCCCCCCGAAAAAAAATCCTGTGTACGCCCCTGGTTGCAAGGTTCGTATTAGAATACAATAATCGAATCAAAAAAATCTGTTTGTCCACGGGCGCCGTAAGGGCACTTTTGCCACTTAGCTTTAACTGATTTGATTTTTTTAGCCATTAAAATAATGAATCCATGTGTCACATTGGCAGAGTTTTTATACTAGCTTAGTTAGTATTTTTTTTCTTTGGTGTAACATCTCTTTATGATGGTCATTCGAGACGCGGGTTTTACTTTGGATTGGACCGGAAAAATAGCCGGAACATCACGAGGCGCGAACTCACTTGGTAAAACCTCACTTGACGTTGCTTAACTTCAGTGTTCTTACGGGAACTGCTATATTGAACGTGCCATAGAATTATTTATCTCAGACTCTGATATCTAACCTCTACACGTGTTTTGATCAATATTTATGTTTCCTATAGTAGGTAAATAATATCTTTTTATTTCTTTAAAATCAACATGTGATAGTACGTCAATGTCATTTGTAGGAAGTACGTTGAAATGGCCATTAACACAGACGTGTGGTTTATTCGTTTAACCTTGCTAATATGGACTATTTTAAGTACCTACTTAATCATGTTAGGTCATTCTATTGGTCATTCGAGAGGGGAGGGGGGTTACACTCCATTCGCTGGAAACTTACAAACCAGCTACTCACATTGACCTCACCTGTTGGGCCGGAAAAAAATGCAAGAAGTCGCGAACCTACCTGGACACCCACATGAATAAACCTCGCTGGACGTTGTTTAACTTCAGCGGTCTTCAGGGAAACTGGTGGCGTATTCAATGTGCTATAGACGGTGTCTTAGTTAAGTATGTTAAATTTGTGAGACTTGCACGTAGTGGGTTCTGTAATAAAAAAATAGACAGTTAGTGCATGTGCAGCTTGTCAATCTAATCAAACGATGTGAGTTCTAGTTTTTACTCCATGATTTTTCTACAGATGATATTTTTTTTATCAAATTTAAGGCTATGTTCAGATGATCGCTCGGTACGGCGAAACGCGCTCTACATGATCTATCTAAATTCTAAATAGTGCATATCGATTTGGGCGAAATAACGAAATAAAGTAGCCAAGTAGATATTTTGGTGCCAGACTTCCGCGCGTACATACGTTGTCATGTGAATGCTCCTCTTACGCGGTGCCGTGCAATCATCTGAACATAGCCTAATGGCGATCCCTTAGCCGGCGCGGCGTCTATAGAACGTTGAATACACCAGTTCCTGTTACATGACTATTAAAGTTAAGAAACGTCCAACCAGGTTGTACTTAATATTCCAAGGAGTTCTCAGTATGTACGTAAGGAATTGGCGTCCATTTTAAAAGGTTCCAAATATTTGAGCACCGTCGTCAGTTGAGAATTGCGAGTTTCTTAAAATTTTCGACTCGACCGTGATTTGAACTCTGATGTTTTCGGCCTAACAAGACGGCCACGAATACCGTCTTTTTCTCTACAGGCAGAATGACTTTAGTGTGTTTGTCATATTTTTTTACGTCTCTTTAACATCTATTGGTCATTCGAGACAGGGGTTTTACCCTCCATTCGCTGAAAACTTGCAAACCAGCTACCTATATTGACCCCACCCGGCATGAGTTGATGGGCCGGAAAAATAACCAGCATTAGGAGGGCGCAAACCCACGTGGACACCCACATGGAACAACTTCGCTGGACGTTGCTTTAACGTTCCATAGCCACTGGCAAAATTTGTCATCATAGTTGATTGTTTTGTGTTCAGGGTTTATTGACATCTTGTATATCAATCAATTCAATCATGACGTAACGTTTTGTTAAATGACTTGGAATGAACTAGATTCAATATTCATGTCTCCTTTGTTTATGCTATAAATGGCCTTTTGATCCCGGAAATATGGAGTGGCTGATCGCTAGAGAACTATCTAGCTCAGTGGGTTGAAACTGATGGGCCATCGCCATCGCATTCGGCCATCCTCCAAATGTAATCCCGGAAATATGGAGTAGTTTATTGCTATAGAACTATCTAGCTCAGTGGGTTGAAACTGATGGGCCATCGCCATCGTATTCGACCACCCTCCAAATGTGATCCCGGAAATATGGAGTGGCTTATTGCTATATAACTATCTAGCTCAGTGGGTTGAAACTGATGGGCCATCGCCATCGTGTTGAATAGAAAAGAATGAAGGAACCTTGAACGAAAGTGTCATATGACACGAGCACCCACTTCCATGATTTTTGGTTTATTATTATTAATAATGAATCTATGGAATCTTTACAAAAAATAACCACCTTAAAATTTGAAATGTTACGCTTCAAGGTACGTAGAATCCAATAATCGAATATAAAATCCGTTTGTCCGCCGCGCGTACGCAGTGATGGATACTTTTGGCAGAAAGCGAGGAACATATTAAAAATTGATTAAAGAAAAATGACCGATTTAGATCAAATTTGTTATATAATATATATATATGTAGGTCCCATCTGGGGTTTAATTGTGCCCAGAAACTTTTGGGTGCAATCGAATGGCAGGTCATTTCCCTCTTTAACGGTTTTCACTTATTCCGTGAAAAAAGAGAATGATAATAAGAGCTAGAGACTAGAAATCGTATGTATTTGGGGTCTCAGTAACCTTATATCCTGATGTCAAAAAAGCGAATGGTATATTAAGAACTAGAGACTAGAAATTTTGTATGTATTTGGGGTCTCAGTAACCTTATATCCTGATGTCAAAAAAGCGAATGGTATATTAAGAACTAGAGACTAGAAATTTTGTATGTATTTGGGGTCTCAGTAACCTTATATCCTGATGTCAAAAAAGCGAATGGTATATTAAGAACTAGAGACTAGAAATTTTGTATGTATTTGGGGTCTCAGTAACCTTATATCCTGATGTCAAAAAAGCGAATGGTATATTAAGAACTAGAGACTAGAAATTTTGTATGTATTTGGGGTNAGACTTTATTACAAATGATACGATTGGAGAGTCCTTTTTATTTGTATGGACAAAAAATCTTAGCTTGCACTATACACAAAAAAATCTAAGCCTGAAAGTAAAAAAGTAATAAAACACAATATAAGGGTATTCTAACAGTTGAAGAATCATATTTAATCATTTGGAGAGTTCATGATGAGATGAATTTCCTTAAGATGCAAGATAGCAGAGCGAATAAAGATTTCACTGGCATGAACGAGATGACCCGTGACTTGACTTGACAGTAACGGAGTGTTCTGTACAGGGTGCCACATTGTTATCAAAATATAATTATTAAAAAGTGTTTATCTTTTTTTTTAATAAATAAACACTATTTATATTCATTTTAAAGTTGCATGCATAAATTGAAATTTGTTTTTATTCTATAATGATATTAATTTTTGGTCTGAAAAACAAAATCGTTTTTCAAACCGGATAAGTAATTTAGGTATGTTTGGCACTTGAATTGGTTCACAAAATTACTTCCATATTCCCGATCTTTTGTGGGTCCGAAATTCCAGTGTAATGACCACTATATACCACTTAATATTTTTCCCCTAAATATATTTCCACTGCTACATTTGAGAAGTTCATGAAAAAATATCTCCAAAAAAAATACTAATAGTGTCATTAAGACTACCATTTTTGTGACTGAATCTTGACAGCATAAATTAATAAAATGTAGTAGAGACGCCATGAGCCAGCATCCATGGCACGTTGAATACACCAGTTCCCGTTGGATTACTGAAGTTAGGCAACGTCCGGCGAGGTTGTACCATGTGGGTGTCCACTTGGGTTCGCGCCCCCGTGTTGCTGGCTATTTTTCCGGCTCAACCGGGGCTGGGTGAGGTCAATGTGGGTGGCTGGTTTGCAAGTTTCCAGCGGAAGGAGGGTAAAACCCCTGTCTCGAATGACCAGTAAATAGTAATAATACAATTCTGTAACCATCATTTTGAATAAAAATTCATTCACGCCATGCCATAAACACACGTAAAAGATACTTACAGCAAAATGCTGCCGTCACAACCTGTCACTTAAATGCCTGAATTTTGCGTAATCTATAGGTCCTAAAAATTAAATGGGAACCTCATTTGACGTGTTTCTATATCAATGACATTTTTTTGGAATATTGAATTTATTCCAGTTTTCTAAAAAAGTTATTAACGAAGAATCAAGCAAAACGCTAGTTTTGCAACGCCAAGAAAAACAAAACGAGTGTGGTATAAGTATGCTAAACCTAGTTTGTAGGTATCTTCACTTTCAATTCTGACCCTTTTTAACTAAACTTTTAAAATATTTTTTTTCATATTCGTCTTTGGCAAGTGCTATAGATGAAGCTTAACTTTTA
This sequence comes from Pachypsylla venusta, assembly GCA_012654025.1. NCBI lineage: Eukaryota > Metazoa > Arthropoda > Insecta > Hemiptera > Aphalaridae > Pachypsylla > Pachypsylla venusta. The sequence goes on from CM022883.1 coordinate 10,400,609, forward strand.
TATTACCTAGGTCCGTCAATGGAAACGCCTTTTTCGAGCACCCCAAAAATTGTCTAAAATTCATACTTTTTTTTTCTTGTTTTTTCCACCTCGCGCTTACCACGGCCACTGTATTAAACTCTAAGAGGCGGGATTTTATATATGGTGTTCTTCTGGCCTTAACTCGAGATTTTCACAAAAAAAAATCCCCGCCGACACCTTTTGTCGCTTTAGATGCACCCTATATATCTCTAGTACTAATTGTCCTAGAAAGCTGAAATTTTGTAGGTATATTACTTGTTGCTATATCAATTTTGTATATTTTGTAAAAAAAATTAAAACTGTTTTCGAGATTTTCGACTTTTTCAATTTTTACATATAATTTTGGCAACTCTATACGGCATAAGTATATTAACGGTTTATCGTAACGATGTGAAATTTGAAGAAATGATTTATCATATAGTCAGGACTTTTCCTCGTTAGAAATGCACAGTTTTCGAATTACGGGCTTCCAAAGATAAAATGAATCACATGATTTTTTCGGTAAATTATCGCTCTATTCACATGGTAGGTAGGTAATGTAGGTATACAAAAGTTATGCCAAACTGATCCGCTGTGCGAGGAAGAGTGTTTTTTTCTAAAAAAAATTAAAACTGAAAAACGGTTACCGAGTCACAAACGCTTTTCCGAATAATTTTCTCCTATATGAAATACATGGGCAAAATTGTATTTGTCTATAACTTCCCCCCAGATTGTCCAATCTTGATGAAATTTGGTATGGTTGACTAATTTGCCATTTATAGCGTCGGTATGAATTTTCGAGAAAATCTATCAAACGGCAAAACAATTGATCTTTCTAGTTTTGATTAAATTAAATACAATACGGGAGATACTCCTATATAAAAGGTCTATCTTTTTATTCATTTTGAAAAAAGAAAGAAGGGTACTTTTTTGACTATTGTTTTATTTGGTCTATTGTTTTAAATGTATTATCTTTTGTTTGTTTACAATTCCAATACGTATTTTTTACCTGAAAAAATGATATTGTCATACATTTTTGATGTATCCACCGAACCCATCAAAAATATATATTGTGGACCATTAAAAATATTAATTCATATTTTAATGAAAATAGACACCTTTAGTCAGTGTCTATTGCACGTGAATACACCAGTTCCCGTTAGATCACTGAAGTTAAGCAACGTCCAGCGAGATTAAAGAAAGTGGGTGACCACGAAGTGGGGCGAGGTTTGCACCCTCCGAATGCTAAAAAAACGAAGACCGTAAAAACTGAGATTTTGAAATTTACTTTCAAAATCTCTTTTGAAAGTAACTTTGAAAGTTACTTTCATAAAAGAGATATCCCCCCCCCCAAAAAACACTTTGTGCGAAAAAATAAATGCCAAGAAAATCTTCCTTAACAAACAAACATTAAATTCATGTGGTTCGTCTCTCCCCCAAAAAATCTCCTGAAAATTGTAGGCACAAAGGAAGTGATATCATATAAGTGCCAAGTAAATGTCACCTCTAAACGAATTCCCCACAAAGGAGGTGATATCATATGAGCGCCAATTTCTTGTCAACTAAAAATTATTTACCTTCAAGGATATGCAAGAGCTACAAACAAAAACTACAATCATTTTTTTTTACCCCGGGCGCTTGGCGTACATTTTACCGGAATATTGATGGCCTATAGGTACTTGCAGTGAATAGTTATAAGACAATAGTCAGACATGAATTAATATTCGGTGAAATCTGCGCCAAGTGCCCGGGGTAAAAAAAATTGATTGTAGCTTTTGTTTGTAGCTCTCGCATATCCTTTGAGGTAAAATTTTTTAGTTGACAAGAACTTGGCGCTCATATGATATCACCTCCTTTGTGGGGAATTTGTTCAGAGGTGACATAAACTTGGCACTTATATGATATCACTTCCTTTGTGCCTACAATTTTCAGGAGATTTTTTGGGGGAGAGACGAACCACATGAATTTAATGTTTGTTTGTTAAGGAAGATTTTCTTGGCATTTTTTTTTTGCACACGAAGTGTTTTTTTGGGGGGGATCAAGTTTGACAACAAAATTCGACCCCACGTGTCAGATATAAATGTAGAATATTTGAGATGTATTAAAATTAACCAACAGGAACAACTCCATCGATGGCTACGTACCAGGACGACCTGGAATCCATACCATCATAGTTCAGCCAAGGGTCATCAAAATATTCATCGTCCTCACGATGGCTACGTACCAGGACGACCTGGAATGCATACCATCACAGTTCAGCCAAGTGTCATCAAAATATTCATCGTCCTCACGATGGCTACGTACCAGGAAGACCTGGAATGCATACCATCACAGTTCAGCCAAGTGTCATCAAAATATTCATCGTCCTCACGATGGCTACGTACCAGGACGACCTGGAATGCATACCATCACAGTTCAGCCAAGGGTCATCAAAATATTCATCGTCCTCACGATGGCTACGTACCAGGACGACCTGGAATGCATACCATCACAGTTCAGCCAAGGGTCATCAAAATATTCATCGTCCTCACGATGGCTACGTACCAGGACGACCTGGAATGCATACCATCATAGTTCAGTTAAGGGCCATCAAAATATTCATCGTCCTCACGATGGCTACGTACCAGGACGGCCTGGAATGCATACCATCACAGTTCATCCAAGGATCATCAAAGTATTCATCGTCCTCACGATGGCTACGTACCAGGACGACCTGGAATGCATACCATCACAGTTCAGTTAAGGGCCATCAATATCTTCATCCTCCTCACGATGGCTACGTACCAGGACGACCTGGAATGCATACCATCACAGTTCAGCCAAGGGCCATCAAAATCTTTTCCACAATCCATCAACCTTTTTCTAGCATTTTTAAAACCTGAATAGAAAAAATGGGAGGATCTGTTGATTTAAGGAGGAAAACTGCTACAACAACATTTTAATATATCTCAATGCTCATTACACACAGCTCGAGATGAGATCTTACATTTATTAAATATTTTGAGGATATAATTCATTGCTTAACACAAATCGATATGTTACATTTATCAAATGTTTGGATGATAGATATATTTCATTGCTTAACACAGATCGGGAAGAGATGTTACATTTATCAAAGTTTTTAATAATATATCTCATTGCTTATCACACACAGATCGAAATGAGATTGAGATTACATTTATCAAAGGGTTTGATGACATCTTGTCTTATGAATGGATACCGTTTGTCCCTGATAGAGAGTATTGACAGGTGCATTCTGCATTGTGCATTCACACACCTACTTGCATCTCAACATCAAATAATAAATTCTGGATCGCATAGATTGTATCGCATATTGCATTGACCTAGTAACGTGTTGTTAGCTTTTTATTTTAATTCATTCTCGCATTCTATCTGTTCGACTGTCTTTTTCTGTTTTCTTTGTCTTTCAATCTATCTCTCTTTCTTGTACATCGTTTCACAAACAGGGTGTGTCAATTTGTTCAACTTTGACTGGGTGTTTCGTTGTTAACGGTCTTCCAATCAATCAATAGTGGCATTATCATGTCCGATGGTAGCCAGATGTTTGAGACTGCAGTTCTAAATAAGTTGTTTGCTGCTAATGTTTATCAATAGTTTTCAATTGTCATCCTGTTTTTTCTTTTTTATTATTATCAACCATGAAAGTTTCTTCCAATATCACCATTATTGGGGAATTATTTTTATACCGGGAACAAACAATGTTCCTAAGGTAATCCTGCCCTAACCTAACTTAAAACTTTTCTTAAAATGTGGGCTGTTCCTATTACGGCCGTTTTCTGTAATTCTTCTATGTTATACTGTCCAGGTATTTGAAGATATTTCTCTATATCTTTCGTGATGACTCCTGTCGATCCTATTATTATTGGTATGATTTTCGTCGGCACTTTCCACATCCTCTGTATTTCTATTTGTAAGTCTTTATTTTGTGAATATTTCTATCTGATGGAATTGACACATCTATGATTTTGCATGATTTTCCTTTTTCGTGAATTATAGTATCGGGTTTATTTGCTAAAATTGTTCTGTCTGTTATAATCTGTTGGTTCCAGAGAATTGTGAGAAAAAAAGGGAGAGAAAAAAAATAGTATTATTATAAAACTGTTTGCAGGTCTCCATTGAGACTGATTGCAATTTCAAATCTATTGTGGATTGTGGCTAGTGTTAGATTCTTTCGACCTACTGCTCAGTTTCCCATAGTAACAATAGTCTTGTACACTAGGTTGAGCGCTGTTTTTCCTCAGGCTTATTCAATCCATTCCGGTTGCCCCCTTATAAAAAGGATTAGGTTTTTTCAAACATCCTGAATGCTCCATTTTCCATCGCCTCACATAAGAGGATAATGTGAGTATCTGTTCACTTTTTCAATCCTTAAAGTCTAGAAACATGGTTATTTTCATCCTTTAACAAAATAGTTGCCAATTTCAAATAGACAAACGCTATTTTCATGATACCTACTTGGCATGGATATTTTTTATGTTCATAGAATTTGTTGATTTTGGGACCTACGGAGCCACTCACGGGTTCATTCGGGCCTTTAACGTTTGCAAATCACAGAAAGTAATTTGTGCAAAAGTGTAGCTTAGACTTAGTGATATTGGAGTGATTGTTGAGAATACCTTGTTATGCTATGAGACGTCTCCGTGGCAGAGTGCGCATCACACTCGGCTGGCAACAAGGAGTTTCCGGGTTCGATTCCTGGACGCATCGAAAATTTGATAAAGGTTTTCTTCAAATTTTCTACTTGATCTGGTTGTGACTGGGGGTAAATCAGCCTCCTGGGACATTTGAGTAGCTATGGTAATAGCGACAAGTGGTAGCAGTAAGGAAATTGTTAAAGTATAGCTTAGGCTTAGTGATATTGGTGTGATTGTTGGGAATACCTTGTAATGCTATGATGCCCATTAAAATTGTGACATAATAACACAAAAATATACATTTACAATATGTGCAACTGTCCCATTAATTGACGGTTGGTCAAATCGACTTATTATTTGTTCAAGAAAGACCCTGTCACTCCCTAAGGTGTGACATTACGAGTTGACCTAACCTTATTATTTGTTCAAGAAAGACCCTGTCACTTCCTATGGTGTGACATTACGAGTTGACCTAACCTTATTATTTGTTCAAGAAAGACCCTGTCACTCCCTATGGTGTGACATTACGAGTTGACCTAACCTTATTATTTGTTCAAGAAAGA
>CM022883.1:10409908-10421143 GCA_012654025.1 Pachypsylla venusta
ATCTGTCTGGTACCGGAAGAAAAAGGTTTTTTTCAAAATAAATTAAAATTAAAGTGAATTAATTAATTTTCCACCCCTAAAACGTTTAAAAAGCCTTTTTAAATTATATTAAACCACATTTTAAGTTTGTAACTTGCTCCAAAAAAAAAATAATAGTATCATCTGTCTGGTACCCGCACTACATACTAAAATGGATCTGTGTGCCAAATTTAAAGTCTCCATCGTGCAGCTACGTTAATTTATTAGTCAGTCAGTCACTATACCAACTGGGCTTTGCGTTTTATAAGTAGGTTTAAATTCCTACTGAATTCTTGAAGTCGTTTGTTTCTCAAATAAGTTTGATATTTTACCACTAATCGAGTATTTCAGTGTTTTCCTCAGTGTGAATTAGCTCATTTAGACGACAATTTTAATTTTAAAAATTATCCATCATCAGGATGTTTTTCCTTAGCCAGGCTAAGTTCTGTTCCCCCCGCCCTCCCCATTTGGGAACCTCTGTCCTACACGCACACAATTTTATTTTTTAGAATCCTCCACTGTTTTTCATCCAAACACAAATTCTAACAAAACGTAAATACTAACAAAACGTTCATTACTCCCACCCAGTATAAACTCTGTACAAAAAAAAACAATATAGACCGGCAACAGTGTAAAACTATGAATATTTGTATCGGAAATATTCGGCTCGTGTAAGTGAACTTCGTAAATTATCGGATTTGTGAAGAAAAGAAATGGAAAATATTTGTTGCGCTGCTTACGCGGAGAGTAGTGAGGGAGATGTGTATGCGAATGAGCGATGAGCGGGTGGTATGACGGGGAGGAGTGCTCGACTCGACTTTCTTGTTACGTTTTTGTTATGTGTGGTAAATAGTGGCGTCTATCCCATTGAGTCCTCATGTTTGGGTATAGCAGACGTTCGAGAAAGGATCAGCAAAAATCCCATGTTTATGAGATTTTTTTTTTTTTAAAAAGAAAAATTGCCAAGAACTGAAATGAAAATTGTATTTAGTTCACTAAAAAAAGTTGAATGGAAAATACGATTTGACCTTGAAAATGTTCATATTTTAACAGAATTTCCCCTTTTTATGGAAATTTCCTCAGAAGATCGATTATTTTCAAGTACGTTAAAAAAACCGTTTTTTTCTAAGGGTAGTGTTTTAAGTTACCAATAGGATGTCTAATATAAAATTGTTAAATAATAATAAATTTTCTATAATAAAAGGGGAAAAGAGTGGGAAATAATATGGGATTTTTTTCATATCCTATCTTTATCGTCTGGTTATCCCTCCCCTCGTACTCACGTTTTACCTATTTTGAAACGTCATTACTCCGTTTTGGTGTGTGCGTTTTTTCAACTTTGTTTTCATTGTGCTCCCTCTTTTTGTAGCTTTTCCTTGTTTTTATGTTTACATTCTATATAGTTATCTACCTCCTTTTACAGTTCCATTTAAGGGTTTGTAACCGGGGAGATGCGTTGAGGCAATCCAAAAATTGTTTTAACCAATTAGAGAGGTTAGGAAACGTTTTTCGGACATACCCCTATTGCGTATGAACAACTGTCCAACTTAGTCCCATGACGGCCAATAATAAAGCGATTTAAAAAAATATTTTTTTAAAAAACTTACCTCAACACATCTCCCCGGTGTAGGAACCTCCTCCATTTAAGTTCTCTCTTCGGTTTCTGGCTCCTCTCGTCTCACTCACTCTCTCCTGTTTGTTCTGTTTTTATTGATGATCTTTATTTTAAATTGCATTCAAGCAATAAAAATAAATGATAGTTATGAATGCTCTTTTGCATTATACTATACCTACTTGTGTTATTTGATGTAGTTTTCCACTATTCTATTCTAATGCTAGTTGAATCTTTCTGTAGAGCAACTAGGGTATCTGTATTGGTGGTGGTTGTTGTTGTAGTGGTTGTTAAAATAACTGTCCCCCCTATTCTAGATCCAGGTTTGGAAAAATGTTAGACACAGGTTAACATGAGGTTACCGCAAAGGGTTTGATGGCTCTTGGCTGAAACTATGATAATATGATCTTATTGACTGAACAAAGTGAGGTTCACATTTTTTCCAGCTTTCGTCTCTCAAACATATATGGTCAATCGATAATAAGTTTTATCCTTCATTGGGCGATACAAACCATTTACCCACATTCACCTCACCCAGTTCGGCCGGAAATAGCCACGATCATAAGGCACGAAACCACATGGTTCGCCCATTAAGTATAAACCTAGCTGGACGTAGCTCAACTTGATTGATCTTAGGGGAATTGGTGTGTATTCAACGTGCCATTGACGCTGCTTACAATTTTGATTTATTATTTTCAATAATGAATCTTTGGAATCGCCACGCAAAATGAAATGAAAATTCTTTAAACGTCCGTTTGTGTGCTTTCGAGTGCACAACTCGTGTTGTTATCCGAGTACTTGACGTTTCTTAACTTCTAGTGATCTGACGTGGTAAAATCGTTGGCTTTATTTTACCTATATTTCACATGGTATTCTGATATGGTTCTTATTCACTAAGGAAAATTAAATTTTAATGGAACCCTGGCTTTTGCCCGTGTCGGAAGTCGTGTAATATAAACTTAAATAGCACCACATTTGTGTGCTCTAGAAATACCATTTTGTTTCATTTACGTCATAATGTACTAACACATAGATTATTATCATAGATACTGAATTTTCCCCAGAAGGCCCCCCATACAACTAATATACTTTTTTTTCGTAAAAATTTCAAATGTTCATTACCAAAAATAATAAACCAAAAGTATTCTCTACTGAGTAATTTGATGGACTATTGCAAGCCGCATTTCTTCCTACGGTCGGCTTGGTGCATAGAACCAAACATTGTTAAAACAAAATATCGCATGCCAAACAGTCGGACATATCCCAGCATAAAGAAAAAAAAACTTACGCGACACTCCTTGTACCCTAGAAAGGAGGCGAGACCAAATTTGCCCTTCCGTACAACTAGTATGCTGACTCTTTCCTAATTTCGTTCTAGGTGGTCGAATCAACAGTTACATGAATAGTATAGTCCCAAGTATTTATAAAAAAAGAGCGCAGCGATAGGATGTGTTGCGTTTCCTTTACCTCCCTCCCAACAGATGAATCGGCAAGGAATTTTATTGATATTACCTATTCTTAATCGTACACCATCATATTATGTATATTAGTGCTTCTTATGTGGAAACCCACTCTTGGACGTACTGACTTCACCCCGGAGGACTAAAAGAAGTGCTAAATCTATTAGATGGTGGTTTAGAAAAAAAAAAACATTCTTGATCGCACTGACTTCACCTCGAAGGACGTTTCTTCCATGCTGCTTTTTGTATATTTAAAAATTACCTTAATGTATAATAGTGTGTGATCCAAGATTTGGCCTGGCTGGTTTTTGCAAACGATTCTAGGCTCACGAAAAGAAACAGGCATTGTTGAAACTCTTGTATACGCACAACCGCTAGTGTCAATTGCGTGAGTTTGGAAAGGACGACCACTCCAAATTTGTGTCTTGCAAATCTTATGTTGTAATTCATTCTATATACTTGTTTTATGTAGCCTGAGAAATTAGTCTAATTTCATTATTTTTTTGGCGAAGATTGGAAACCAAATTTCTGTGACCTTCACTCCCCAGATAGTCCTCAACCAATATCATCAAATTCTATCGCTATCTTCTACACAACATGTGCAAACGTGTTTTTCTTGACATGCATTCGTTTTGGTAACGATTGGTTGCCTTTATGTGAATCCACATGAATTTCATCAAATTACTTTCAGTAATTTCGTCTACGGAAGTGAAATAAATGATGAGGGAGCTATACATTATGAACTTAATATTAGTGGACATGACTTTAAAATCCGTCTCCCATTCATTGTCCTACAGGATACTAGTTCTTTCGTGGTCGTCAACCGTTTACCTACTTCGGCCAAGTACATACACAAGTTTAATATCTCTGTTATACGTGCATATTTTGCTACACGGTCGTCAAACCCGTTAACCTACTACGGCCCACATACACTCATACTAAAGTTGAATACCCCTGTTATAACTAGTATAGTTACACATTCTGCTGGTATCTTGGTATGCAGTCAAGTATATTGCTAACTTACAAAGTGTAAACAAACAATAAAAAAGAAAGAAAAGAATTGCACAGAGTTGATTGAGCATTCTCATTCATAAATTAGTAGTTTAAACGCGTTATCAAGTAAAACGGTAAGAGGTCAACGACTCACTCGAGTCGTCGGAGTAGCAAATTTTAAAAACTTAATAATCGACACTGATTTGATTTTAAATAGACCACACAGTATACAAGGGAAGGAAACATTCCTTATAAATGTGGAATAGTCGGGTCGCATAGTTATATTATTTTTTCCAATGCACTTTCTAGATGGATATGACTTTTTTGACGAGTCAAAAATCAAATAGATTTCATTATTTAAACGTAATAAATTTGACTAATTAAATTTTTAAATTTACAAACACATTTGAATTATTTTTATTAGTTTTATCATGAAAATAAAACACATTAAATATTTTTAAATTTAATTTGAACTCGTTGAAGACAGTTTGTTGATAGTGTTTTTTTGATTTCTTCTTCTCGTCTCCATTTTGAATTTCATGTACAGTGTTGCCAATTTCGTTATATATATATTTTTTTTTACTGCTCAATGCTTTTTTGCTTGTTTTCAATTTCAGTTTTGTACGGAGAACTGTAGGCAGTACTACAGAAAAGTGTCGATGGCCTATCTTCGCGAATATGTTGTATTTCATTCGCCATATCTTTTTAAAAGACTTTTTTTCATAAAATATTTTTGAATAGTATATTTAGTTAATTTAAATTGAACTTGAAAAAAATATTTATTTAATTATATTTAAATTAATTGTGATTTTAGTTATTTAAGGACTCTAATTTTAAATAAAAACTGTGTTCTCATTAGGTTTAAAAGAAAAAAAAATTGTTGTTTTATTTCTGTTTTTTAAATGGGTGAGATATTTTTTTTTTTCTTTGCATGGTGTCGTAAATAGGGAATACATAAAATTCACGATTTAATGTAAAGCCAATGAATAAACTATTTTGTAGTTTTTATAAAATGTGTTTTCCATACAATTTTAAATCATTTTATTTCGAATTTTAAAGTGTTTCGTGTTACATTCAAAATTTCACGCATTGTTGTCATTTTGTATTTTACTTTTTGGAGAAAAAAAATATATGAGGATTCGTATGTCGACGATGTGTTGTCCTTGAAGCAATAAAAAATTTTGAGAGAGTTTTCAATTTTCTATTCTAATTTTGGACAGTTTTTCACGTCGTACAAATATTAATAATCATTCAATGTTTGTGTTCTTTCTTCTATTTACAATCGTTATTACATCCTTTCTTTTTAAATTGATACGCGTAGGTACCTCTACTTAAGAAAGACTGCAATTTGTAATCTCTCTCAGTGTTCATACTCGTACGTTGACCTATTTGAGAATTTTTTTGTTTATTTGTTACGTATCTCTATAAGTTGGCAGTCTTATGTCTGTAAATTTAAGATATAATTATAGATTTTATGATTTTCATATCTCTGGTTTGATCGGTATTTCGTGAACCATTTTTTGAATGATAAATAACTTATCACATTCCGATTAAATCTTGTGAAGATTTTCTATTGTTGGAAGTCTTGTCTGTAAAAAATAATAATAGATTTATAAATTTGAGATATTATTATTGAGATCTTTGGTTGACCGATTCTTCGTGAACCAATCTTTGTGGGGTAAATATTTACATGTACTGTTTAGATCTAAAAAAAAAAAAAAAAAAAAGAAGTANTTAAATTAAAAAAAAAAAAAAAAAAAGTCGTAGTGATAATTGCAGTGTCAATAGAGATTTGAAATCAGTTCAGTAATAATGAAAAAAGGTGTTGTGTGGTTTGCAGTGCGTATGTTTGTAAATTTAATTAATATCTAACTAGAGAATTTAAAATTTCATGTTTCTACTTTACCGATTTTTAGTGAACCAATTTTGAATTGCAAACAGTCTGATTTGAATTGGCAAATGTGTTCTACAGATAATAAAATTTAAAAAAAAAATATATTATTAATATCTCTGATTTGGCCGGTTTTTCATGAACCATGATGGTTAAATGTTTACTTTCTCATTCTGATTAGAACTGGCAAAGGTGTTTTTTAGTTGGCTGTCTTATGTAAAATTAAGCTATATTTTTAGACTATCTGTTTGCCCGTGCTTCGTTATGGACTAGCTGAGCGCCTTAGAGGCATGGCCGTTCATGTGCTTATAGTATTCTATGATTTTCCTTAAAAAAATGGAAAATCGGCCGTTATTCGAAAACGGTTCGACATTTTTTTTTTTGCAAAATATCTAAAGTAAAGCTTGAATTGCCTCCTATAACTTTCTCACTTTGAGTTGGTATGTTGTCGTGACAAAATTTAAGATATCGGATCATGACCGAATAAATTCGGTCAAAAGTAGACAAATCGCCCGTAACTTGAAAACGGTTCGACATTTTTGAATTTTGATAATTTTTCAGCCTATGGTCCATTCTCATCAATTTTTCGATATCTCTTACCGTATTGGCTAAACAATTAGTGATACATATATACACACATTTATCGTTAAATCGAGTTTTATTATTATAGATTTATGGATGTTATCTATCATTTTGATATCTCCTCTGATTTACCAGCATTTCATGAATCAAAATTGATTGGTTAATTTTCACAGTCTGATTAGTTCTGGCGAAGGTGTTCTGTGGTTATTTTGATATCTCTGGTTTAACCGGCTTTTCGTGAACTAATTTTGAAGTGTTAATGTTTACTAGAATTGGCGAAGGTGTTCCATGTTATTATCTAGTAACAGAGTTAACAACTCTTCTTTTAATTTTTGTATAAATATTTGTTTTTTGTCTTGTGGTGTTGTTTTAGTAAGGCGAAGGTGTTCCATGTTATTATCTAGTAACAGAGTTAACAACTGTTCTTTTAATTTTTGTATAAATATTTGTTTTTTGTCTTGTGGTGTTGTTTTAGTAAGGATGTTGGTTGTTTCGACTGGTGGCCCAACGAAGTGGGCTCTAGTTTTAACAACAGTTTTTTATTTCTTTGTCTTTTTGTACCACGTCAACTCTCGAACGCTTTGTTCTATTTAGTTCCGTGAACTGTAGACCCACACTAACTTAAAATGGCCACCAATTGGACCCGGATGACCAATGGGTCTTATGATTACCTAATTATATAACTAGCTGTTTTCCCGTGCTTCGCTATGGTTATAAAATTCACAATTTCGAGATGGTGTCAATAAGCTTCTTAAGTTTGTATTTTTGGTGGAACCAACCCCAAAGTGATATTTATTCAAGGATATTTACTTTTGTGTACCGCGGTACACCTTTGTATTAAATTTCAGTTTTCTCGCTCATCCCGGTGTGGTACTTCTCAATTATGAATTTTTGGTGGAACCCCCGGGTGAGCACAGCTCCTATTTATAAAATTCTATATTGTACTTAAGGATATTACTTTTTACACTGTGAAACAGCTTTGCATCGAACTTTCTCGCTCATTCCTTAGTGGTATTTCTCAATGCCGATTTTTCTGTGGTGAAAGCCGGCAATAAATCGGTAAGAAACCAGAAAATACAAATTTTCCTATTTTTCATTGGCTCCTCGAATACTTTTTTTGGGGGAGGGGGGGTCCATTCCCGATCATTTTTCGTCATCTCCTTTAGCTTTCCACCCCAAGTGTCTTTTCTGGCGGTAACTAGCTTCCAGTTGACTTTTCGATTTTTTTCCTTTCGTATTACATGCCTCCATAACAATAGGAGTCTCTGTGCCAAATTTCAAGTCTCTGTGTTTAGCCATTGTGGAGCTACGTTGATTATGAGTCTCAGTCAGTATACCAACTGGGCATTGCGTTTAAATCGGTCACCTTATTCAAGAGATATCTTTGGACAAACAGGCAAACAAAAGTAAAAGAAATGTAATTTAAACAGGCAAACAAAAGTAAAAAAAACTGTATTAAATTAAAGACCCCACTTCGTGCGGTGAATATTATCTAACAGTATCATTTGGAGATAGTTTCTGCTTGAATTTTGATTTTTCATTTCGTAACCTGGCAGGGTAAATTATACTCTTGATTAGGGCAGTACAGAGCCGTAGCGAGCTTTACTGGCGCCCGAGGCAAATTCTGAAATTAGCGTCCCCACCCGGCCAAAAAAAAGCTCATAATTATTCAACAGCATAACGTATTAAAATAATCATGCCATTATTCTTAATGAAACCTACAAATACAAAATCAAAAATCTTCCATATCGATTAGTTTGAATCTTCCATATCGATTTGTTTGAATCTTTGAGCTTTACTGGCGCCCGAGGCAAATTCTGAAATTAGCGCCCCCACCCGGCCAAAAAAAAGCTCATAATTATTCAACAGCAAAACGTATTAAAATAATCATGCCATTATTCTTAATGAAACCTACAAATACAAAATCAAAAATCTTCCATATCGATTTGTTTGAATCTTACAAAGCAATTCTCAAGGTTTAATGTGATTCGTCGAGATTTTATGGCTGCAAACTCATCAATGTCATCGTCAAAGTCAATTTCTTTCGCTACCTCGTATTCGATAGACAGAATTGCCAAATTTGTCAATCTTTCCTGACCCATAGTTGATCTTAAATAATTTTTTATGAGCTTCAGTTTGCTGAAGATGCGTTCACATGTAGCTATGCACACGGGCATTGTTAGAACAAATTCGGAAACCAATTTTAACATTCGGATACAACTCTTTCAGATTATAAACATTCATTAGCTGAAGTAATTCTAAAACCGTTGCAGATCCAATGTGATCAGGAAAAATTGACTTTGCCGCGTGCTTAAATGTGAGATCTATATCTTTTTCATATTTTTGTGCCAAATTTGTCGCTACTTTCTTCAATTTCTCGTTGCTTATGCTTTTCAAAGATTCGCCGGACAGAACCCCGAAATCCCTAGCAATTTCCAGCAGTTTCTCATACCTCCAGTTCATTTCAGTTTTTAAAATATAAACTGCTTCGTTTTTAAAATGTATAAAAATGTATATCGACAAATCCTCGGAATCTTGAAGAAATTGCAAAATTATTATTCAAACTATCTTTCAAAAAGTTTTGGCGCTCACCCTATGACGGCGCCCGAGGCGAGGCCTCAGTCGCCTCACCCTAGCTACGGCTCTGGGGCAGTATAACATTCAGTGGAAATGCCCCGGGGGCCCAATAGTGCTAACTATTCGTAAATTATATGAACAATATAAATGTCCATTCGGAAAAGGAATTCAAGAGTTCTCGTGGAACTTGCAGACACAGACGTTTAAAGAAAAAAATTGGAGTTAAAACTAGACTTCACTTCGTTGAGTCAATGTCTATCATTATTCAAATAAAAATTATGTTTGCTTGAGAGTGGGAGTCTCCATCATCCCGTACATTCAGTCTGTATTTAGACTGTTACGTCAATGAAGTATATTTTTTTTTTACATTTCTATCCCTATTGTCTCGTTTTTTTCCCTATTATTTTCACTTTTACAAGTCTTGCAAATACCAGCTTTTTTTGGTTTCTTCCTAGAGAGTTGGATTTTTACTGGCCAAGTCACCTATCCGAGAGTAGAATGTTAATAGACAATGTGGTGTTGTAGTACACTTCCCATATTGGAGAGAAAAATCTGGTATCAAACTGAGTACCCTACCGCCTAGGTGATAAAAACTAATTAAAAGGCCTCGGCTACGATGAGAGCGGCAAGCGTCAAGCGAATTTCCCCGGCTACGATAAAAGCGACAAAGCGTAGAACTTCAGTTAGATTTTAATCATGGATGGGAGAAGACGTGCATTATTGCTTGCGCTTTGAGTGCAAGTGGTGCTCTTTTAAGACTTGGATTATTAAGGAGGAAGAGAAAGTTTGGGGTACATCCCATAAATAAATAAGGAAAGTGAAGGGCATGGAGAGTATCACCATCTATTCCCTCAATTAAGACAGGATGGAAATCGATTTTTTGAGTGTCCATCGGTACATTTGATTATGTTTTGGACAAGATCAAAAAAAGGTTGACAACAGAACGTCACACTCTGAGCAAAAAACACTATATTCCAAGGTCCACAAAAAAGCATGGAAATCGCTCAACGAATGTTTTTATTTTTAAACAGTGTCGAGCGTCAAGCCAATTGATCATCGTAGCCACTTACGAAGTATTTACATTGTGTTCAATGAAAACAAAAAATTAAAGTTTTATCGTTTGACGCTCTCCTCGTAGCCGAGGCCTAATTCTCCTTTGGGCGTATAAATTGTATGTACGGTAAAGCGTTTCTCAAGTCAACTAAATATAAATAACCTTCACTTTATACTATTGTGTTTCTTGTAAAGTCACTTCAATTTTTTCCACTATTTGTAGGCTAATCATACATTTCCACTTTGCACACAACCTGCATTTGCACCCAGAGATTTATATTTCTTTATTTAATACTTTTACTAACAACTTTTTTTTTTCTTTTTTTTTCAGATCTCTGCCATTGCTATTTCATGTTCTTTTAGTCAAAAAGGTAAATTTTTTATTTTATTTGTATGGTTAGTACCTACAGGTAGGTACTTACCTTGATTTTCCGCGGCGTCGATTAACGTTCGTTATGTGCAAGTATAACCAAAGAGCAAAAAGTGTAAAAACTCGTGAAGTTACATGTGGACAACCGCGATCGTATAAAAAACCAAAGAACGATAATTTTTGCCGCTATTCTTCACGATAACGATATTGGTGGGCATAATCAGCCGATATGTGGATAGCAATACTTCCCGACTCCAAGCCTGTTTATTTGTGTACCAGCGCTCGAGTTTCACCGTCCCTCCTCTGGAAGGGTTCCTTTCTATTCGTTATGATGCAAGAGCGAAATATTGGTTTATTATTTTCAAAAATGAACCCTATAAAATCTATAAATCAAGCATAAAAAATGACACTGAACCTCCTTGTATGTGACTGACAGTGACGAAAACTTTCGGTGACATTTAGACTTCCCAAAGGGCCCTACAATACCAATATTTACTTATAAAATGCAATGCCCATTTGGTTTACTGACTTGTAGAGACCTCCTGTACAATGCATGTACGAAATTAAAAAAATTAAAAGATGAACTGGAAACAAGGTATCACCAAAAAACGACGCCCTTTATCGGTACAATTAAGAGGCCAAACGATAAAAATGACGGAGGATGGACCTTCCAGAACCA
>CM022883.1:10437380-10452075 GCA_012654025.1 Pachypsylla venusta
AGAGACTTTCAATATAGATATTTTTTATTGTATTGAATACTAGCTGTCTGCCCGTGCTTCACTACCGTATCTAAGGCTTGGCGCCTTGAAAGGATAGCCGTTCCCGTGCTAATAGTATTCTATGATTTTTCTTACAAAAAAAAAAAGAGAGNAAAAAGAGAGAGAGAGAGAGAGAGAGAAATCTGCTGTAACTCGAAAACGGTTGGACATTTTTTGAAAACAATATCGTGAATAGAGTTTTTAAAAGGCCACCTGAAACTTTCTCGCTTTGATATGTTTTCAATTTAAGATACTAATCATACCGTGACCGGCTGAATTTGGTCAAAAATCGATAATTTTCCTGAGGTTCCAGGCTATGTTCACCGTTTTGGCTAAACAATTAGTGATACATACAAATAAATAAATATACTTTTTTTTTCTTTCTTAAAAAACGGGTACTATGTCAAGTAGCATATTGACAAACTAAATAATAAACTGACTAAGTTTTCACTTGACTAAAATCATAGAATTTTAGTCAAGTCAGTTTATTATTTAGTTTGTAAGTAAACATACATCAATCGTTACATTGAGTTTTATTATTTGAATATAATAAAAGGCAGACTTATTTGTTCAAGTCCCCTATAATTAAGGCCATGGCCTCTCAGTATGACGGTGAAGCCGGGAAAATTCAAAGACAGCAGGTTATTTCATTTTGGAGCCTCAAGTACTTGCTCCATTTGTGACTGAATCTCACCTCCATTAATATAAGTAGTGTAGCGCTATATTTTTTTTTTTTTTTTAAAAAAGAATTTTGTATGCCCCTATTTTTTTCTATTTGAAACTTGATTGTTTGCGGGGCCATGATACAGTCTACAACTGACCTTATCCACGGCAGTGGCCCTTTTCTTGTTTCAAACTGAATGTGCCCCTATCTTTTTCTAATTGAAACTATTTTCATTGTTTGTTAGGTTATGATACAGTTTCTGCGACCAACCTTATCCACGGTGGTGGCCCATTTCTTGTTTCAAACTGAATGTGCCCCTATCTTTTTCTAATTGAAACTATTTTCATTGTTTGCTAGGTTATTATACAGTTTCTGCGAACGTCCTTATCCACGGCAGTGGCCCATTTCTTGTTTCAAACTGAATGTGCCCCTATCTTTTTCTCATTGAAGCTATTTTCATTGTTTGCAGGGCCATGATTCAGTCTCTGCGACCGACCTTGTCCACCGCAGCAGTACAATTTCTCCTTCAGTCTCTTCCACAAGCAATAGATGTAGTGACAGTCTCGTTGGTGCTCAGGATTCTTTAGCGTTTAAGTGTGATGATGATGATGAATTTAGATTGCAGCCAAACATTCCTATGAACATAATATTGTCAACGTACAAAGCACGCTGGGGTATACCTCAGATGTGCAAACTTGTGGGCGGTGGTGAAAGTGCAACATGGAACAATACACCCGGTGGAGCAGCTGGTGCCTGGGGACAAGCGGGTCAAGCACCCCCACCCCCGAGTGGATGGAATAATGCGGGACAACCACCTAATAGTAGTGGACAAAATCCTTCTCAATCTGCCGTCAATGCTAGTCACACCAATCCAGGTGAGTCTCCTCCCCAAAATGACCCGAAGTGGATGGAATAATGCGGGACAACCACCTAATAGTATCGGACAAAATCCTTCTCAATCTGCCGTCATTGCTAGTCACACCAATCCAGGTGAGACTCCTCCCCAAAATGACCCCGAGTGGGAAGGGTCCTAAAATAATAATATCTTCGTTCCCTCAAGCACAGAACGTTTTTTTGCTATCACATTTTGTTCTGTCTGGAACATACTTCTAAATTGCAGTGTTCCCATTGCGAACGTCCTCTCACCTTGGCAGGTTTTATTATTAGTTCCACTAATGGTAAATATCTAAAATTCATGTACAAGTAAATTCCATTTTTGGCATGGTTGAATCCACACTCTAATGTTTACCAGTCATAGTGTCCTACCACTAAACCAGCAACTGACGATATTCAGGGATTTATTAAATGAAAACAGAAGTATTTCGGTAAGATAGTCAGGCTTGGTTCTCGCCATATGATGGGTGTTTGTGAAATGAAAACTATGGTAAATTTGTCAGGCTCCTTAAAATGTTATATTTCTGTGATGAAAAACCCTTGCGCCCAATTGTCAAAAGTTTTTTTTTTTTTTTTTTTTCAATTTCCACCCCAAAAATTTCCCCCTTTATATTTTAATATTTAACTTTAAAATCCTTATAAATGTTAGTCGAAATATATTCTTACATCAGATATTGTTTTATTTCCAGGCGGTCAATTGAAGGGACCTCCTCAACCACCACAAGGTGGAAACAACCCGAACAATCCCGGTGGAGCTCAACCTCCCAACCAACAATCTCAGACTGGATCGAATCAAAATGCTGCTGCCGCTGCCAAAAACCAAGGAGCCACTTCATGGGCTCAGGCTGCCGGCAAAAACTTGCCTCCACAATCTGCCAACGCCAATCCTGCTCAGTCAAATGCAGGAGCCGCCAGTAATAGTTGTAAACAACAATTAGAACAACTTTCAACGATGCGTGAAGCGTTGTACGCTCAAGATGGATGGGGAGGACAACATGTGAATCAAGATAGCTCTTGGGACATTCCCGTTTCACCGGAACCAACGAACAAAGAACCAAATCCTGGAGGTGCTGCAGCTAATCCTGCAGCTCCTGTTTGGAAACCAAATGTCAATAATGGTAAGATCCCTAATCGAGTAGATCTGTGAACTGTTAGACCTCGTTCAGTTATAATGGCCGCCATTTGGCCCCGAGTCACCCAATATGGCCCAAAATCGTATGAGCCAATTTTAAGAATCATATGAATTTCCTACCAAATTTCATCAAAATCAGATAAGGCGTTCGAAATTTATCTCGGCAAAACGAATGAAAAATTGTGGTGTCAATACGTTTTTATTTAAAAAACGCATACCAATATAGTTCCAGACGAGGGCATTAAAAACCATTTCGGTAACATTAACTTAATTCCATTATTTTTTAAACCTGAACCTAGGAACGGGGAGACCAGTTGATTTTCAGAGGAACACCGCTACAACAACAATATAGCATTGGACACTAAGGAGGTCTATATTACTATAAATATTAAGTAACAACTTGATTTTTCTTTTCTTCTTCCAGGGACTGAACTCTGGGAAGCCAACTTACGAAACGGTGGTCAACCTCCTCCTCAAGTGCAACAAAAAACTCCATGGGGTCATACACCTGCAACCAACATTGGTGGCACCTGGGGCGAAGATGATGAAAGTGAATCACCCAATTTGTGGTCGGGCGTTCAAGGAGGACCAGCAGGTTGGGGTGCTGCTCCCAATGCAAACCAAGGTCCTTTATGGGCCGGTGGACCAAAGAAAGAAGAGTGGGGAGCGGCAGGCACTGCAAACTGGGGAGACCCTCGGGACCCTCGCTCGGCAGCAGGTATTGACCCTGACCCACATATGAATATGAGACCTGGGCCCGGTGGTTTAGGTGAGACCTTTTTCAACTTTGAGGAATCCCAGAAATGGATCCCAAAATATTTTTTTTATTTTATTTTTTACTTGTATATAAGAGACCCACAGGAATCTGCTGCTTTCCACTCCATTTCACCGAGAATGAATAATTTCTTGTGTTCATTTTAACTCATGGGTTTGGCTCTCCTTGTTTTTTTTAGTTGCTGGGAAATGTTAATTAATGACATAATATATTTTTTTTATACCTCAGCAAAGTCTTAATAATCAATCTGCATGTAAATTAGCATCTATGGATACGTCGCGCGCGCCATGGAACCCTATTAATGTGACTGACGGTGACGAAAAGTTTCGACGCACAATGGAACCCCAACGGAAACATACCAAATTTCATCAAAATCGGTTCTTTTTTTAGACAGTATTATTCAAAAAAATTATTCCTCAGCCTTATATGGGGTCACGTTGGAGGTGATCATTCAGTTACCCATACTCAATGTAGTTTAGGCAGAGCGGATAAAAAAAATCCTTTTTTAAAAGGTTCCCAACAAAACGTCTTTGCAGTCTCTCTTTCAAATACAGGTTTCAAATGAGCTCCTTTCGGCGATAGTAATTAAAATGTTGCATAAACCTATCTTTTGATTCTGATTCAGAAAAAATATGCCCAAATCGGGTAGACCACAAATTATAGAAATGTTATATTGCTTTCTCTTACCATAGATATACAGAAGAAAAAGTATTGTAATCGTACATTTTTTTTTTTTTTTTTCCTAAATAAGCGTCTGACGAGTACCTACAACCCAAGATAAAGATAGAAAATGACATTTTAAAACTTGAGCCAAAAGTGCAAAAAACCCGATATATGTACAAATGTACATCCGAATCGTGTGCAGAGCTCTGGCAGCCAAACTTTGATAAAATGTTGCACATGTCATCTATGGGCAAATTGACCCACATTTTTCTTTTTCTAAATATCGCCCCAAGGTTCCCGTGGTATAAATCTGTAAAATCTAAACCACTTATCCAGTTTTGATGGAATTTAAAATGGATAATTATATCATCATTTTATTTGCGTTTGGTCTACATTTTTTTTATATTTTCTTCTTCAATAATTTCAGGTACAGATCCTTTGTTACGAGGTGATCCTCGAGGTATTAGTGGAAGATTGAATGGAGCCGCCGCCACTGCAGATCCTATGTGGGCACAACCTCCTCAGGGTCCACCTGGTCCTGGGCCTCATCATCATATACAACCTCCAGGTCCGCCACCTGGCCAACCAAAAATGATACCACCTGGTCCTAATCCACCGGGTAAGCTATTGATTGTTCTGTTTGGGTTTGTTGTTGTTGCTTTTATGAAAGGAGGCCATTTTTTTCTTGTCAACTGCCCCAGCATTTATCTAAAAAATAAGGAATTTTTATTTTTGTTAAAGCTAATGCTTTGTCACAATGCACTTCCCCATGTTATTACTAAATTTGTTGTCTTCGCTTGGATTCGAACCAACAGCCTCCTGGTTACGAATCCGTCATTCTTACCAACTGAGCTATTGAGGCTGCTCCCAGCATTTGTCTTCCGATATTTACAACAATGTGGTGCAAAAGTAACTTTCCGATTTTTTAGTAATTTTGTTTTAGAACCCCATCACACACGACTTTGATTTTTAAGAAAGCGCGCGCGGGGCAGTATTTGATCAATATACTCAAGACGTAAATTTCTAATACCAAATTAATTCTATTATTAAAATTCTGGAACCATCTTTTTATGATAAAATTTTCATTTACGCCATAACACACACTCAGAAGAAGTGGTGCCCCCCCCCCCAAGTCCTTGCAATAGGTGAAACAAATTGTTGANGCCCCCCCCCCCAAGTCCTTGCAATATGTGAAACAAATTGTTGAAAGCTTAACCTACCCCATACCTACATTATTCATGCGAATACTGACTCAAGTAAGGCTTCGTAATACTCTGAATTCTAATCGTATGATTATCTAATTTTCAATCAATTTTTCCTCTAATGACACATTATTACCAATAAATGCATTTTATTTCTTTAGTCCCCCTCCCCTAAATTTTTACCCTGGATCCGCCCCTGCTCAGAAGGATACAGCAAAATGCTGCCTGGCACGACCTTGTCCCCTAAATGCATTAATTCTGTGTAATCTATAGGTCCTAAAATTTAAATGTGAAGGTCATATGACGTGTTTTTATATCAATAACACATTCCTAGGATATTGAATTTATCTATACTAATTTTCTAAAAAAAAAAAAGGTGAGTAACGAGAAATGAGAGAAAAATTCGGCCCGCGTTTTATGGGGTGAAATCACATATGACAGAAAAAATCGGCCCGCGTGTTATGGGATGTTGCTTTTTTGTGTGCTCTTTGTCACTCTAACATGATTATTCTCCTCCTTGGACTCCCCCCTAGGTCAGTGGACAGGCCCTCTTCCAACAACACCTTCTCATAGTAAGGACCCCATGGGATGGGACGAATCTTCTCCACCTGCCCAAACACGTAACAACAACATACCACCAAACTATGATGATGGTACTGCTGTTTGGGGTGCGAGTGGCGGCCCAGGTAGAGGGCATATTATGTCTCCTAATCAACAACTGCCACAGCCCCCAGGCCCAGGTCTGTAACTCTTGTTTCCTCACACATTGAGAGTTATGCATAAAAAGAAGTAAATAATTTTACTATAGTAGATGCTGTAGTTCAGAGGTTCCCAAACTGGGGGGCGTGAGACCAGTATGTAGTTAAAAATATATGTACACAATTTTTCTACAAAGGTAATTTTATTGAACATGATGTTTAGAAAGCGAGACCAGTATGTAGTTAAAATATATGTACACAATTTTTTTTTACAAAGGTAATTTTATTGAACATGATGTTTAGAAAATTTGAATGGGATAGCATTCAACAACACACTAGCGTTTTGAATGAGACAGCATTCAGCAACACATTAGCGTTCTGAATGAGATATCATTCAGCAACACATTAGCGGTTTGAATGAGATAGCATTCAGCAACACATTATCGTTTTGAATGAGATAGCATTCAGCAACAAATTAGCGTTTCGAATGAGATAGCGTTCAGCAACAAATTAACGTTTTGAATAATATAGCATTCAGCAACACATTATCGTTTTGAATGAGGTAGCTTTCAGCAAAGCACATACCCATTCATACTTTATTTATAGCGTAAAGAGGAGGGGGGCATTACAAGAAAAGGGGGCGCGGTACCAAAATGTTTGGGAACCCCTGCTATAGTTAAAAGCATTTACTATACAGTATATCACAGAATGACCGGTCAAAAATGCCAAACCGTTTCAAAGGTTAAAGGGGGTGACCGGTCATTCTTGGCAGGACTGCGGAGCCGTCGATAAAAACTCCGGCTCCGGATCCAGCTTCTCCTTATAAGAAAAAGGGGCTCGTCCTTTATACAAAATCACAAGGCTTCTTGGCTCCAGCTCCTTCATACAAAGTCGCACGGCTCCTTGGCTCCGCAGCCCTGATTCTGGCACATATTGAAGTATCTACTATAGTAAATACTTTGTTTTCATGCATACTACTCCAATATCACCAAAAAAACAATGCTTTATTCCTATTGCACATCGCGTTCTCTCGCTCTATCTTTTTTTAATGGAATATTTCTGTTATCAATTTTCAAATTCTTTTGGTGAGAGGGCTTGTCCTATATATTTTGTAACAACTAACACTTGGTTTATCAAGAGACCAAATTTATCAACACTAATAAAATTAACAATACTTACTCGACCAAATGTACATATAACACTGGCAAGCACTGTGAACTGTAGACCCCACTTACTTCCCCGGAAAATATTTTAGTTCGATTTGTATTTATAATATATGGCAATTTTTTGTGTTCCAATATATCCCAAATTCTATGAATGACATACTGAAATTCGTTATACTCGTATAAGGCGTCCCGGCGTTTAAAGAAAAATTATGAAGTTAATACTAGAACTCACTTCGTTCGTTCAATTACGCTGTTATATTTTCTGCTGTTTTTTTTTTTTTGTGTGTGTGTGTGGTTTTCTATTCCCGTGTAGAAATACTTTTAGCTATCAATAAAATTACGTTAGACAAGAAGTTGAGTTACAAATCATTATTTTACGAAGTTACTTTTTGTGTTATTTTACACCATCAGATAGGTGTACTTGGCTCCCGAGGATGTCACACTTCAGTAACATCTCACAATCTCAAGTATGATTTACTTTTCCTCGTGGAATGTTAGTAAGTTATGAATGAATTTTAAGAAATTACGACTTCACAACTGGGCTTCATGTGTAATATTAAAGATCTTTCGGTTGTAAGCTAAGTTCTCGATTTTAATAAGTAAAAAAAAGTAGAATTTCTTTGTGGTAAGGCCCAATGACCTTTTTCACAACTTTTGTGGGTATCACAGCATTACTAAGAGCCTCCTGCACTAATAATCTCTTCATAATTCATTCTTCTAATCTTTTTACTCTGGTAATGCCGCCACTGGTCGCTACTCACATTAAAGTAGCTACTCAATTGTCCTCACGAGGCTGAGTGCACCCCGAAATCACAAGCACAAAGTCGAAAATTTTCCGACCCCGCCGGGGATTGAACCCGGGACCCCCAAGTGCAATGCCAGTGTGATACCCACTAGACCAGGAGGACTGCCTCGATTTTAATATGCCTTCTAACATTAAATATTTTACAGGAGCTGGTGCCGGTGCTAACAAAGTTTCTCATTGGAAAGATATCCCGACGCCGCCCAATATGGGAGGTCGTGGTGTTATGCAAGGACCACCAGGTGGTCCTGGATCTCTTCAACAAAATCCAAGATTGCCTCCTGTCAATCCTGGTGTGATGAAACCTGACGGAACGCCATTATGGGGACCTTCAAGGTAAAACAACAGCATATGTTTTATTGATTTTGTGGTGGGAATTATGGGAAGTTGGTTCTATAATATTTCCTAGTGCTAGGGAGGGCTGGGCAATAAAAAATTTTTAACATGTTTTTTTTTTTGTTTGTTTAAAACATAACAAAAAAAAAACACTGTTTAAAACGTTTTAAACCACAGAATGACCATCAATGTTCTGTGTTTTAACATAAAAATTACTCTCTAAAATACAATTTCACTTCTGCAATATGCAAGTTTTTTTGTACAAAATTATGGAGAATCGATATTGGGGGAGTTTTTTTATTCAACGTGTTGAGTAGTGAAATGATATCAGATGATATCATATAGAAAGAAAAAGCAAATAGGTACCAATTACAATGAGAGTGAGAGAGAAAGAGATATGCCATTTTACTCAACGCCGTTAATTTTGGCAAATAAAAACAACTTACAGATTAAATAAATAAATTTCGTTATCAATGGGGGATTTTTTTTCTCCACCAAACTCAACGTCGTTGATTGAAATATCAGATGATGACGTCATTGATATCAAATTTCACACCACATGCGTTTTTTTTTTATTACGGCGTTGACTTCATGCCGGTTGTTGCTCAACACCTCGCTAGACATTTAGCAGCCACCAAATGACCTTTACAAAATAATTTTTCTAAGTAAATTGTTCTCCTCGTTAGGGAATCATTTTATAGTGCAAGTCATGGTATAAAGGACAAGGTAGGACACACGCAAAAACAAAACTCGTCCTCTTCTGCGCATAACGTCATCCGGGTTGCTCGTAAGAGGAGGTACCATTCGAGATAGAAAAAATAGTGTTTAAAACAGCTAAATAAAACATGTTTCAAACACTTGTTCAAAACAGTGTTTCAAACACAGTGTTTCAAACACTTGTTCAAAACAGTGTTTCAAACACTTGTTCAAAACAGTGTTTTAAACACTTGTTCAAAACAGTGTTTTAAACACTTGTTTAAAACAGTGTTTCAAACACTTGTTTAAAACAGTGTTTCAAACACTTGTTTAAAACAGTGTTTCAAACACTTGTTCAAAACGGTGTTTTAAACACTTGTTTAAAACAGTTTGTTTTCAACATGCCAATCCTGGTGCCAAGAAAAAATAGAAACTGGGTAGTGGCCAAGGAAATAATGAGAAAGGGGATTTTTTTTCTCCACCAAACTCAACGTCGTTGATTGAAATATCAGATGATGACGTCATTGATACCAAATTTCACACCACATGCGTTTTTTTTGTTTTTTTTATTACGGCGTTGACTTCATGCCAGTTGTTGCTCAACACCTCGCTAGACATTTAGCAGCCACCAAATGACCGTTACAAAATATTTTTTCTAAGTAAATTGTTCTCCTCGTTAGGGAATCATTTTATAGTGCAAGTCATGGTATAAAGGACAAGGTAGGACACACGCAAAAACAAAACTTGTCCTCTTCTGCGCATAACGTCATCCGGGTTGCTCGTAAGAGGAGGTACCATTCCAGATAGAAAAAATAGTGTTTAAAACACCTAAAAAAAAACATGTTTCAAACACTTGTTCAAAACAGTGTTTCAAACACTTGTACAAAACAGTGTTTTAAACACTTGTTCAAAACAGTGTTTCAAACACTTGTTCAAAACAGTGTTTCAAACACTTGTACAAAACAGTGTTTCAAACACTTGTTCAAAACAGTTTTTCAAACACTTGTTCAAAACAGTGTTTCAAACACTTGTACAAAACAGTGTTTCAAACACTTGTTCAAAACAGTGTTTCAAACACTTGTTCAAAACAGTGTTTCAAACACTTGTTCAAAACAGTGTTTCAAACACTTGTTCAAAACAGTGTTTCAAACACTTGTTCAAAACAGTGTTTCAAACACTTGTTCAAAACAGTGTTTCAAACACTTGTTCAAAACAGTGTTTCAAACACTTGTTCAAAACAGTGTTTCAAACACTTGTTCAAAACAGTGTTTCAAACACTTGTTCAAAACAGTGTTTCAAACACTTGTTCAAAACAGTGTTTCNGGGGGAGACTTTCAAATGTTCTGTGTAATTGTGGTCAGATAGTCAGACTCCTTAAAGTGTTACATTTCTGTGATGATAACAATTACCGTTTGATAAAGATGATAGTAAATGTTTAGCGGCATTATTTTATTTTCTGAGAAATGTAAAAATACTGTTTGGCATTAAGGCGACACTTTCGATTAGGTTGGGGGTGGGGGGGGGGCTTTCAAATGTTCTGTGTAATTGTGGTCAGATAGTCAGACTCCTGAAAGTGTTACATTTCTGTGATGATAACAATTACCGTTTGATAAAGATGATAGTAAATGTTTAGCGGCATTATTTTATTTTCTGAGAAACGTAAAAATACTGTTTGGCATTAAGGCGATACTTTCGATTAGGTTGGGGGGGGAGACTTTCAAATGTTCTGTGTAATTGTGGTCAGATAGTCAGACTCCTTAAAGTGTTACATTTCTGTGATGATAACAATTACCGTTGGATATTGATGACAACTTTATTAATTGCTTTGTTTTAATTTCTGAGAAATGTGAACACAACATATTAATATGAATCGCGTCAGCATGATGGATTTATGATGTGAAAATTTTGGTCAGATTGTTATTCAGGCTCCTTAAAGTGTTACATTTCTGGATTATAAGAATTACCTTTTGATAAACATTATAACCTTTTTTTAGCGGCTTTATTATTATGATCTGAGAAATGTAAACATTACATAATTATGTCTCCCGGTAGCATGTTGAGGTATACACTATACACCCTATGAAGATATCGATTCAGATTAAAATCGGCATTCATGGAGGGACCCCTTATGTCCCCTATGAGGTTCCCGGGAGGCAAATTTGTGGAAGGGAATAAACAGTCTTAAAATAAAGTGAGTGTTCCTAAATTTTGACCCATGAAGTCCTGCCCAGGCCAATAAATGAGAGAGCAATTTGTGTGTCTGACCATTGGGTGTCCACAAATTGAAGTTAGTGATGTGAGCAGACACGGAAAATAATAAAATAGCCGTTGTACTATTGAGGCAAATTTTTAATTTTCAATTTTTAAGAACTGCTTGGAATTAATTTTCTTATCATTTTAATTTATTTCAGGAATGGAGCTTGGGATGGATCACACGATCCTTCTTCGGGCGGCGCACCTTGGGGCAACCATGACGACAAAGTTAACGTACCTTGGAATGAAGGTCCATCATGGGGTGCACCTAAAGCCAAAAATCCTAATCAACCTTGGCTTGACGGTGAAGTTGATCCTTCATCTTGGGCACAACCTCCTAAAGCTCCACCTAAGCCTTTGACCAAAGAAATGTTATGGGCAAGTAAACAATTCCGAATGCTAAATGTCGATATGGGATTCAAAAAAGAAGACGTTGAAAATGCCCTTCGAGTTTCAAATATGAATTTTGATGATGCCCTTGAACAATTGAACAATCTCCCACGAGATTGGTCGTCAAAACGATTCGACACAGGCGATATGCCATTTGACCATGGACAGCCGACACCTTTCCGACAAACACCTACGCACAATTTTGCTCAGTCAGTGCCTAATAACCATCAGCAGGTAATTAAATTTTGTTGTTTTTTTGATTAATTTTAAGGTGCTCCAAAGAGCTTCAGTAGTTCAATTGGTTGTGGCGATGGATTCGTAACCAGGATGATTTTTTTTCTTGGCTACTTTTCGTTCCAACGACAACATCCTATTGAATATGTTGGGTTATACAAACCTAATCAGAATGCCAAATAAAAGTATACCTTACCTTGCACTCTATTGTCCTCACAAGATTGAGTGCACCCTGAACAACCAAGCACAGTTCGCAATATCCGGACACCCTGTACGTAACGTAGAACGTGGCGTTAAGAGATCCATATTGTACTTAAGTGTAAAATTTCCTGCCAATATCTTACCTTGCACTCAATTGTCCTCACAAGATTAAGTGCAACCTGAACAACCAAACACAGTTCCCAAACATCCGGACACCCTAACGTAGAACGTGGCGTTAAGAGATCCATATTGTACTTAAGTTTAAAATTTCCTGCCAATACCTTACCTCGCACTCAATTGTCCTCACAAGATTAAGTGCAACCTGAACAACCAAGCACAGTTCCCAAACATCCGGACACCCTAACGTAGAACGTGGCGTTAAGAGATCCATATTGTACTTAAGTGTAATAGTCCGGGAGCTAGCCTGGCTTGTCCTACCTCATNTTTGAAAGCTCGTGGAGGCTAAAGTCACCCACAAAACTTGCCAGACAAAGACTTTTATGCACCTATACAGTGAGCTCTTCTGTATCTGCTATGTGATCCTTCTGCTGCTTATGAGGTAGGACAAGCCAGGCTAGCTCCCGGACTATAAAATTTCCTGCCAATATCTTACCTTGCACTCAATTATCCTCACTAGATTGAGTGCAACCTGAACAACCAAGCACAGTTCCCAAACATCCGGACACCCTTTACGTAACGTAGAGCATGGCGTTAAGAGATCGATATTGTACTTGAGTCTCAGCTTGATGTAACCTTTCATAAGATTTTTCCTCTCCTTTTATGTTTTGAGAAAAGTTCCGAATTCGTAATATTTCTTCCAGTCCAATTATGACTTGGTAACGTCCATGAGGGAGGAAAAATAGGTCATACTTGAGATTGTGAGAAGTTACTGTAGGGTGACATCCCCACGGCCCGAATCCACTTGAGCTGATGGTGTAAAATAACACAGAAAGCAACTCAGCAATAGTATTTTGTTTGTGCTACTGATGTAATTATGTTGCAGTGATTGATATGGTTCTGGGGGCCCATGTTAATTATTAGCCTTCAAGATTAGATGTGACAACTACCTATTAATGTCTGCACTCTCACACATCTGGTTACTGTCGGACGCGATGATGCCACTATTGAAAGGTTTTGATATTTTTCATGTTGTGTATTATTTCAGATGAATCGCAATTCTCAAAGTCAACAACAGCAACAACCTTCTGCACACCAACTCCGAACTTTGGTTCAACAAATCCAAATGGCTGTGCAAGCGGGCTACCTCAATCACCAAGTAAGTGCCGACCAAACAAAACGTAGCACAATTACCCTTCTACCAGACTAGACTGGGTCATGTTTAAAAATTGTTGCTAGAAATGATAATATCAACTGATTTACCGAAGATATGAATTTGATTCCCAGCCTCGCAATATACCAATTCCAATTGGCTTTTTGATTTACTATTTTCAATAATGAAACTTAGGAATCCTCGCAAAAAATACCCCTTCTTCAAAATTCGATATTTTTCGTTTCAGAGTATGAAGAATCCAAATAGCCAAAATTTGTTTTTTATGCCCTACATAATGTTGTCGACTCGACATCTGTTATATCAAATATAATGTTGAAGGTTAGACAATATCTCAGTCGTCTGTTTAAAAATACCTTCAGTCTTGCTCATGTTCCTTCTCCTGATCCTTATTTTTTCTGTCTGCCTGCTGCAAATGGTGTTGACTTTTTCTTCAGTGTGCAGATTTTTTTCTGTAAAAGGACAACTTGACGTAGACCCTCGGGGGGGGGGCGTGCAGGGGCTCCTATAACCCTAAAGAGGCATCTAGCTCACGAATAGACCCTCAAGCCCTGTTACCATAATGATGGACTCCAGGTCCAATTTTTAAAAGATTTTTTCTCAATCTTTGAAAATAAAATAAAAAGCTCTATTTTCAGATTTTCGCTCGGAAAATGGATAAGTCATTTTTTTTTTTTCTTTCTTTCTTTTCTGAAAGATATCCCGTAATTATTTTATGTGTTTTTTTGTAGATATTAAACCAGCCGCTGGCGCCACAAACCCTCTACCTCCTTAACCAATTACTTCAACAAATCAAAGTCATGCAACAACTGAATCAACAACATAGTCTACTTCAAGTCAATCCAATGGGAGCCAAAGGCAACACCAACTTGATCACATTGACTATGCAAATCAACAAGGCCAAACAGTACATCAGCAATCTTCAGAGTCAGATCTCATCTCAGCAAGCCGTCTATGTGAAACAACAACAGCAAGCCCAACAGGCCCAACAACAGGGCGATCTGTTCAAGCCACATGATCCACTGGGTGGATTGCCAAGTAGTTTTGGTGATCTTACTCTGAACAAAGATCCTTCTGGACAAGTAAGATATATATATATACTAGCAGGATACGCCCGCTTTGCTTGGCGGCTTAGAGGCATGGCCGTTTATAGTTTCAACCCCAAAAGTAGCCTATGTCCTTTCCTAAAGTTTAGTCTATCTCCATACCAAATTTCATCAAAATCGGTTCAGTAGTTTAAGCGTGAAAGCGTAACATACATA
>CM022883.1:10452082-10468766 GCA_012654025.1 Pachypsylla venusta
TTTTTTTTTTTTTTTTTTTTTTTTTTTTTTTTTTTTTTTTTTTTTTTTTTTTTTAGTGGACCGTCCGTCCACCCCTGGTGACGACTGAAAAGTAAGATCAAGTTTTCACTCTACGATTTTTGTTTGTTTATCTTTGGTGTATTATTTTCAATAATGAACCTTTGAAATCGTCACGAAAAAAATCTTCCTCAAAAAATCTTTGTGATTCAGGGTAGAATCCTTGAAACGTAAAATCCAAGAATCGTTTGTCCGCCGTGAAGGGAACTTTTATCACTGTTGACGGATTTTAATGAAATTTGGTTTGTAGATTGCGGGTCCCACTCGCACTATAATTAGATTATGAATGGGATTTACGTTCCAAATATCATCAAAAAGTGACAAAAGTTCTGCTCACAGAGGGCAATGTACGGGGAGCGACAGACGGCGCGGCGGTTGAACGATTTTTTTTAGTTCAATTTTTGTATTCAACTACGTTCAAATGTAAAATATCAAATTTTGGGGTGTATTTTTTTACCCAGTAAAATAATGACCCCTGTGTCACATTGGCAAAGTTTTTTGTTTGTCCTCTTGTATCACGATTACCAGAACAACGCAGGGTGGACTTCCAAGCAGTTTTAAAGATATCACTCTCAAAGAAGGCCTTTCTGAACATGTAAGATATTCTTTTGACCGAACCAAGTGGGGCCTAGTGATAATCCATTAGTCCCCCAAGCTATGAGTCAACTTTTCCTTAGCTTAATCAAGCTGAGGGAAGAAAACAAAATTAATGTATTTTTTCTATTCTTTTTAGGATGGATTCCCAGGAGGTCCCTCTGGCAGCTCCCGCCTTAACCAATGGAAACTACCATCCTTAGACAAAGATAGTGAGAACGAGTTTTCCCGTGCACCGGGAACTACGTCAAAATCAACACCCGGCTCAACTTCCCCTCTTGCCAATCCTTTGCTGGGACAAGGTGACGGGTAAGTAATACTGGATTTCATTCTGATTTCTCGGATGATCGATGTAGCTTGAAACGTAAAATATCAAATTTGAGGGTATTTTTTTTTAGATTCGAACCAACAGCCTGCTGTGTCGAATCGTCTGCCTCAACCACCTGAGCTACTTAGGCTGTACCCATGTGCTGAATTGGCTAGGTTTTATTATTATTATTATTATTAATAAATTATTAATTAAAAAATGAATAATATTTTTTAATAAATTAATTCAAAATTAATGTGTTTTTTTTATTAATAAATAATATTAATTTATTAATATTTTTTTTATTATTATTAATAAAATATTTTTCTAATTGTTTTTGCTTCCTTGTCTTACAGCACTTGGTCATCTGTGACTCGGTCTGATACAGGATGGCCAGATTCTGATCCTAACAAAGATTGGCCGAGCTCCCAAGCTCAACAAGGACCTGCGTTCACTGATCTTGTACCTGAATTCGAACCAGGTAATTTCAGTGTTCTTTTATTTTTATTTAAAACTAGCATGTGTACCCCATGCTTCACCACGATTCAATTTATTTTCATTAATTTTTTTTAACCATACCTATTTAACTTTCTCGTTTTGAGTTCATAAATTGTTTCACATTTCATGCTATCTGGCCGTAAGATGTTTTTTTTTTTTTTTTTTTTAACATCTATTGGTCATTCGAGACGGTGGTTTTACCCTCCATTCTCTAGAATCTTGCAAACCAGCTACCCACATTGACCTCACCCAGTCTGGGTTGGGCCGGAAAAATAGCCAGCATCACAAGGGCGCGAACCCACGTGGACACCTATATAGTACAACCTCGCTGGACATTGCTTAACTTCAGTGATCTAACGAGAACTGGTGTATTCAACGTGCCATAGACGCTGGCTTGTCGGAACACTTATAAATATAGTTAGAGACTCATGATTGGAGAACGACCTTCAATTAAAAATGAACTTGAAAAAATAACCTTTTGAAGGTGAAAGCACAGACATAGCTGTTCTTGTTACCATGTCTGATTTTTTTACTCAACTGTTTTCTTTATTTTTTTATTTTTTTGGATTAACGTCTCTTAAACATCTATTCGTCATTCGAGACGGGACTTATTCGTTGGAAAAGTACAAACTAGCTACTCTATTAACCTCAACCAACCTCGGTTCACCTGAGAATAGTCAGCATCCCGAGAGGACGCAAACGTACGTGGTTACCCACTTTGTCAAACCGCGCTAGACTTCTGTCATCTAACGGGAACTGGCGAATTCAACGTACCATAGTTTATAAACTGGCTTATTTTGGCTCTTATATTGATTTTTACTGACACATTTATTTGTCACCAACACAGGCAAACCCTGGAAAGGAACCCAAATGAAGAGCATTGAAGACGATCCTACAATTACTCCTGGCTCGGTTCGCTCTCCACTCTCTTTAGCAACTTTGAAAGACTCTGAAATTTTTACATCGTCCGCGAGTGTCAACTCGGGCGGTAAAATTTCGCCTTCCAATCCCGACATGAGCTCCGTGCCACCCTTGTCATTGTCCAATTCGACATGGAGCTTCAACGCACCTGCCTCTTCCTCCAGTTTTACTAGGTAAGTTCTTAATTTTATATACAGGGTGTCTGTTGTTGTTGTTGTTGTTTTTTACATCGGCTTACCATTGATTTAGGAGGTCAAAATGAGTAAAAATTATGCCCGTGAATGGCTCCCTACGGAGATATGGAATAAAAGATGAAATATTTATACTACAGCCTTAGGTTATCCGCGTCATATTTTGAGAAATTTTTAATCCCCTTGGCCACTTCAAGTTGCAAGTATTCACAGCCCTTGTCTCCAATTTAATTTTATTGGGCAAAGAGTAATCCTTAATGGGACATTTTTTTTTTTTACCAATTTGTGGTCATAATGTGTTTTTTTTCGTATTGGCAAAAGATATTATTTTGTTCGATAATTTGGTTGAACCTGTTCAATCCAAAAGAGCATACACAATACGAAAGGTGGGGGCATGAAAATAATCAAGGAGACCACTCCGGGGCTAAGAAACAGAAGGAATTTAACAGATTCAACTTTGCCATCATCTATGGAACTTTATAATTATACTAGAAAATGAAAATTGAATACCGTTAGATACTTAATTATCCATATCCATACTAATATTATAAATGCGAAAGTAACTCTGTCTGTCTCTCTGTCTGTCTGTATGTTACGCTTTCACGCTTAAACTACTGAACCGATTTTGATGAAATTTGGTATGGAGATAGACTAAACTTTAGGAAAGGACATATGCTACATTTGGGGTTGAAACTATAAACGGCCATGCCTCTAAGGCGCCAAGCGAAGCGGGCGTATCCTGCTAGTTTTCTATATTTCTTTGAATTGACATTTGTAATGGGGTTCTGATTTTTTTTATAAAGATATTTAGGATGTTGTACATGTAATTGCAACATAAGTTGCGTATGTACAGTTTTGAAAAAAAAAAAATCATCAATGTCTTAGAGAGTTGGCATTTTTGGAAACTTAGCGTTAACCGACTTTGATGAAATTGGGTGTTTACACGTAGGTCCCATTTGGATATTTCTTGTGCTCCGAAACTTTTCTTCAATACCAATGCCAGTCACATAATTTTCGACTCATTACTGAATTTCCTAATTCAACCGTAACATTGTTTTTTCTTTTGCAGTCCTTTAGGAAAATTGGGCAACACTTCCAAGACTGCTTGGGGCGATTCTGCTCCATTACCCTCTGTGGGTAACAATGATCTCTGGGGCACGCCCAAGCCCCGAGGCCCACCTCCTGGTATGGCAGGTAAACCAGGACCTGTGGGAAACAATAATTCGAGCAACGGTTGGAATAGACCAGGAGGTTCGACTTGGGGTGCCCCACAAAATAACTCAGGCTGGTCTACTGGTACCTGGTTGTTGCTCAAGAATCTGACTCCACAGGTATGTCCACTCTTGCATAACGCTGTTCAAATTACGAAATTTATGTTTTTTATTCTAAATGCTATCGGTACCGAAAAGACGTTCATTCTTCCAATCCAATCAATGACTTACTAACTTCCATAGTGAAAATAGGTCATAGTTGAGATTATGAGATGTAACTTGAGGGTGAGCCTCACGAACTGATGATGTAAAATGACACAGAAAGCAACGTGATGGGATAATGATCCCTTTTCAAAAGCAGTAACAAGTTTAATGATGGGAATAGACGTCTCCGTGGCAGAGTGCGCATCACATTCGCATGCACCAAGGAGGTTCTGGGTTCAATTCCTGGGCGGTTCGAAAATTTGATAAAGGTTTTTTTTTTTTTTTTTTNTTAAATTTTTTTTTTTTTTTTTTTTTTTTTTTTCCAAATTTTCTACTTGGTCTGGTTGTGATTGGGGGTAACTCAGCCTCGTAACGACAATTGAGTAACTATGGTAAAAGCGACAAGTGGTAGCATTATAAGGAAATTGTTAAAGTGTAGCTTAGGCTTAGTGATATTGGAGTGATTGTTGTGAATACCTTGTAATGCTATGATGCCCACTAAAATTGTGACAGAGTAACACTAAGAAATATACATTTTTTTTTCTTCTTATGATGGGAATCATTATTTAACCCTATTCCAATAGCACTTACCGTGTGCGCGTTTTGGGCGCGAACGCAAAAAAATCATGACTCTTTTGCGTTGAGCAACAAAGTGACCCCTATATGAACTCTAGTATACGTTGTTAAAAGAATTACATGTTTTTTTTAGGACACACAGTGATGGACCTGGTTCTGGGGACCCATGTCAATTATTAGCCTTCAAGATTAGCTGTATGATGACAATTATAACTGGCAATTCTTTAGAGTGACTTTTTCCAAAAATAATGTTAAACCAATTTAAATCTGGCGTCCTTTGAAGCATCCTTTAGTTTTGCATACAGGACGTTAGCTTGCTTTATTTTCACTTTTCCTCTAATGTTTGAATTGATTTGTTGTTTCAGGTTGACGGCACGATATTGAAGACACTCTGTATTCAACACGGCCCTCTCCAGAACTTTCATTTGTACCTGAATCACAGCATTGCCCTGGCCAAGTACTCAACACGCGAAGAAGCAATCAAAGTAAGTTAAAATTCTAACGGGGGGGGGAGTTCCCAAACGTCCNGGGGGGGGGGGGGGGGGGGGCAGTTTTAAAAGTACAGATGGGTATCTGTACTTTTGGAACCATCATAATAAACTACTAGTCAATAGTTGCAAGTAACATACTTGTAATTTGTAGCAATAGTTTTTTTTTTTTTTTTAAAAAAAAAAAAAAATATATATATATATATATATGTTACTGGCGGCAATGTATGAAATCCGTCATTCTATGGAATGCCACAAAGAGGAGTCAATGTATATAAAAAAAAAAAATATCTCACACATTGACTAGGCATTCTGAAGAATGGCTAAGACCGTTCTAGTCTATTTATAAGGTTTTTTTTAGGTGAGGCATGGACGTAATGATGTTTCCCAATCTCTTGTGGGGGGGGGGGGTATAGTACAAACGGTACCCTACATCACTATGTGCTAATATGTTTCCTTACGATTGTATTTACTACATCCTCCAGAGAGGTTAGGAAACGTTTAACGGCCATGCCTCGCTTTAAAACTTCTCTGCATCTAGGAAATAACTATGAAATCAATTTTTCCTAGGCCAATCTAGTTTACAAATGCCCATTATCTAATAATAAGTTGGACTTTATTGTATAGTGTAAAATAAATAAATTATTTAATACATTGACTAAAACCTTTCTTTCACCGGTACTAATTCAATTTCTTTATACTGAATGGACATAATGGCCATTTTTGTCTTTCTTTTGTGTAAAAAAAAGAAAGAAATTATCTAATACATTAACTAAAAACTTTCTTTTACCGGTAATAATTCAATTTCATTATACTAAATGGACATAATGGCTATTTTTGTCTTTCTTTTGTGTCCCTGTAGGCTCAAGGTGCCCTCAACAGTTGCACCATCAACAATACGACCATCTTTGCCGAGTCTCCTTCCGATGAGAATGTTCAAATCCTATTACAACATTTGGCATTAAATGCAAACTCGAACAACAGTGGTGGTGGAGGCAGATGGTCTGGTGGTGGTAACAACAATAATGGAGGTGGCAACGCGAACAAAGACACTTGGAGTAATGCTGGGCCATCACCTAGTCAATTATGGGGCCCGAGTAATCCGAGCTCGAGTAGTGCTAGTTCCTTATGGGGTGTACAACAACTTGACTCGGGAGATCGGGTCACACCTTCCTCATTGAACTCTTTCTTACCTGGTGATCT
The DNA here is from genome assembly GCA_012654025.1 of Pachypsylla venusta. Lineage (NCBI taxonomy): Eukaryota > Metazoa > Arthropoda > Insecta > Hemiptera > Aphalaridae > Pachypsylla > Pachypsylla venusta. Next base: position 10,458,333 of record CM022883.1, read on the forward strand.
TCTGGGTGGAGAGTCCATGTAAATCTACTCTCCTATGTATGTGTGTGTATGATTGGTAGTAGTGGTGGCGCGAACACACAACCAAGACAGAAGCAAAAATTGTATCTTCCAAAAAAAACATTCATTTTGTTCTCTCTCCCTCCCAAGAAGCTTTCCTTACCCTTTCTGTTGTTTTTTTTTTTTAAATATTGAGTAGTATGCATAAAAACTGAGCTAATGTTCCGTTGAGTATTTGCTCAAACATTTGAGCAGATACCCAAATCAACACGGCAAATTAAAAATTTAGGCATAAATATCGGAGCATATGCTTATACTACACAGCATTTGCTTAAGTAGCGGTGTTAACCCTGTACTTCCCATTTCTAGATTCATGTTTTTTTATGTTAGAGACGGGTTGATATGAGGTAACCGAAAATATTTTTATGGCCCTTAGGTGAAACTATAATGATATTTATTTCTAGGTCATCCCGGCTTTCGTGAGGACGAGTTGCTCAAGTAAAAAAGTATTTGCGTTCGTTTTATGCATACTGCTCAGTATCTCTTGTGCTAGTTCAATAATCTTGAGAATTTAGGGAGTGCATATTGTTTAAATGTAAGGCGTTTTTCTATGTTTGTCATGTTCTTGAGATGGGGAAATTTCTGTTACTGCCAGGTTCCATCATAATATTGAGTCTATAGCCGATTTTTATTTATTTATTTTTTAACTTTTATTCGCCTTTTTTATAAAAACAAAATGCGGACTAATAAATTAAAAAATAGCATTTTATTTTGACTTTTTTCAACAATCGATATTTAAAAAATGGCTAACGTGTAATGAAAAAAATTGGATTGAACTTGTGACGAGAAAAGAAGGAAAAAACTCAACAAAGCGCGAGTGTAATTTAACCCCTCTGGGCATGATGAAAGAAAAAAACGACTTAAAAAGCAGCCTAATGTCCCCCTACCTTTATTTTTTTTTAATATAATGTCTTCATTCAAATCTCGACATTTTTTTTTTATTTTTATTTTAGATATTTATATTTTATAATAGTTACGAGCAAAAGCTCACTTTTGAGAAAATAAACATAGTAATAAAGAATGATGGTTTTAATGAGTTGTTGTTTAACTAAAAATAAATCTGTTCATTTCATCACCCGAAGTCTAAACTTTTTTTTCTTTCGTTTATTTTTAATTAACGTGTGTATTTTTTAAAAAAAGGAAGACACAGATTCTTTCACCATTTACAAAATGTTTCCCTGTACTTCTTGTATGGAAAGATAACGAGTAATTTTGTATACAAATTATTTTTAAAAAAATTCATATTTACAATAATTTATTTCTCGAGATGTCCTTATGGGTAGGTAAAGTAGGCTTGAAAAACATGGATTTTCTGTGGGTAAAACATGCTCTATGGTGAAGTAAAATAAGGAAATAAACATCGAAATTTTTCACGATTACAATACTTTATTCCTCGTTCTTGTTTGGAGTGATAGAGTGGTCATAAAAATAAGCTCGATTTTTCAATATATTTTTAAAACTCGACTTTTTTTTTCTATACTTCTCGTATTATGGGGATATCGTTGACCTGATTAGCCAACCTTGTAAGTCTTATATCGTAAATTTTACAAAAATCCCGTCCTAATCAGTGAAAATGTGACCAATAAATCAAAATACAAACACTCATAGTTGGTATCACAAAAATACATAGTACTGAACATGTTGTTCAATGTTCATTGTTTACATTTTAATTTGGTTGAATTGGAATACCATTTCAAGTAAGGCAGAAAATATACCATATTTTCACTTGACTATAAATTTCAGTAAAGTAAATATAAGTACGTTTCGTACGTTGTTGACCATGGTCACAATAGATCTAAACAAAAGTCGCAATGATAATATCATTAGTCTCATTAGAGACCTGCTACCAGTTTTATAAAAATAAAGATTTTATCTGTCTATTTTTTTATACATAAGAAGGGGAACAGGAATTCACATGGTTTCCTTTTTTCCCTCTTCTGTCTTATTTATTTAGGGTACACCAGTGGCGTTTTTACACGTTGTGTATAATGTTCGTGCCTTTCACATGAAACAAAAATCAACTTTTTGAAAATATTGGACTTACGAGGGAGGATTTCTAATTAGGCCGACCGACGATATGTTTCTCTCAAATACTTGTAATTCTTGTTTTTTTCTTTTCGTGAGAAGATAAAATAGGCTCCCTCTATTTCTCGTATGAGATATAAAAAAGGTATTAAAGTAACATTGATATTTTTATTTTTTAATATTCCTCATTTGACCATATAAAGAAGGCATGAGAGAAGTCTTTTTTTTAATTTATTTTGATTTGAATTTTCGTTTTAAATATTTATTTTTCTCACATTTATACGTACTTTTTTTATTTTAATAATTAACAATTTTATTATTACATTTTTGTAATTGTGTATTTTCGATCATAGAGGTACGTTGTTGTTGTTGTTTACATATTTTAATTGATCCGGTTATTATTGGTGTTAAAAATTGGGTGTGAGAAATTGTTTGTTCATCTGAAATGAAAAATAATGCGTAAGAGGAGAAAGAAAAGTTAATAAATATATTTCCATTAGATTATTATTTTTTAATTATTAGGTACTTGTGTTTTACCTATCATTATGATTTAAAAAAGAAGAAACTTGGAATATTTTAAATAACTCTTCTAACTTCTCAAGATATTAAAAAATTCAGTCATATTTTTTAAAATTAAGTTGTTTAAAAAAATAGGAACGCGTTTCGTCTATTTAGAACTGAAAGAAAATAACGCGTCTGATTTTTAAAAAATAAAAATGGCAGTAATTTTTTGTTTATATATGTATCGGAAATTACCTTAATGGAGCAAATAGTGAGGGGTACTCCTAGATCTCTCATCCGTGAATATTAAGAGACAAATACAACACTTCCAACCAGCATTTGTTTCATTAAAAAACTTTACATTATTTTAGCAACACATTGAAGTGGGATGTAGTAATGATTCAGGGTACATCGAAAGCTTACGGATCTCTTTTCTCCAATATACAATTATTTCTTAAAAAAAAAAAATAATAAATAAATAAGAAAGCGTTTCATTTATTCAGAACTGAAACACTTATAAAAATCGTCTAAATTCTCAAGCTATAAAAATGCCACCGTTTTATTGTTTATTTATTTTTTTATTTTTTCAAATAGAAACGCGTTTCAGATTTAGTAAAATGGAGAATTTAAATACAGTTCAAGTAGGTTTAAAAGAAATAGAAGATTTTTTTATCGTACTTCGTATTTATGAAACACGTTTCTATTTTTTGAAAAGATGAAAAAAAATTCTTTGCATATTTGTTACTATTTTTTAATCCTTATTCTCTAAACATTATCTGACCATTCTTATGAGTTTCATTTTTTTCGTTTTTTTTTATTATTATTACTAGTTATGTATGTTTATTATTTATTTTATTTATAGGTATTTAATTGAAAAAATATCGAAATGTTTAATACGATTCTATATTATTATTGTACAAGAGAAAATAATCGATAAATGAACGAAATTATCGACGTTTTTGGAAAGGACTTTAATCGTAAGATGAAATCCGTGTGGCCTTTCAAAATTGACAACAAAAAAGAAAGGCAACTAGAAATTAAAACTACAAGGGACCGTCTTTGTATTTTCCATTGCCGATTTGCTTACATTGAACCATCAATCCATGTCATCCATAAGTAGTTACTTATGGATGACATTGATTGTATGATCTAATATCTAAAAGATTGTACTCAAGTATGATCTAATATCCTTTCTGAAAAATCAATCATGTTCTTGGATTGCAAAAATTCAGGCCTTGGTAAATTTTAGCAATCGACGAACCAAAAATTTAGGCGCATTATTTGATTGACAGACTCGTAAATGTGACGCTGGCGATAGTTAACCAATTAGTAATAAAACCATCACGCAGTTTTCTTCATCACAATACTTGGTTAAAGATAAACTAAAAATTGTATGTTTATATCATTTTTCCTGTCGATTCAAAAAAAAATTCAATCTTGACAACAATATCTTGGTGATAAATAGTCATAGAATCGTATTTTACATTTTCAGTCAGTCAAGTCATTTCTCATAAGTTTTAGTATTTTAGCAATTTTTTTTTCTTTTAAAAATAAAAGAAGAAAAACTATTATTTTTAAGGTATATTTATTTTATTAATTAAAAAAATTAAATAATAAAAAAAAAAAAAAAAANTTCTTAAAAATAAATAATAATGATTAAAAAAAGATAAAGATAGGTGTGATATTTCTCTATGATTAGACAAATGTTAAATTTAAAAACTCATATTTTCTTCTTTTTAAGTTTTTATTTAAAAAAAAAAATATCAAATTATTATTTTTTTTTCTTTTTTTATAAAAAAAATTAAACGAACGTTTAATATTATTTTTAAAAATTTGCACACGTGGTATTTATTTTTCTTTGCTGTTCATTATAATTATTAAATGATAATATATGCCTGTTCCATTGTAAAAGTTTAAAACAATGCAAAAAAAGTCATTTTTTCTGAGTATTATTGAAAGGTCTAACTTTAATATTATAGTTCATTGAAAAAGCACTTTGTCAATGTTTTTTTTTTTTGTAGTGGGAATAACGAAAATTATTCACAATGATTATCTTATTGACATGCGTTTAATGTTGGTCATTTACGAAATATTCGCGTGAGTGTGAATCAAATAATAATATCGTGTTTCATTTATACATTTTTTTAAGAATTAGATAACAGAACAATAGACAAACAAAATTGTAAACTACAAATTAAGATTGATTACCTAATGGGAATTTGGGTCAACAGGTGGATACCATAAAATATTATGTTCATTTAAAAATCTTGATTGGAGGTTACAACTAGGCGAGGTTAATGTCTGGGGCATTTTCTACCACCTAACCCTTAGAGCTCTTTTTTTTTTTTTTTTTTNAGCTCTTTTTCTTTTTTTTTGGTAAAAAATTAATGGGGAAACAATTTAAATACGTACCTATCACGAACTTGTCATACAGGTAAAGGAATAGTACGTACCCCCTTGTTCTATAGATTTCAATATATTTGGTCGTGCAAGTGTTCATTACGAATTCAATGCAATGCCGTACAATCTAAATATTCGCGATAGCTAGCACCAACTCGCGCGAGTGTTTCGAGAAAATAACAATAATATTTTATTTATAGTAGGTATAATATTCAAGAGATTAAAAAAAAAATGCCCTTTTGATGTGATTACAGGGGATTAATCTTTTACACATGAAGAGTCCACGAGAAAAAAGCGAGGGTCCACTGTAAGTCTCATTTGTAACTTAAAAGTGCTGTTGTCGTAGCGGTGTTTTTTTACCCGGCTACTCTGTTCACTCTATTTTTTATGAACACAACAGACAGAGGTAAAATTCGAGGTTCACTCCGTGGGATCGGACATTCTTTTTTTTCTTTCTTTTTTCGAATTTTTAATCTTTATTACTGAGTCATATATATAAAAAATCCATGACCTAAGATATTTACATAATGTAATATATGTTTCTCTTAAGAATAAAATCATTTCAAAACAAAGAATTTTTTTTTTTTTTTATCGAATTCAACATTTTGTCGATGAGGATCCGTGTTCACAGGTGTGAACATAGGTACCACGAAGTAATTCTGTTGTGTTCACGAGTGTCAACACATTGTCCATTATGTGTAAAACAAATATGGACCCTCATGTTTTTCTCCCGTGGGCTCTTCAAATAATATCTATTCAATATCTCTATTAGATAACATTTTACTGAGATGATACTTGATGAAGAATTATTGTGATCAGCAAATCTGTGCAAGCATAACACAACAAGAAATGTTGAGAGAATTATTTTTTCACCCAAATGAACATCATTCAATGTTCTTATTGTGTCCATAACATTTTATCTCTAAAATAGTCAACTAAATGATAGTCACCTATTTTTGTTTTTGTGATTTAATTCTTTTACAAAAATCTTTAGGTGTTTATTTTTAAACTCGTTTTTTCCTGTTGTCATAGTTACCTTTCTTTTAATGAAAATAAGCTTAAAATTAATTAATATCCTTCTCTATATCTTCTTAAATAATTAATTTGTGGTGTCTAATTCTTAAATTAAACTGGTCAAGATTTTTAATCACCAAAGCTTCTTTTATTTTTTGACGATAATGTTGTTAGTGGGAATAAATCAACAAATATACAAACTAAAAATATTTCTTTCTAATACATTGGAAATATTTTTTTTAAATAATTAGTCTCTCGAGGGGGGGGTATACACGACCAAATCTGTCACGCAAAATCATGTTTTTGTGATATTCATGAGCTCTTGTAAAACCATTTCACACCTTCAATTTTTTGGACCAAAGACAAATAGTTTGAGCGTGTATACCCTCCTTTTTGAATTCAAAGTCAAATCAATGTAATTGTAAAGCAAATTAAAATTGAAATAATAATAATAAACGGTTACTGTGTTTTCCAGGACCGCATATCAATAGGGAGGTGATAAGTGTTCGTAAAATATGATTTTTATTTTGGTTTCAATGGAGAGGTTTTGACAATCTTCACGATCATTTCATAACAAAACATAAAATTAGTTTCGGAGCATGATGAGTTTGAGATTTTTTTCATTCATTTTCGAGATATTTCGTCTATATGCATTCGTTTTTAAAGCTTTCAAGTAGCGTGTAACACTTATACACAAATCGTAGTAACTGTACGTGTGATTTATATTAGAGTTCTTCGTTATGGTTTCCGTGAAATGTTGCAATATCTTTTGTTAGCCATCTCAGTTGAAAATTTAACTATGTACGTTCCCCAATTGAACAGAAAATATATATTCAAGAGAAATTTCATCAATTCTTGAGAACACACGTTCCTTAAGGATAACAATCAAGGAAGTAGATAAATTTTAAACTGAATTTTGTTCCAAGTTGTCCCAAAAGGCATCCATTATTTTTCGATTTGAAAAATTTGGTATTATTTGTGTTCACAAATTAGCAAATTTTTCACTGAATTCCAGAAATCTAGATATTTTTCACTTAACATAAATACAAAGATGGTCATATTTTTTACTAAAAACGAAATTTGGAATTGATCCCCTAATTTGGTTTTCATTTGGGCCTCCTCTATATATTTCATGTGGTACTAAGTTATTTTCTAGTATATAAAAAAGTGCCTTCTATCTAAATTGTCGGTTTTTATCTTCTTCTCTTTCCATTCCTTCACTGTAGCTCTTTAATTTTAAGTTGTTTTTTTTTAATTCCGAATTCTCACCACTCTTTCATTACCTTTATTTTATATTCAGATATATCAAATGAGAACATTTTCTTTAAAGTTTAAATAGCTCGAAAATAACCACTATTTTAATTACCTTGCAGAAACATGCGTTTTTCACTTCAAGTTGTTGAGTGAAACTGCTCGGTGTTTATAAAGTAATAGGAAATTGTCATTATGATTTTGCGAGAAATCGTTTAGTTCCCACAAACCGGCAAGTTAATGAAATTTAAATGAGAGTGAAATAAAATATAACGGTAAGATCATTTAATTTTTTTAAAATACTGGCTGATGCCAGTCTTTTTGGTGACTAGAATTCCTATTGGCCAAAATAATTCTCCTTGAGTTTTTTTTTTTTTTCTTTCTTTCAATAATGAACCTTTCACGAAAAAAATACCCCTCTTCATGGTCCCTTCTATGTATTAATGATGCAACCGATTTTGAACATATTTCTCGTTTGATCTGTTTAGAATCGACTTTGGGTAATGAAGGTCATCTATCGTCACATATCATCTTATCTATCGATCATCAAGCAAATCAATACCTTCAAGTAATCAATACTTATAAAACGCAAAACCCAGTTGGTATACTGACTGCCTGATAATCAACGTAGCTCCACGATGGCTAAACCTAGGGACTTGATGAAGCTTGGCACACAGATCCCTTTTAGTATGTAGACGCGTAATAAGAAAGGAAAAATCGAAAGTTCGAGTGGAAGCAAGTTACCGTCGAAAATGACGCTTTTTAGCGGGTCTTTTTACAATTTTTTTCTGGGCAAACTAAAAGAACAAAAAATGGCCGGGAATGACCCCCCCAAAATAGTATATAAGGACCCCATAAAAAACATAAAATTTGAAATTTTCTGTTTTTTTCCCGATTTATGGACGGTTTTCACCACCAAAAAATCGGAATTGAGAAATATTACTTCGGGATGAGCGAAAAAGCTGAAATTTAATACGAAGGTGCTCCGCAGTACATTGAATATAATATTGAATTTTATGAATAAGAGCCGTGCTCTCCCTGGGGGTCGGTTCCAAAAATTGAGAAGCTTTAATTTCGCGATCTCGAAATTGTTGTTGAATTTCGAAGCACGGGAAAACAGCTAGTTAAATATATTTTTATCTTAACCATTATGATCATTTCACACTTTCATAAAGCAAATAGTGAAAGCATAAATTATTATATAAGGATTGTCCTGAGATAATTACGCTTTTAATTTTTTAATAATTAGTTTAAGATTTGTATTTTTAAGTAACACGCAACAAAGGAAGCTAGAAACAGTTCCAAATAGTGTTTTCTATTTTAATTTAATTATTACGTAATTTGAAGAATCAAAATTTATCTTTTTTTCTTAAGACGATAGTTGTTATTATAAGCGGTCCAATGTTGTTTCAATGAAATATGATGGGTTCATGGGTTTATTCATAAATGCGAGTTGAGTGATAAAAATAAAAAGGAACGGGAGATTACATTGAGTAGTTTGCGTATGAATTGAGTAAATGCTTTTAGTATAGCAAATGATCAGAATTTGAGCCTTTGCTTAATCCTGTGAGCAGATGCTATCCAAATTTTCACAGCAAATGAAAAACGTTGTTGTAGCGGTGTTCCTCCTAAAATCATTTATTTTCTCCATATTTACATCCAGGCTTGGATTAATAGTAGGAAAAGGTTGATATGAGGTTAACGAAAAGGGTTTGATAGCCCTTGTCTGGAACTGTGATGGTTTTACGCACCAGGTCGTATGAAGAACCGGCTATCATAAGGAGGTGCATCATTTGCTTAAGTAAAATAATTTGTTTCGTTTTATACAAAAATACTCATTGAAAAATAAATAGAGTTGATCAGCCAAAGTTTATTTTTAACAACAAAAAAATCCTTGTCAGCTTTGTAAAGGTATTTGTCTTACTAAGATAATCAAAAGTATAAAAATTGTTTTAGGAGTACAAATTTTCATAAAATTAATCTGAGCGATTGTGATAAGAATTGAGTCAGGCTAATTATTAATCTTAGTTTTGTTTCTTTCATTAATCTTAGTAGTAGTATTTTTAAATCCACCTCCGAGCTTTTTAATAAGGAAGGTCATAAACATAAATAAATATGAAAAATATTAAAAAAAAAAAAATATCGATTCTAAAAATTATTAGGTGGCGAGCTTTCAATACTATCATCGTCAGGCAGATGTTGACTCTACGATGTTCAGAGTAGAAGTGATCAAGGGAAGATGTTATTACTTGCGAAGATCGAGTAAGTCTGAATGAATATTTCTGTTATTCCCCACATCACTTCAAAATGAATGGATCATGGATTTTGATTATTAGATATGGAAAGCCTCTAGTATTTTTCTGTTCTTATAGTGCTGTTCATTACCAATAATTTTAGCTTCATCCAAATTAAAATTCGAATACATGGTGAGTCAGGGCTGTATTATTTTTCTACTGCCCTGACTAACCATGCATTCGAATTTAAACACAATATTATATTGATGAAGCTAAAATTTTATTCCTAATGAACAGCGCTATAAGAAATGGCAAATAATAGAGGCTTTCGGCTTTCCACATTAATCAAAATCCATCCTACATTAATTATAAATGTCGGGACCAACATGTGAAGATTAAGAATATATCAGAACTTGCTCAATCTGCACAAGAAATAACATTGCTTCTACTCTGAACACCACAAAGTCTACATCGGCCTGACGATCATTGAAAGCTCACCACCGAATAATTTCTAGAATCGGTATTGTCTTTTTAAAATATTTTTGGGAGCTGACAGATACTATTAATTTCTTTCTGTGCAACTAACCTAACTTAAAATATGGATTATTTGAAAGTAGAAGGTTAATTTTCACGATTAAATGGTGGAAAATACGAGGAAACTAATTTTAAATGTTTAATTCACAATTTTATTATTGCTTGAAAATCGACAAAGTTTGGAGAAATCAAATGTTTATTCGAATATTTTTTTTAAATATGCAGAATTTTTTTTTCTTTCTTTAACAGGTTAGGTAACATTAAAAGGAAAAAAAATCAGTACGATTTAATTTATTTTAGTTTTTTCCGAATGGTGCAAGAGTTTTGAGGGAGCGACTTTATGAGAAGAACAAGTTTAATCGAGGCATGGCCGATCAAAATGTTTCCTAACCTGTCTGGGGGGGGGGCGTTCATCTTA
>CM022883.1:10468868-10485183 GCA_012654025.1 Pachypsylla venusta
TTAAAGTGAATTAATTAATCTCCCACCCCTAAAACGTTTAAAAAGACTTTTTAAATTATATTAAACCACATTTTAAGTTTGTAACTTGCTCCAAAAAAAATTAATAGTATCTGTCTGGAACAATATTTTTTATTAATTATTTTACGATTCCTTATAAATATTTGGCCATAGAAATTATTTTAGAGAGGTTTTCTAAATAAGAAAATAATGAGAATAAAAAAACGGTTTTTGGTTTTTAAGTGTGTTTTTGTAGTTTAATTTAACCTATATTGAACAGATTTCCCGGTGTTCCGTTATTTCGGAGCAGGTACAAAAAGGTGCATCTTCAAACATCATACTTATTTCTGTATACCAATCATTCATATTACTTACTAAACATTCTTTTATCAACATTCTACTTTTTTTTTTATTATTTTAATTGAAATCATACAATTACTTTAATTTTGTTTTCATACTTTTTACAACATTTGTTTCTTAATTTTAAATGAAAATATAATTTTTAATAAAACTAGGATTCAAAAAATGTATGGCGGAAGGACTATATTGTATAAGGTCAGTCCAGTGTAAGTTACAAAATTGCCACTTAATTATTTGTTACAACTCCAATAAATGGCCAGTAGTGGTTGAATTATAATATAGCACACTCGTTTTGTCTTTCTTAGCGTTGCAAACTAGCGATTTGCTATGTTGGAACTTTAATTCTATAATAATTTCATTTTGTTCGATATTTTGAGTTGATATTATTTTATACTTCGATCAGGGTTGGTCGTATCAGCTTTTAGTTCCATATTTCTATCTTCGTTTAATTTATCAGTTTAAACCTCTCATACATTTTAGTATTACTTTAGTATTACACATATTATTTGAAATGCCTTTCTGAACACGTAGAAATTATATAAAAAAAAATGATTTTAATAACTTAAAAAATTTCTTTTCAAAATTTGAAACGTCCATTTTTTGTGAATTACACCATGGGATTAATAAGTATATGTTTTTTGCTCTTCACTAAAAAAAAAAAAAAAAAAAAAAAAAANAAAAAAAAAAAAAAAAAAAAAAAAAAAAAAAAAAAAAAAAAAAAAAAAAAAACGAAAATAACATATGAATAAAATATACAAGATTTTTTTAAATAAATAAATTTAAGATAGTTACTATACTACTAAGATTAGGTTTAGAGTTTAAAGCAATTGAACAGTTATTGTGTTTAATCAAAGATGTTTTTTAAAGTGAGTCTTAATTTTACTATTTTTATTCTTACTCTCATTGTAATCACTGTAGATTGCATATGTGCAAGAAAAACAAAACAAATTCACATGTTCTTTTAGAAGTCGAGAGAGTTTGATGAATGGGCATATTTCTAATAGAACATGTGTATTTCTTTTTTCCCTGCATGTATGTTTTACGTTAAGACAAGTATGTGGCAGTTTGCGAGCTCGCCTTATGTGTTCGTTTGGGGGAGAGCATCATATTGAAAACGATTTTTAAAAAATGATGAGAGAGATGTGTGCATTTTATTAATAATTTTGGGAAATTTGAAGTTCTTTTAGGAACTTTACAAATAAGTTTGTTTCATGAGCACTTCAATAAATTAATACACCCCAAAATTTTGCACGTGACCACATTCCCAATAATAACACTATTGGGGATTTGGTTAAGTGAATTAAAAGATACCGTTTTTTTTGTTTTTTTTTCCTTTAATTGGCCTTGGTAGCCTTACGGCCACCCCTAACCAGCCCTCAAGAGATACCGCTTTAATATGCGTGTTTTTGTTCACTTCTTGTTGATTTTCATTATGTGCCATCACAGATGTCTGTTTATCTTGTACATTCAACATGCGTTTCATCGTCAATCCATTAGAACATCATTTGTATTAATGACAGAGATGTCTGTTTATCTTGTACATTCAACATCCGTTTCATCGTCAAAAAAGTTTGTCTAAATTTATTTCTGATTTTTCAGAACATTAGCTTTGATTATTGTGAATTTTGCTGAGCCTTTTTTCTGTAATCCAAGCAATTTACAAGAACTGAAAAAATTAGACACAAGTCCGTATATTCTATAAGGTCAGGCTTGATTTTTGACTTGTAAAATACACGGACTTGTTGTTTACCTTGCCTCTGTATATAAAAGCTGTTTTTTAATAAGATTTTTTTATTTAACAGCTCTCAAGAATAAAGTCCGCCTATCTTTTGTAGTGTTCTTACTGTTGTTTAAATTTTGACTCGCAAAGTACAAGGGCTTTTTTTAAAAAAAATCGTCTCAGTATGTAAAACTTGTTTTTAGAAATCTTAAACAATTGAAAAGCAATTACGGAATAAAGAAAGTCCTTCAATATTAAGTAATCGCTTGAATTTTGATTCGAAAAATACACGGACTTTTTTTTTTTTTTTTAATTTCTTCTTATGTAAAATCTATTTTTAGGAATCTTAAACAATTGAAAAGCAATTACGGAATAAAGAAAGTCCTTCAATATTGAGTAATCGCTTGCTTTTGATTCGAAAAATACACGGACTTTTATTTTTTTAATTTCGCCGCAGTAAGTAAATCTGTTTTTGGCTATCTTAAACAATTGGATAGAATGGATAGGCCTTACAGAATAAATAAAGTACTCAGTATATAAATTCTGTTTTTGGGAATCTTAAACAATTGAGAAGACCTTACAGAATAAATGAGGTTCCTCCTATATTGTGTAGTGGCTTTATTTTTGATCTGTAAAATACACGGATTTTTTTTTTTTTTTTTTTTTTTTTTTAATCTGAAAAATACACGGATTTTTTTAGTATGTAAAATCTGTTTTTGGGAAAACAATTGTATAGCGCTTACAGAATTATATAAAGTCCTTCTATTTTGTGTAGTCGCTTGATTTTTGACTTGAAAAATACACGGACTTTTTTTTTAAATCTTGCTTCAGTATGTAAAGTCTGTTCAGTATATAAAAGGAATAATCCCGAACCAAGTTTGGTTAATTGTTTATTATTATAGCCCACCTCTGCTGTGGTTTCGTGAAAGAAAGGTGTTGTAATGGAAAACAAAAGTCCTTTGTCTTTTTGATCTAGTCTTCCTCTGTGTGACTTAAATTTAATTTTTTAGACAAATTTCAAACCAAAAATTAATACTTAGTAGTAGTAATTCGTAGGTTATACTTAAATTGAGCTTTTTGAAGGTCAAGTTTGTCGATTTAAAGTTCAAATGATAATTGTAGAATTGTTGAAATAGAACATCAAAATTATTATAATTTTGATTAAAAAAGAATAAAGTTTATATAAATAAATAATGTGTTCGATTCAATACTATCAATCAATCAATAGTGGCATCATTGTTTTCGATTCTGGACAGATGAATGAGATTGGAGATCTGAATAAGTTGCTGGTTGCTGCTAAATTTTTTAATTATCTACATATTATATTTATTTGAATGTTGTTGCTTATATCTTAAATGGATTTTTAAATTATTATTAAAATTACCTCTATTTTTTTATATTTATTATGGCGTTTCCCCATTTGTTCATTGAATTTGTCGATATTTTAATTTTGGAAAAATTCTATTAGAATGGAAAATCAAATCTTGAACAATAATACTTTTTATTGATTAATTTGACCTTGAAGTTATTAATTAAAAATGTATTAGTAGGTACACATTAATGCGATTCTGGCCAGAAGTGGGTGCTTATAACCCTCTTCTAAATAGCCTGTTAAATAAAATATTGATAAAAATAAACGAAATGAATTGAGGAAATTTCAGGTGTATTTAGTTGTTTTTTAAGAAATATGCTTAAAATAAAAAGTTTAAAAAATATTTATCCCATTTTTTTTCCATTTTTTATTGTTGCAAAAAAAACTGAAAATGCAGTGTTTTTTACGTTTCAAAACGTTGATCTCCCGTTTATTCCTTTACAAACAAAGATCACACTCACCTTTGTGATATATATCTACTCTGTCAGAAAACATTTTTTGCTTCATAGCTTTAACTTTAGTCATGATTCTAGACAGAACTTGAAGATCACCAAAAATAGAAGAAGAAAAATCCTTGAAATGTTCATATTTTTAGCTATCTATGTAAAGAGTACCTGTTTGTCCTTGAGAACTTTCGAGGGAAAGGAAAAATAAAAAAAAACAAATTCACGTTATCCTTATGGGAGTTGGCAGATCGAGCAATCTGGGGAATCCCTTACAAGTGTATATATGCATAAATGCAAATATGTGTGCTTCGGAATAAGATACGTAAGGGTGCTCGCATACAGCCCCATACTTTCTGATCTTATTACTTAGTACACATCTTCGCACATAGGCAAGAAAAAACATACACATATGTTCTTATTTCTATATCCTTGCATATATGCGAAGATATATGCTCTGCAATAAGTTCAGTAAGTATACGACTGTCTCATCGTCCAAATAATTATAACTTAACCCTTCAAACGTAGACTACCCTCGAGATTCCTAAATCAAAACGTTGCTCCTTACCTTTGTATGCATTAATGCATTGCTTTCAAAAATAACTAACTGTTGATTTAGCTTAAAGTATTAGTTTATAAGAAAAAGGCTGTTTTTTTAGAAAGATTAAGTAATCTTAAGGTTTTAGTTTTTAAGTTAATATATAATTTACTAATCTACCAAGAGAGAAAGTGCACTTTTGACTGTCAACCATTTTTTTTCCAAAATTTGCATTAGGTTTAAGTTCTTTTTTTAAAAAAAATCATGTTATTATTATAATTACAATTTATTCAAAGCGGTTCCTACTTTTATTGCTTTTAACAATTTATTTTTTGCCGCATTTACTACAAGTAAATGAGACAATTATTTTATTTCATGGGAAATTCGGTGTTTCAATATTTCATTATCAAATGGTAATTTCTGTGATACCATTTTTTTTTTTTTTTTTTTTTTTTTTTTTTTTTTCATTATGATATTTAAATAATATAATGGATAATGATCCTCTACTTCTCGAGCAGAGTGTGTATATTTTAAACAATAGAAAAAATAAACATTCTATGAAAGCAATAAAATGTAAGAAACGTTTTTCCCAGAAAGTGGGCCTAAAAAATCACCAAATCCAATTTTTTTTCTCGTAAATTAAATTGATTCGTTCTTCTGTTTTTTTTAACTTGGCTTTCTTTTTGTCTCTGTGTGTGTGTTTTTTCATTGTGTAGAAATAGTACTTTTTTTATTTCTTTTTCTCATTTGTTTTTCTTGTTTGAACAAAAAAAAAAATTAGTAAAATCATTTTAAAATATTCTCTTATTATCACCATTTTATGTCGTGTCTCTAAGTAGTTCATTAAAAAAATGTATCAAAAAATTAAAAATATATATTTATCTTATATTTTAATTTGAATTAATCAACCATATTTTTCTCTTTTTTTGTGTGTGTGTGTTACTTTCTAAAATTAATAATAATTAAGTGTGTTTTTAATTTGTCTGATTTTAAATAATAAAAGAAGTGTGTTAAATATAATTTATATATTTTATATAGTTATTTAAGATTTAATGTTATTTATATTTTTAAGATTTTTAGTTTGTAAGTGAAAAAAAAAAAAAAAATAATATTTTTTAAGCTTTTTTTTAAAGAAGATAAAATGAGAGATTTAGAAAATTTAAGGAATTTTTTTAAAGTGAATAAATTGAAAATTTACCTATTTTTAATAAGATATATTTTTTTTATATATTTTAAGGTAAGGTAAGTTTAGTTGATATTGATTTTTTTAATTTAATATATATATTTTAACACTTGATGTTAATGTTAGATATTTGAATAATATATATGATTTTGTTTTATTAATTTATTTTCAAATAGAATTTTTAGAAAAATATGTGATCAAAAAGATGAAAAAAAAAATGCTGTCATAAGCGGTAATGTAAATGATGTTATTTGTAAACGGCGATGATGTGGCTTCTTCCTTGAATGGGTCGTTGGTTTAATAATCTTTTTTAATTCTGTCTTGTTCTGTTGATTTTAGGAAGACCTATTTCGAGTCGCGTGATCAGTACCTATGAATACATAAGGGTCACTTGTGACGTCAAAAACAGAACTTGTCGAATTGGAATGACTGATTATCATACTTAATATCATGCTGGTTTGATATAATGTCAAAAATAGTGTTTTTTTTTTNTATATATACCTATATATAACCAAAAATTTAGTTCAACCATTTTTTATTACAATTATCTGTAATCGAACTTTAATCTTAATCTATTTACAATTTATAGTTTCCTTTTATTATTAATTTATGAGACAACAAAGCCCCCTTATTCAAACTGCTGTAAGTAATGTATGTGTTTTATTTTTTAATTTTAAATCAATATGTGTGTTCTAAAAGAATAGAATTTCAAATATTCTAATTATTTCATGTAGGAATAAAAAATCAGTTTTATTTATTTAATAAATAAATGAAATAATTTCAATTAATTTTTTTTCATAATACTTATTTTTAAAATAATATTAATTACAAAAAAAGACCTAATAAAAAATATAACGAAAAAGCTGAGAATCATACCAATTTATAAATAATTAAAGGATTTTTATTTTATTTTTTATTTTCAAAAAATAATGGGTAAATAAGTATCTTTCATATATACATTTTTTTTTCTTTTATTTTAGTTTTAATTTTGGTGTATGGGTATTATTTATTTGTAATTTTAATGCTATTATTTTTCTTAGTCAAATTTTCTCTCACTTTTTG
Source organism: Pachypsylla venusta (assembly GCA_012654025.1). Classification (NCBI taxonomy): domain Eukaryota; kingdom Metazoa; phylum Arthropoda; class Insecta; order Hemiptera; family Aphalaridae; genus Pachypsylla; species Pachypsylla venusta. Next base: position 10,475,544 of record CM022883.1, read on the forward strand.
CATTATTTTTAGTTTTGGAAAAATTTGTTAGCTACATCTTATGAAACGAGAATTTTAGGGTATTTTGTCCTTAAATATTTTTTGTAAAAAAATGTTCGGAAAATATCAAATAAGTTCCCAGCCGCTTGGGATTTTGGAGAGATATAGATTTTCTTTTTTACGAAAAAAATCAATATTAATTTGAAGTAACTATTATTCGATTTTTATTCTGCCATTTCATCAGAAATCTATTTTAGATGATTTTTTTTTTTTTTTTTTTTTTTTTTTTTTAAAAAAAAAAAAATTGAATGTTTTTCGAATTAATATTTAAGGACTTTGGAGATACCCCTTCTATATACAATAACACTTTGTCTTCAATTAGTTTTTGTATTGTGTTAGAAGTAAAATAAATATATATTTAAAAAAATACAGAAGTAAAATAAATATATATTTAAAAAAATACCTACGCTCCTGTTTTTTAAAATAAGTGGAGAAAATATATATTTATATATCTTGTTTAAATTTTTCGCTTATTATTTTTTATGCTAATAATTCTATTATAATAAATATAATTGTAGTTTTAAACATTTTTTTTTTTTTTTTTGGGTTAATATAAATAATAAGATTTCTCGATGGTAAGTGTTATCATTTCTTAGAAATATAACCAATACTTCTTTTTTTTCTCTCTCTCTCTTCTTTCGAATAAGGAAATTAAATTTTAAAATGAAGACTTAGTAGGTTTAATTATAAAAAGTATATGTTATTCTCTTTTAATATTTAATTTAATTTTTGTAAATACTTAATATTATTATAGGTTGTACTTGATGCTAATCCTCTCCTTTTTTTCGATTAGGCGAGATTTTGGTGTGGTTTTTAATTGTGATTTTTCAACTTTTAAAGATGGTGTTACGTAAAGTTTGAATTTTTAAATAATAAAATAAGTTGTTAGATGCTTTGTCAATTAAAAACAGAATAACTAAAATCAAAGAATACTTTATCTTCATTTGACTAAATATATTAGAGATTTCATTTTCTGAGATATTTGTAGCAATTATTTAGAGAAATAATGGAAGAAATATTGTAGTGTGCTTTGCGTAGCAAGATTTTAAATAGAGCTAACTAGTTTCATTATCTGTCGATATCAGAAATAGTGTAAAAGAAGACAAATTTAAGAAAATGTGATAATGCCTTCACAGGAGAGGATGAAACTAGTTATTGACATCATTTTCCGATAGTAGCCAGATGTAATAGTCTGTAGCTCCAAATAAGTTCTTAAATTGTCATAAATCTAAACTGGGATGCTAATTATTGTCATGGGCCACCAGAACCATGTATTAAAGATTTAGTATTTTATAAAACTCATTACAGCCGACTGAAATATGATCTTTTATCATAATTTCCAATTGTGCTTGTTTTTCTTGACAAGAAATCATACAACAATTTGAAAATTATTTTTCTAGGAGTCTAGGGAAATTAATCCCATAATAATTATTGGACTTTGTATTGATACGAGAGTTTTTGGTAGTTTTGGGTAGTATGGTAATTTTGTTGCTACATGGTTACCTTATTTTAATGCACACTCAATCTATATATATAAAAGAGATAATAGATAATACAGATATGTGATTGAAAAACTAAAGATTCAAAGATGTAAATGTTGTGAAGGAATTGTATGATATTAGGGCAAAGAGAAATTGTTTTTCTTAGCTTTATACGTATATATATCTTTTTTTTCTTCTTTTTATATACTTTTAAATTTAAGTTTTTAGGGCAGAAGAAAGACATCCCCATTACTTAAAGTTATTATTTCTTTTTGAAATCTTTACACGTAAGAAAAAACTAGATACGACAGAAATGTATGGAACTAATCTTGTAGGAAATTTAATTGTTGTTCATTTAAGTGAAATAAAATATAATTATCAAATAAAGGTCCCTTTATTTGAAGCTTTTTGGTCCTTTGTGCCCGGATCTTTGTTTGGTCGCTTCTGGCCCGATATCAGTCATTACATGTGATTTGGTTGTTTTTCTTTATCCCAATATGATTCTAGTTTTATTATATTGAGTTCCTCTTATTTTCTTACTAATTAAGATTAAATTAATTATTAATAATTATAATTAATCCTCCTTTTTTTAAAAAAAAAAAAATATTGAAAATATGAAGAAAAAACAGGTCATATTGTGTACTCAATGTGTTTGATTAACTTTTTTTTTCTCTCTCTCTTCTCAAAAAAGGTGTTTTTAAATGAAAATGAATATAACAAATACATGACAGTATAAAGTTGTACTGTGAAAGAGATATTAAATAAAATTATTTGGAAGTAAAGGATGTCCTCAAAGTAGTGACTAACGAAATACCAAGTTCCTTTCAAATTTGTCTCGTTCGATATTATTTCGGAGAAAAATCCTTTCCATTTTTTTTTTCTACTGAATAAATTGTGGATGATATTATATTCTGTGTTTGGTTTATTATTTTCAATAATGAACCTTTGGAATCGTCACACAAAAAATACCCCGCTTCTCGATTTTTTTTATATTTAAGAGATAGTGCGATTTTTTTTTTTTTTTTTTTTTTTTCTCACATTATTCCGAAATACAAATATGGTCATAATACATATTTTAACGAAGAAAAATAATCGTCGAGGCGTGTTAGTAGAAAAATCGTTTATGTCATTAATTTAGGTTACACCTTTATGTATGAAAAATGCACTTCACAAGATCAAGTTTTAATATCGTAACTTTTATTTCATTTTAAGATGTTTTAAAATTCACTGAAACAAACCTTCTCAGTAGTGTACTTTACTTCACTATAAATAAATAATTCTTTTTTCTTTCCATTTTCAAATATCTCAAAAATTTTAAAAAGCTCTCCTTTTAATTTCCAAATAAACACAATAGAGGTAATATTTGATTAAATAATAAATAAATATAGATTCACAATCAAGAATAATTGAATAATTATAGTTTTTGTATCGCATATAAAAAGGTGATTCTTATTTTATTGGCCATACACACATGAATGCTCCATTATACGTAATTGATTTCAAAATATTGAGTACTATGCATACAAAGAAGCAAAAGCTCATAGGTTCAGCATCTGTTCAACCCGTTGAGCAAATGTTACGAACTAAGCGGATTAGACCATCCTCATACTAGGAAGTATTGCTTATATTTTTATGCATAAAAATCGATTAAAGCATTTTCTTAAAAATCATTTGTTTTTTCTATGCATACTACTCATTGGAAGGCCGATTTTGACCAACCGTAACCCTCAGTCTTTTTGGATGCAACTCAAATTGGAGTACTACATGTTTACTAAAGTCAGGACCTGACGGACCAAAATTCAGGAAAAAACTTTTTTTTAAAAAAAAAAAAAAAAAAAAAAACGTGATACCCCCTCCCCCTAATCTTCATGTGTGTATATTTTTGTGGACAGTAAATTAAAATCCATCACCTAGACGATCCGACGCTATCGATTTTTTGTAAGACTGTTTTTAAAATACGCTTTTCATTTTATTTATTTTGTAAATTTTAATAATGAGAAATATTTTCTAATGATTAAGTTTCTCTTCTAGTGATGATTAAAAAATATGATGTCTTCAATTTATTAATGGAATCCTTAAAAGTAGTCATAAAGGAATTATTTTCTTTTTGTGATTGTTTATAATTTCCCTTTAGTGTGTATCTTAAACGCGCGTGCGTATAGAAATTATTTGAACGCGCTTTAAAATATGATGAATGGTGCAATTAAAATGTTTATTTAAAATATAAAAAAATTGATCTCTATTTGAATATTTTTAGAAAGAAAAGTTCGTCCGATTGTTTGTATAATTATGTTACAGGTCAAACTAGTTTGTCCTAGGAAAAACTAGTTTGGACTAAGATAAGATAAAGATAAATCAGTTTCTCCTAGGCCAAACTAGTTCGACCTGAAATATTGATAATTCAACTTTTGGCCAATCTAGTTCGTTTTAAAAAAACAGATTGTCCGGTAACATACACCACAAAGACTATTCATTTTGAAAACTCTTATCGTTTGTTTCAAAAACACCAAAATATTTATGAAATAATTATTGATTTTTTCAAAGTAATTATTTTCGGTTCAATTTTTTGTCTCTTGAAATAATGTACAGGTTGTAACACTGAAGAATTTTTTTTTTTTTTTTTTTTTTTTTTTTTTTTTTTGAGATTATGTGTTCTGGATCAAGTGAGAGAGAAATAAATATTGACCACAAACACACCCGAGAAGAAAATTTTCCGTAATTTTTTGGGACTATTTCTGTGATAAAATTCTAATCAATACCTTTTGGGGCTCATTTTTTTGTCTTTTTTCTCTAGAATTTTTTTGAACTCTATCTGTTCAATATTATTCCACCCACAAAAGGGTATTGATTTTACCACAGATTCAAGATTTTAGATTTTAAATACCGGGGGCACATTTTTTTGTCTTTTTTCTCCAGAATTTTTTTGAACTATCTGTTCAATATTATTCAACCCACAAAGGGTATTGAGTTTATCACAGATTCAAGGTATTTTAGATTTTAAATACCGCGTCCGCTGATAAATGGTTGCGAAATTCACGAAAAAATTGTATTTCTGGGTGTTTGAAAAAGGCATGTTTTTTTTTTTTTTTTTTTTTTTTTTGGTTTTTTTTTTTTTTTTTTTTTTTTTTTTCGTTAACTGAGTTCACTCATTTTATTTACTTCATTTCTCTTTGCCTTGTTCTCAAATCAAAGAGAACTTTTTAATTCAAAATTATAAAAAAAACGCCAAAAACCGAAATAAGTTTAAATCTTGGAGAATAGGAAATTTTCAATTCTTCTAGAATTTGACTTCAAGTGACCTTGAAAATGTTCAAATACTTGAACAGAATTTCCCTTCTTTTTATAGAAATTTACTCAGAAGTTGCATTATTTACATTATTTTAAATAAGTTGAAAAAAACAGGCCTATAGTTCAGCAGACAACATCTATCATTTAAGTCATAGCAGAGTTGTGGTGTCAAGGAATGCAATTTGTTTCTAATACATCCTGTTTTAATGATAAAGAAATGCCTTATAAATTTCACAGTGTGAAAAGCCTTTTTTTTAACAAAATTCCAATCTGTGTAGATAGATAATTATTACTTTTATGAGAAAATGTTTGATTGGACCGGACATATTATAGGATATTGATTGCTCAGTGTGTTTCTAGTAATATAAGAACTATGCGTATTCCTATGTAGTAGATTTGATTCAAATGTGATATTTCTTATTTCTAAACAGATTTCTTTCCTTTGAGAGCTGACCTGAAATTTACCGTATATTTGGATATAGTTAACAGAACTATAAAAAGTGTCTGACATAATTGCTAGATCAAGAAGTAAATGCCTTTTTTTTTTACAAAATAAGCCCCCCTAACCTGTACAACGGACACCGTCCCACTTGAGCGGAACTTATAGGCCAGTAGAATGGTATTCTAAGTTTGCGTTACCATGTCTAAATTAAGTATTCTAGAAAATCCGAAAAAGGATCATAAAGAGGCGTTATATTTGAATTTGTAGTACCTTGCGCTTATTTTTTGCAAGGTTATGAATTAATTGTGTTTTCTTCAGATTTTTGTTTATATCTCGGTTGCAATTTGTCACACACGACAAAACATCATATTATCCACTTTTCTGTAAAATTTCCTACATTTTTTTTCAAACATTTTGTGTAAAACGAAAACATAAAAACTATTCTCGCCATATTAATTTTGAGTCACGTCGAGCCAGTCGTCATTTAATATAATAAGGCAAAAACTGTTTAACTTGGTAACTTTTAGAAATGAGAAAATTTTGACGGTCCTTAAATTTAGACTATCTTCAGATGATCGCGCCGTAACGCGCGGGATCAACTGAACAAATAGATACAAGTTTGTAGAACTAGTGCCGCGCGGCCATGTATACAATATTCACTATTTAGATAGATCTTATACCACGCGGTTCGTCGTCGTACCGCGCGATCATCTGAACATGGCCTTATACTGCACTTTTGAGTCACTTCATCGCTTATCACAATATAAAAAACTTTGCCAATGTGACGCATGAGTCTATTATATAACTGGCTATAAAAGTACCCCCCTCAAAATTTGATATTTTACATTTCAAGGTGCGTAGAATCCAAAAATCGAAAAAAATCCGTTCGTCCGCCGCCCCTGTACTTTTGCCACTTGGCGTTACCCGATTTTGATATATAGATTCCATTTGGGGTCGAATCGCGCCCCACAACTTCAGTCACATATACAGGGTTCCATAACAAAAAAAAAACGCCAGCGGTATGTTTGATGGCACCTATCCACAAGTTTCAAAATCGGTCAAGTGCATAAGTGTCCATCACGGCGGACAAACGGATTTTTTTATTCGATTTTTGGATTCTGCGTAACTTATAACGTAAAATATCTAAAATTTTCAGGGGGGTAATTTTCGTGACGACTCCCAAAGGTTCATTATTGAATACCTACTCATGTCTAAAAAAATGTTGTTTTTTGTAAAGATAAAAAAAGAGAGCAAATAACAAAACCTCCCAATTCCACGTCCTTTCTGTACATTATTTTTTTCTTTTGGTACCTAAAAACTTGCCCGATTTTATTATTTAGTATATTATTACAATTATAATTTAGAAGAAGAAAAACACTCATCTTATAAACCAACTTAACGAACCACCAAGTTTTCCACTTGACTGAGCTTATTTTTTTACAGAGCTTTTGTTTGTTATATCTCTGTATCCCTCCTAGTCGTTGATTTCTTAATCCTTTTCCTTAAATAAAAACACTTTTCATGGCACAATTTAAATAAAAGAAGTACATTTGATCCTTAAAAATAATATAATAAATAAAAAAGTTAAAGTGTATACAGGGTGAGTTTGATTAATTTAGTTAATTAATATTCACTAAAAAAACTTGTAAAAAATAAGTTGATATTTGTTTTTTGTTGAAAATAACTATAATTTATAGAAAAGATGAGTTTGATAAATTTAGTTAATTAATTTTTAAACCAGCCCCATTTATAATTTACATTTGAATTGATTCACTTGTAAAAAAAATAAGTTGAAATTTGTTTTTTGATTAAAATAAACCATCGGTTTTAAAATCGTGCTCTTCTTCTTTCTTGTCAATTTGTTTTGTGAACGTGCTATTTTATTACTGTAGCTGTTGTAGTAATGAATTTTATTCAATTGCTAAAACCTTTGTACGTTGATGAGCAGTTCTTCCATTTTTTTTCTTTCTAATGTATGTGCTATTTCTACCGTAGCTTCTTGGTTTTCGAGTAGACAAAGTAAAATATTTGATCAAAAGAATATAATTTTATGTAGGAATTAGTTATAGTAAACTAAAAGATAACATCAAATGATTTTTCAAAATTTGAAAAGTCGCCTTTAAAAAGTTATTGTTCAAAAATTAAAAAAAAAACGTATTTTATAGTAAACTAAAAGATAACATCAAATGATTTTTCAAAATTTGAAAAGTCGCCTTTAAAAAGTTATTGTTCAAAAATTAAAAATTTTATAGTAAACTAAAAGATAACATCAAATGATTTTTCAAAATTTGAAAAGTCGCCTTTAAAAAGTTATTATTGTTCAAAAATTAAAAAAACGTATTTTTTTGTTATTTGTTAAATTGCCAAATATAAAATGGAAAATTTAAAACTGATCTTCAATTATTTGAACATTTTCGAGTCGGACGTTTTTCAAATTTTGAAAAATCGATCTTTTTAAAAGAATAATTAATTCACTTCTAATTAAAAATTGAAGATCTTTAATTTTTTTGTAGAAAATGACCAAAATGAATTTTTATAGGTTTAAAAAATGTCTAAATAGTAAAAGAAAATCTCTCAATGAACGAATATTAAAAATTTTAATAACTATTGAAATCTTATTCACATTCACCCTGTCAGTAATGCACACACTAACCTAACTTGAATGATTTTTTTCCTTTACTATTTTTTTTTTTTTTTTTTTTTTTTTTTTTTTTTTTTGTTTGTTTTTGTGATTTTTTAAGTGCCACTTAAGTAAGATTTTAAAACAATACGGTTTTTTTAAAACAAAAAGTAAATAAATTAATAATTTTTTAAAAAACATAGTATAATATTCATGTTAAGTTCTACAATGAAAACATTATTATTCTATAAAAAATATTTACTATTTAAGGTTTTTATTTTGTTTAAAAGAAAAAAAAACAAATTACTATTTTAGAATTATGTTTTTAATTTTTTCCTAGTTGTTAAGTTATTATTATGATTTCTTTTTCTTTTTTCATTAAAACATATTTTAATTATTATTATAATATAATTTCTTAAAATTTAAGTTTTTTTCCTAAAAATTTAATTTTTGTTTCGTTGTTTTTATTTTTCTGTTTTTACAATTGGTGGGTTTTGTTTTTAAATCTATGATTATCACCGTATTAGTATTGATTTTACTATTCCTGAGAAACCAGTTGTCACCGTATTAATATTGATTTGACTATTCCTGAGAAACCAGTTGTTAAGTAATTATCTGATTCAATTAATGATCATATTATTTTACATCAGCCGATCATTAACAACTAGGTATTCACAGCGATTGTTTCTACGTACGAGGTTTTATCCGACCAAAGATCGTATACCTTTCATTCCGATGGCAACACCCCTCTGTCTCTTTCGACTATGAAACGGCTGATTTCAATTGGGTTACTTTAAATGCTGCTACTTTGGCACTGAATTATGTCTTTAGTAAAAGTGAAGCTGCCAATCTAGAAAATAATATTTTGGTACTGTGGCCCTCTTTGGTTTGAAAACAGCGTAAATGTCGTTGAACAATTTGAATAACTGGTTTTTGGAATAATAAGTGCGTTCCTCGATCCCGCATCATGTTCTATGTGTCAAATATTTTTCTCTCCGAAAAAAATATGCAAAACCGTTTTCTAATGGAAGGACACACACCCGGAATTACGATTTTTACCCACATTGACCTTACCCAGTCTGGGTTAGGTCACGAATAGGCAGCAACATAAGGGCATGCACTTTGGTGGTCACCCATCTAGTAAAATCATCGTTAGATGTTGTTTAACTTCAGTAATTCTACGGGAACTGGCGCTGGATATACGATTTTCTGCGTCTATTTCTGAGCAGTAATTTAGAAATATACCTATTTAAATTGTTATGTCAAACTGGTTTAAAATTACGAACAATGATGTGGGGATATCTTTTAACAGTAGAATCCTTTAGAATTGGTAATAAGATGGAAGTGTTCCAAAGGTACGTTAATGGATTCACAAAAGGATTGAAGCATAAGTGACTGTAAGAGATGGCCACTTGGAGAATTTCCTGTAGGTCAACCTGATTCCATAACGAATAAGCAGAAAGCGAGGAAACTCATGCAGTTACATGTTGTAGAGTTGACTACATCACTGGAGGAGAGATTATTGAGAGAGGTGGGCACTTGGAGAATATCCTGTAGATCAACCTGATTCCATAACGAACAAAGCAGAAAGTGAGGAAACTTATGCAGTTACATGTTGTAGAGTTGACTACATCACTGGAGGAGAGATTATTGAGAGAGGTGGGCACTTGGAGAATATCCTGTAGATCAACCTGGTTCCATAACGAACAAAGCAGAAAGTGAGGAAACTCATGCAGTTACATGTTGTAGAGTTGACTACATCACTGGAGG
>CM022883.1:10512276-10535943 GCA_012654025.1 Pachypsylla venusta
AGGTTTTTTTCTTCGAAAAATATTTCTCCCTCCGTATGTAGCTCGAGCTAATATTGCTGCTCGAGTTAACTAAAATATTAGTTTTTTGTAAAATAAAATAATGTTTAGGTACTATGACTATTGTAGGACTACACGTGTTACATTATATTGTACCTAATGCTTCCATTGTTGAAAAACAATTTATGGGGGCTTGAATGTAGGTTACTATGCCACGGGAATATTTCCACCATACGCTGTGAAGGGCCGCAAATAGTGTTGACTGTTTTCGATAAAATTTTGTATGTAGGTCTCTTTAACCACATCCATATGTCAAGGACCACCCCGGGCTGTAGTGCCATTTGGTCAGGTAAGGGAAATAGGCAGAAGTGATTTTTTTTTTTACAAAATTTTATTGAATAGCAAAAACTGAATTCTGATATTAGAAGCCCAGATCGAATGGCCAAAATATATTAATAATATTAGGTGACAAACCGATCTGGCCCTAGGTACAGGTGCAGAGGGTGGGCACGAAACAAAAGGTTGTGGCAAGTGGCATGGTAGGAAGGTAACGCCGAACCTAAATACAATTGGGAAAAGATGAAGTTAAAGAAGAAGACTTNAATTATAATGAGAAGGGTTGCCAAGGACAGACATCCCCAACATTAGAAAGATACAAATTACTGGAAGCATTGTTTCCATTGCTAAACTGTTACTGATCAAAACTGTTAACATTAAGTTTGAAGCATATTTTATAGATATTCCTATGTAGAACAAAACTATGAGATTCGAAAACAGATGTTCTTAAAATGAAAAATGAACAGCGCATAGGGGAAGGTACTCAATACCGACCACCATAGTTTTTTCGGCCCTTTTTTTTTTTTTTTTGTTTTAATTTGGCTTAACGTCTNTTTTTTTTTTTTTAATTTGGCTTAACGTCTCTTTAACATCTATTTGTCTTTCAAAACGGATTTTTTCGGCTCTAATTGCCGGGGAAAGTTTGAAAATCCGTTGCAATTTTTTTAAACTGGTACTTAAGATGATGCAGTATAATAAAATGGTTATAATGGATTTTCTAAAAAAAAATTGATCTAAAGATGTGTTATGGTCAATTAAAACAGGGCTGTTTTTGGAGGAAGACAAAAAGTGGTATTCAGTGTCGACCACTATATAAAAGCTCCATAAATGAGGGGCAATAAAAGGAAAACACAACTTTTTTTACTAAAAATGTAGAAATGTATTTTTTTCAAAAAAAAATTGGTTTAGCTTATTGTCAGGGACATAAATAAAATAAAAAAAGCCTTTAAAATCGGCAGTAAAATCTGAGACAGCCAAATTTAGGATTGCCGTATCGAAAGAAGAATATCGATATTACCGATATTGATAGTATCGAAAGCTTAATATCGATAAGCGATATTATCGGATGGTTGAATATCGACAAAAAGATGGGTTCTATGATTCTATCGTAACCTTAATAACGATATTCGATATTATAAATGTAAATATCGACAGCCCTAACTCTAACAAGCACCATAATATTTTTTTCGTTTTCGATGCCAGTATTTTTTTTTTTCGATATTATCTATACTGTCACTAAAACGATATCGAGTTAGTATAGTGCAGATTGTATTAAAAGAACATTAAAATTGGTATTTCATACAATCTACAATGTCATACAATTATCAGATTTCCATATTTCCAACCTGTAACAAAGCAGCTCAGTATAGTCACTGCCTTCGCTATGCACATTAGATTTGGATTGAATTTAAAGCTAACTAACTGATCTTACTAATACCTGGATTACACTAATAAAATTATACAATCAACGCTCATGCCATGTTGAGTACACCCGTTCTCGTCTGATCACTGAAGTTAAGCAACGGAGGATGTGGTCATTGCTCCGATAAGTGACCGCGCGTTCAAACCACAGCATCTTGGACTGATTATTTAGTGTTGGTTTTGGCTTGCACTCGGCCACGTTGAGGTCCAAATGAATAGCTGTGATTAGCAGTACATTTACAAGATATACGTTTTTTTTTTCGTGAAATGTTTCTCCCTCCTTATGTAGTTAAACATTGGAGCGGTTTTTTTTCTTAAGCTACCTGGGTTGATTTCTTTCCGCCTAAACCCGCGGCGCCCCCCTGGACGTGGCGCTGCGGTCGCCCACCCCAGCAGGCGGTCCTTTGTATAGACATGCTAGTCAAAAGTGTTTTCTTTATAAGGGCTAATTAGATGGACGTATTTTTAAAAAAGGTGTTCTCATTCTCCAGATTTGAAAAGAAAAAGATGGGAACCCCGCTAGGTAATCAAACGGGACGGAGGAACTCGAGGAACAAATCGTTGATTTCCCCTTGATTTTTTTTTTTTAAAAAAACTGATTACTCGTGAGAAATGTAAATTACAAACGAGAACTAAATGTAAATATAGTAAAAAAGGCTGATTAGATAATGATCCATATTGGGAAAACCAATTGCGTTAGAGAGAAATGATCTCAAGGTAGCTATCGGAAAACATGTATATAAAAAAAATGATTCTCATGACTTTTCCGAAAAAAATTGTCGTTCCCCCAAAAAATGCGCTAGAAAATGCTGATATTTGCATTGTGTCTTATGGGACTACTAAGGTCTTGCCACCAATAGGCGGAGCAATGTCACGTGACCCCTCCTTCACTTTCATAACATACGCACAACATATGCAGTACGAAATCTAATTTCTATATCTATGGTTCTTTTGTAAACGAAGCTTTACATAAGCGTTCAACCTGTCATTATTTGAATTATTTGTAGTTTGTGATAAGAAAGCGGGATGTTGGCGGTAGCCAAAAAATATTATTTCAAACTAAATAATATATTTTTTAACATTTATAATCATTATTTTATTATTAATTGTGAAAAACCGTCTTCATAAACATTGTTTGTTTGGATGTGAATATCATGAAACGATTTTTTTTTTCATAAAACAAACTTTTTATTTTCACATTTCCTATCTTAATCCGTTTTTATCAATATTCTATTCTATTCTATTGAATTTCCGCTCCATGGATCTCCTGGCAAACTGTTCTAGTAATTATCAATCAAGAGATAATGTTTTCACTGCTCAGTTAGACAACGTAAAGAATGTATCCAATATTCTTAAAGCTATACATTTTAGAGATGTAAGTATGGGTCCTCCTGATTCATTTTTTTCGATGGCGATAGCAATTGAATGTAAATCCAGTTAGTATCGTCCAACAGTTTTGCACGCCAAAATACGCCAGAGGAGAAAAAATGTCTTAATCTCTTGTGTAAGAATTCTTACGACTATAAAATTCTAAAACTCCGACAGAGTGGCATGCGCGGATATAGCCCTCTTGTTTTTTTTTGGGGGGGGGCACAATATACCTAATAGAAAATGTGGAGGGGGGAAGGACTCGTAACCTAGGGACCGGGGGTTCGATTCCTGGGCAGTACTTTTTAATGCAATGTTTATCGCGGTACGATACCTAATTTGTTAAAAGCTGTTGAGTTTACCACAAATACCTTTCATAAGGGTGATATAAGCGTGATGACGAAAAAAAGTGCCATGACGGATGACTGAATTTTTGACGATTTTTTATTTAGATACATTTCATTAGTCTCAGTATTGGGAATTATTTAGGGCCCGTGCCCCCCACTCTCAATGAGATAGGAGACACAGCGGATCACCATTCATTTGATTTTTTTTTTATTATTTTTACTTGATTAGTTATGATGAAATTTGAGAAACATCGCCCGCTTAAAAAAACTGGGGGGCACGTGCCCCCCCGACCCCTCGCCTATATCCGCGCATGCAGAGTGGATTTAAATTAAAGAAGTTCGAGAAACTCTGATCTATTCATAAAAAGTACAAAGCCTAGTTGATATTCTTACACCACCAAAATCATTGAACGTAGCTATAAATTTGAAACGAAGATCTCTTTGACATAATTATGTAGAGGTATCTACATTCTACATACGGAAAAAGGAGTAAGAGATTTAAGAAAACCCGGACTGGAGTACATCCCCTCTCTTAAATCGAACCCAAACCCTCCAGCACAGAAAATTTGTCAAGTGGGTGTTGCAACGACATACAATGGTCTTTTCCACATAGGAAAAGAGTTTGCGAGGAAGACTGGATTGAAATTGAACTTTTCTTGTATCTTTAGGAAATACTGAAAATTAGACAGATCACTTGAAATATTGTATACCCTTGTCTCTACACAAGGGCAAGCCTGTTGGTTGACATCATATTAATATTGAATGTATGTTTGATTTCAGAAAGCTATTATTTTTCTATCAGAGAATGGCATAAAAGTAATTGTGGAAGATGCAAAATGTATGCAAGGCTCGGCATATATTCCCACCACTATATTTCAGGTAGTGTTCCCATTCATTAAATTAAAGTTTGATCTGCCATCAGGATGGCCGGTTCTACCCGCCAGGTCCAGCTGAAACGAATACCAATACCAAAGTTCCAGTCAAGGGACCATTTTTTGCACCAGACTAGAAATGGGAGAACATTTTTTAATTCGAATGGAACAACAGTCAACAAACAAGTGTCATTAATTTAATCTCAACTAAATTGTATTACGAAGTCACAAAAGAACTATTATAGGTCGCAGTGACAAAAGGTAGGGCTATGGGTTATATATATTTATATATAGGCCTACCAATACCAAACTGTATTATGGGATATTTTGGTACAAAAACTGAAGCTTTCATACACTATGACAAGGAAAATGCACGTTTGCCATATCTATTGTAATACGCTACATACTATCATTGAAAACTGTCATAGCTTAAGAATCATAATATGGTTCTAGATCGATTTAAATATTTTGATTTTTTATGGCTATTTATCTCATTTTGTACGGTTAATAAAATCAAACGTACAACTGTGATGATTACCAAGGTAATAAGCAAAGAATGTCCTCCTACCTAAAATATTTTGGGATTTACAGAAGGAAAAAAAATGGGGGACAATAGAAACTATGGTCAAAATATCTCTCGATGTTAAACCTAGAAATATGATTTTTTCAGAAGTAATAAAGCCCACTGAGATAATAAAGATTTTTTTTTTTTTCATTTTAGCTGTTTGAATTTACATCGACAGATGATGTGCTTATTCAGATTCCATTTATAGCCTTAATGCAATGTTTGACAATCTTTGAAGGCTGCTCAAGTACTCCTGGTGCAACAACAGCTTTGAAAATGACTTATAAAGGATATGGATTTCCTTTGAATTTAATGTAAGTATTTTAAAGCCAGAATACCTGGGTACGATTCCCAGAGAAGTCTGAATTTTTCAGGGTCAAATATTTTGATTTCGTGTTTGGGTGATTTAAGAGTTGCCCTTCCTTTTGAGGACAATGGATTAGCCAAGGAAGGGACAACAAAAAGTGGCAGCGTTATAAGATAAAATTAGTACACGAGATAACCTTGTGATGAACAATTGAAAAATGTGAAAATCTCATGAGATTGTATAACAAAGAAATTATAACATCCATTATCGTGTAAAAATAATAAAAATTAATGAGGACAAAGCTTAGAACACATTTATAAAAAAACTTAAATTAGTAAAAACCAACAATTGCATACCATAATTGACCATTGTTCATGTTTTTGGGGGGCGATTGCCTCTCCTTATAATTTCACTATATATTCTCGTAGGTATAGAAAGAAAAAAACAATACGTCGCAGGATTTTAATATTATTCCCAGTAGTCATGCCACCCACCTTTTCAATTGTTAATCCGGTGGTACTCCACCAACATGTTTGTAATAATTGAGTATCTCAATTGGTTTTATTTCAAAATTTCGATCTTCTAAGATGTCATGCAATAACACTTTCAGAACTGTGTTCGTATGCTCAGTAGCCAAGTTGTTCATTGTATACGCATCTAGATTTGATGGTATTGAGTCAAAATCAATGTACATTAATTGAGAAAGACCTGCAAATGAATTACACGTAAATATCATGGAACCAGTTTCAGACTATGCAGAGTGCTCATTTGTACTTTACTTTTTCTAATGCAAGGAAACTATTGTAATGGGCTGATATTTTTGATGTCGAGTTTTCAATGTCAAAATATGTTTTGGGGTCTCCGGAGCTCAAATCCCGAGATTAGGCATTGGTCGGTCTGTGAACAAAATATCTCAAGAACGGTAAGGCTAGAGACTTGAAATTTGTTATTATGCATGTATCCTACCTACAAGGGGAACGACAGGTGCCAAAGACTTGAAATTGGATATGTATGTTATACATGAAAAATGACCAATCTTGCTTGAGACATATTTGATGACAATTAAAAACTTTAGCAGTAGACCACAACTTATCTAGAACTGCTGTCTCATACATCTGGCTGCCATCGGACGCCGTGATACTACTATTGAATGAATGAAATTGTAAGATAAGGAATGCAAATAACAATTGAATCTAGAATTGGGAAAATGATAAATAGTAGAACAGAAGAATTGAACACTGATCATAATACAGTGATAATTGCAATGGTCTCAATGGAGATCTGAATTGAACACTGATCATAATAGATACAAAGATCACAGTGATAATTGCAATGGTCTCAATGGAGATCTGAATTGAACACTGATCATAATAGATGCAAAGATCATAGTGATAATTGGAAATGGTCTCAATGGAGATCTGCAACCAGTTTTCATAAAAATAGCCTGTTGCTTCAGATTTCTCACCTAAATATTTTTTTTCTGCTACTGTTTCCATCATTTTAAGAACAAACTCATTTACTATGAACGGTTCCTCATCGCGTGTTTGCAATATTTTAATGCGAGATTCAATATAATGTTCGTAATGATTTTTCCAGGAATTTAACCACTTTCTTATGTTTAATTCCAGATCTTCTTTAAATCCTGGAAATTATTATACTTGGTTCTTTGAACTGTAAAACTCACTTAGTTCCGCAGAAAATTTCTTATTATGCATTCTTGTAACAAGATAAGGTTTTGTTATACAAATAATTCTTGTGCAGGGAAACCCTTGTATGACTGGCAGTAACGTCAAGCTTCGTGGACCTACTTGACTCGTAATGGGACAAAATATCGTTAAATAGGTTACCGTTAAGCAACTAAATTGTCATTTACGGCTGACAAACGGTTTTTCATTATTATGAATTTTTTTAGAATTTCTGTATTTTGAGAAATGTAAATTATCAAGTATTGAAGCTCATTTTTTCGCGAAAGATTCTAATTTTGTTTAGTATTTCGGCGACAGTCCCAAAAGGATCAGTCCAGAATAATATGTTCTGGGTTGCCGAGGTCGGCAAGTGCTACTTACAGCAGGCGAGGGGATTATTATATGGACCGAAATTATGTTTTTGTTAACATTTCCGAAGACATTCACGGTTCTTCATTTATTTTCCTCAAACTAAAAACATACCTAACAGGGGTAACTGTCCCAAAGGGATCACTTCAGATTATTATAAATTCAAATAAATGGTTTTATTGTGGATCTGCATTTCGGGCAATTGATTTTTATTGCTAGAATCCAGATCTTCTTTTACTAAAGATATTCAATGCATAACATAGTTGAAATCAGCGGCTCCATTATTGAAACAAACTGGGAGATGTCGGAAAGAAAGGTAAAAATTCATATTTCACATTTTAAGGTAGAACCCTTTATGTGTTTCGGGGCACAATTAGACCCCGAATGGGACCTACATACCAAAGTCCATGATAAACCAAAAATTCCCGAGTACATTTGCTACGTAGAATCAATTGTCTGTGAAATCCCTAAACTTTCGTACTTGACAAATATTCAACCAATATTTACCTGATAAATTTTCTCTTAGTTTTTTAACAAACACATTCAACGTCTTATCTTCCAATCCTAAACTACACAACCCTCTAATGATAACATTCTCCAATTTTGGTTCTATTATCAAAGCAGATAATAAATTAATCAATATAGAATCTGTGAATATTTTACTCGATTTTAACAAATGAAAAATCAATATCCAAGAACATTGTCGATGATGAGAATAATTCTCAATCAATAATGAAACTATTTGATGAACCATTATTTCAAAACGAATATTTTGATAAAATATTAATATAAATATTGATATCATTTTTTTACTCGTTATTAAATTTACTGATGTTAGCATAGCTACGATGTCATCAACAGAAATATCAATATTTTGTAGTCTGGATTGAAAATATTTAAGGGAGTTTGCCATTTGCTGGAGATTATGATTTTTGTTTACATTTTCTTTTCTTGTTTGAGTTATTTCAATAATTTTGTGAAAACTTTTTATCTGTTTGTTCGTGCAAATAGGAGATTGCGGATTTTGAGTTTTGATCTCATTTATTGTTTTAGTTTGTTGTTTTCTCTTTGAATTAGGTGTACCTATAATTGATATGGACTTTGAATTAGGTGTACCTATAATTGATATGGACTTTGAATTAGGTGTACCTATAATTGATATGGATTTCAAATAAGTGAAAAAGTGTCAAGGGTTCTTTTTAGAAAGGAAGCTGGTACCCCTGCTTTTGGTTCATTTTTAATAATTTGCTTGAACTTTATTTGTGACACTTGACATCATTTGTTTTAATGATTGATATGAACACAAATGAAACTATTTTGTAATAGTGAGATTAGGTTTGTTGGCTCCCATTAACTAACATTTCGTTCTCTTTACTTTAAAGGATAGTCCTAATCCTTCTCCCTTGAAGTTTGGTAGCTTGTACACGGATTACGGAAGTTGATTGCGAGAGTGAATGTGTTTTTTTTTTTTTTTTTTTTTTTTTTTTTTTTTTTTTTTTTTTTTTTTTTTTTTTTTTTTTTTTTTTTTTNAGACCTCTATTTGGACTGTGAGGGTAAAGGGACTCTTCAGTCTCATCCTCGCAGTATAAATAAGGTATAAAAAAAAAAAAAATTAAGGTGAATTGAAAATCTGAGAGTTTTTTTTTGTGTAAGCAGAGATCAAATGAAGCAATGTATTCGTCGGAATAAAAGGTGGGCGATCTTTGCTTGAAAAAATAAAATCAAGTTGAAATCAAGTATTCTCGCCATTTTTGCATCCAGTTCGGAATAATGTTAGAAATACCTTGGCTGGAACAGTGATAATGTGCGCCTGTGCCTTCCAGGACTTTCTGGTGCGCAGAACCGGCAATTGTGAGTACGGAATTGGTACGTGGAACCAATAGCCTTTAAAACCAGAAGTTCATACCATTTAGTCTTCGTTGCATTGTTTTGTGTATGAACTTTGTTTTATTTTCAATATTCTTCTTTGGTAGTTCTGTTTTGTGTTTCGACAAATTTACCATTCTTCCATTAAAATCGTTAGTCTTTGGTTTGTTCTGATTTGACGTAACTTTTTTCTTTCCTTTTTTTTTATGTTTCAATTTACATTTAGTTTGTTTAAGTTTCTTTCTTATTGGTTCATTCTTGCCTATTTCATTGATTTTCATTTCCATCTCTTCATTGGCTGCATTGTGTACACTTTTGAATGTGAGTGTACTTTTAAGAGTATTTGTTTTATATTTCATTTTAATATTATTATCAGATATATTCCACTTTTCTTGGGAAGTTTCAGTGTCAGTTTCTATGGTTGCTTCATTTGGTATTATTTTATTTTGGAAATAATTTCCAGTTTGTTTGAGTTCAAATTTATTTTTTTGATAATTATTTATTTTATTAATATTTTTATTTACACTTGGTGGTCTTATTTGCTTTCGATTATCAACATGAGTATTCCTATCATTTGTATTTTGATAGAGTTTTTTTTTGACATTTTGTGCATTCTTTCTTTTTTTAATATTTTTATTTTTAGTGTTTGTTCTTGTCTTTTTTTGGAAATCAACAGATTTCGTATCTATTTTATTTACATTGTGATAGTATTTTTCTTTGAATTTTTGAGAATGATTCGTATTTTTGTCCACATTTGTTATTGTTTTCTTTGGAACATTAGACAATGTTCTATTTGTATTTTGAGATAGTTTTCTTTTGATTTTTTGAGAATGGCATATGCTGTTCTTATATTTATTTATATTTCCTTGTGTTTTCTCTTGGATATTAGCAACTTTCAAATTATAGCTATTTATATTTTGATAGAGTTTTCTTTTTACTTTTTGAGAACCATTTGTTTTGTTCCTATCTTTATTTACATTTGGTTTTGTTTTCTTTTGGATATCATCGGAAAATTCCCTATCATTCCTATTTGTTTTTCTGTTGGTTTTTCTTGTGACCTTTTTCTTTTGTTTTGTAAAAGTGTATTCAATTATCGGGTGTATTAATAAATTTCTATCAATATTAGATCTTTTGCTGTTTGATTGTTCCTTTTTATGTGTCTTCGTTTTATTTTTGATCATATTGCACACAATCACTTTTTTAAATTCAAATTTATTCATTTAAGATAATTGACCAATGTAAATGCGCTTCTCAGTTACGGTGAAACGTAGCCAGTTGATTTTTTATATATCTAGCTCGTTATGGATTAACTCCTGTATCATTTGTAAGCGACTACAACTTCATTCGACTGATTAAAATGAATGTGTGTGTGCTAACCTTCTAATTGTACAATAGGAATTAACATGGTAATTTCTTTTTATGAGAAGTTTTCCTAATGGGTACTAAAATTTGAACGATATATGCTTTCCATGTATTTTGACAATCCGACGAACGGTCATGGTTTCAGAACTGGTTTAGTGATCCTAATATTAACAAAGTGAACATTTCATTTTCTTTATATTTTTGTTATTTTCAGTCTGATTTTCACAAAACTTTCAGAATCCGTAAGTAATATAAACAAAAGTCTAGGACACATGTACCCTGATAATTTTGGTTCGATTCCTGATATGAGAAGATTTCTATCACTTAAATAATAAAAAACCTTTGGTACAACTTTTTCTTTTAAACAAATGAGCTATGAGAGAAGAAACGAACCCAACAGTGGGGTACCTGTTGCTTTTTTTCCTCAAGTTCTAGAAATAAAGTAGCCTTGATAAGTTACTCATTCATGAAATGAAAAATAAAAAGTTTGTTGTTTCATTTGATTTCCTGATTAAAAAATACATGAAAAGCTCATGTCATTGAAATTTCAGTACCTATTGGTAAATTTCTAGTCTATAAAAAGAAAATCCCATATTAATTCCTATTGCACAATTAGAAAGTTAACACTCTGTATGCTACACGCTTATAGTGGACGATTTCTATTTACCTACATTCATTTGGATCAGTCGCTTGCAAAGGTCTCTAATTGATACAATATTATTTTGACCTTAGAAAATAACAAACATTTTTTAGCATAATAACTTTTTAATGATTTGCCCGTTTTTTTGTTAGGTCCTATGCAACTAATAATTTTTATATATAAAAGGCAATGTCCTGAGTTGAAAAATTTTAATTTTAAAGGGTAGAAATCGCGAAAAGTAAACAATCCCCATAAGAAATACATTGGAGCGAGAGAGATAACATGATACTTCATTTAAAATATGCGTGGGCGAAGCCGCGATCGGGGGATGCCAATTTCATTGGCATAATCAGTGCCGGCTCCAATAATATCAGTGCCCTGTTTGAAAGTGAAAAATGCGCCCCTCACCCTTCTACTTTATCGATATTGAATAAGTACAAAAAAACTCTGCCAATGTGACACCTGGGTTTATTNAAAAAAAAAAAAAAAAAAAAAAATACTTTCCTTATCCTATAAAAAGAAAATTATTGCAATAAGCTGAAATTTTCGATGTCGAGTTTTCAATACCAAAACACGTTTTGGTGTCTCCAGAGCCCAAATCTCAAGTTTCAGTCATTGGTCCGTGGGTGTGTCAGTCTGTCCGTGAACAAGATATCTCAAGAACGGCAAGTGCTAGAGACTTGAATGTATGTCAGTTTTATGCTATGAACGGCAAAATAAGTTTTTGGTGGAGATCGAATACACCGTTGGCGGTTTAAGCCGCTTTTTAGAGGTTTTCGCATATCCTGCTTAAAATGAGAACGGTAATAGCTAGAACTTTAAATTTAGTGCCTATACATATCAATTTAATATAAGAAATTGAAAAATACAACTTTGGTTTAAGTATAATATATTGTTGGCCGCTAATTAGAGGTTGAAAGTCGTGTTTTGGCGGTTCTGTCTAAAATTAGAATGGAAAGAGCGAGAACATGAAATTTGGTGTCCATTCATATATGCAAGAAATTGAAGAATACAACTTAAAATTTCAGCCCATTACAATACTTTTTTTTTTTATATAAGGAAAGTCNTTTTTTTTTTATTTTACAAGAAAATACAGCAATGTTTCGCGATTCCTAGTTCTATGCGTAGTTGTTAGGATCCCTTGTGTTAAGTTAGTAACGCGAAGTTGTAACTTTCTGTGATTGGTCATTCATAATTTTTTTGACTCTCATTTTGCACGAGTGCTACTTGTTTAAGCCTCACATATTCATTTAATTTTCTGCGCCTTCAGTTGTCAGCGCCTCCCCCATTTTATGGCGCCCTGTTCGACGGAACGCTTCGAACTACCCTACAGCACTGGGCATAATGAATGTCCGTAACAAGGGTCATCAAAATATGGCAAAGTGTTTGAGAGTTATCGTGAAATAAACAGACATTTGATCAATATTTTCTTAAAGAAAAAAGAATGTTCTAACTTTATTTTTGTTTAGATTATAAATACCGAAGACATCACAACACTACAAGATTTTTTTTACTTCTTTCAGATTAGAAGAAGAGGGTATCATCACAGATTGTCAAATCAAAACCTACGAATCCCATGAAATACTAGACTTTGCAATGCCCCCGGAGTCTGTGGTTACTAAAATTATAATGCGGGCGCCAGAACTGAAACTCATTTTTGCCGAATTGGACAGTTCATCAGAATTTGTGGAATTAAAATTTTCTCCTGAACCACAAAATTTTAAAATTGTAACTCGGGGAGAATGTGGAATTTGTGAGGTAAGATTTCATGCTACTCTCGATGTCGGCCTTTACCGAGATAAAAAAAATCATGATTATAATAAATATGCTGCACATCAGGGGTTCCCAAATTTTTTGGTACCACGCCCCTTTTCCTGAAATGAAAGCCTCCCACACCCCCTCCCCTTTAGATTATAAATTATGAATGGGTATGGATTTTGCTATCTCATTCAAAGCGCTAATGTGTTGCTGAATGCTATCTCATTCTAAAAGCTAATGTGTTGCTGAATGCTATCTTATTCTAAACGCTAATGTGTCGCTGAATGTTATCTCATTCAAAATGCTAATGTGTTGCTGACTGCATTCTCATTCAATCCTAAACATCATGCTCAAAAAATTACCTTTGTAAAAAAATTGCGTACATAAATTTTAACTAAATCATAATAATTGATCTTGTCATTTTTCAACTGGTCTCACGCCCCCCTTGGCTTGCCTTCACGCCCCCCAGTTTGCAGTTTGGGAACCTCTGCTGTACATGGAAGGGAAAGAAAAAAAAACACTTTAAAAACAATTAGTTGCAGAATCGTAAGATATAAAAATATTCGATTCACAGTTGTAGTTAAATTAAAAAATGACCTGTTTGTTTTTTCCATAGGTGTGCATTTCTTCTTCAAGCAATTTTGTTGAAACTTTTGTCTGTGATGAACCTCTTAAATTCAGATATACTTATGTTCAAATTAAACCCGTTCTAAAGCCATTGACATTTGCAATTAAAGCTAATATTAAAACCTCATTGGACGGTCTACTATGTTTTCATTTTATGGTACCAACTGAAAGTCAACAGCTTTGTTACATGGAATATTTTGTAAGTAGAACTTAAACAATACATAAAAAGAAAAATGTCTTAAATCGAATATTTTTTAGAATTTGGAACACTCCCATTTTCGTTCATTTTGATTTGATATTTGTGTTTAGGGCTTCAATTTGAGCTCATTTCTATAATGTCATGTTCGATTTTTCAAAAATATTTTACACAGAAAGTCTTAGAAAAAATACCTCTTGACCGATTTTCATTTAACTCCATCGATTTGTTTGATTCCAGTGTACTCCAGTAAAAGATGATGACGATTGAAAAGAACTCTGCTACCTTCACACATGGGTTTATTATTTTTCTCGTATGGAATCCCTTAGATATGGACTGAAAGTAATGCGTTTCTAGGTCAAACGTGGACTCAAAATAGGACGTAAATACTAAATTCCATTAAAATTTGTCAACTTTATGTATTTATCTGAAAATTACAAAAGACCATTTGACCAAAAATGGGACCTACATACCAAAAGGTCAACGCTAGGTGGCAAAAATACAACTTTCGCTGGATGGACAGATTTTTTTTAAAAAAGAATTGATTTGTATGTTGCAAGTACTTTTTTAAAGTAAATTAGTAAATCTATTTAATGGATAAAATATCTTATACAGGGTATTTGGCTATAAATAGAACCCCTGGATATGGTGGGTAGCTGAGATCAAATGGAACATTTTTTACGAATTACGTTAGTGAGCCGGACGAAGCATAGTCGAGTTACAAGGTAGAGAATGTAATTTTTGGACAACTTTCAACTTCGCTTAGTCGGTTCTGTGTGACCGAACAAAAAGTGGATGGACACTAAATCCTAGTTTTTGATGGCGGCGATTTCAAATATTGTAATTTATTTTTTCCACGTTTTTTTTAATTTGTATTTTCCAAGTACCTTTTTAAATTTAATTAGTAAATTTTAACTCCATTATTTAAATTCGATTTATCTTATATGTACATATTTTATTTTCATATAAAAACCGTTAAATAATAATAAACTTTATTTATACTGTCCGAAATAGGACTGAATAGTTCCTCTGCACCGGCAGTTTTACGGGGCTGGGGCTATGTCCGCTCTTTCTTTGCTTATTTATGAAACTAAAGAGTGTCTTTACACAGACATGTTGTGTGGTGTTATTATTATGTGGTAAATATCTCAAATTCATGAAGATAAAACTCCATGTGTTGGCTGGGTTTGAACCCACATTCCACTGTTCAACGGTCAGAGCGTCTTATCACTACAACACCAACCCATAACCACAAATACATGAAGTCAATGAGCAATAAGTGTTATGCAAAAAAAAAAAAAAAAAAAAAAACNAAAAAAAAAAAAAAAAAAAAAAAAAAAAAAACGAAGCAAATGCCATAGTAAAAGCATTTGCTTCGCTTTATGCATACTTCCCAATGGGTATTACATGCATATGGACCTACCATGAGTCATGTCAATCATAAATTTTCCATTTTGAACAAAGCTTTATTATCATAATAAAGAGTATAACTAGGGGATTAAGATGATCAGGTATTCACGTTAGTGTTGTAGTCTTATAGAAAAAAAATATCTTCATATTTAATTCACACACCAGCCATAACATATCAAAATTTTACGTTTCTACAACAAACCGCTAAAAAGATAAAATCACAATAGGGCCCCCTGAGCCCCCAAAAAACTACACAGGAAATTGCCTTCATGTCCTAAACATGTACACCAAATTCCGTCAAAATTGGATGAAAATTTTGGCTTATATCGCGTAACAAACAAACATACAATATACATACATAAAAGTGCATTTCGGGATGTATACCGGGGTCAAAAGTGGAGTTAACTAACGTTCACAAATATTTTTCTTCTCGAGAGACGGAACAAACCAATTTCGGATTTTTTTCTTCTTCATTTTTCATCATTTGAAATTCTAGCCTAAGCAGGGGGACGCCACAATCTCGTCAAAATATACATCTTGTTTTAAGCTGGACTGACTTATTGCGGAAGTCTAATTATGTCAACTTCATAAAAATAACTAATATTTATACCGACCGATGAGTCTTAAACCAAGATCTGAAGTAACTGGTTCTTTTGGAGATGGTGGTAAACCACCTAACTTAACACTTGGTGCTGCTACATAATGTGATAACCTCCGTGAGCTGACTTGTTCACCAGATAAGGTATCTCTTCGAAAGCCATCTTTTAATCCCATTGGTAGATCTTTCCGTATACCCAAAGTGTCCCTCCGAAAACCATCTGAAAAACCTGTAGGCAAATCTGAATTACCACTTAAAGTATCCCTCCTAAAACTATCAATCATTGCAGTGGGAAAATTATTCCTTCCGCTCACAGTATCTCTACGGAATCCATCCACCATTCCTGACGGCAAATCTTTTCTGCCACTTAAAGTATCTCTCCGGAATCCATCCAACATTCCTGACGGCAAATCTTTTCTGCCACTTAAAGTGTCTCTCCGGAATCCGTCCACCATTCCTGACGGCAAATCTTTTCTGCCACTTAAAGTATCTCTCCGGAAACCATCCAACATTCCTGACGGCAAATCTTTTCTGCCATTTAAAGTGTCTCTCCGGAATCCATCCACCATTCCTGACGGCAAATCTTTTCTACCACTTAAAGTGTCTCTCCTGAATCCATCTAACATTCCTGACAGCAATTCTTTTCTACCACCCAAAGTATCTCTCCGGAATCCATTTTTTACAGATGGAGCTGCAGACCAGTCTTTCTTGATATTGAAACTATCTATTCCAAATCCTAGACCACCTATATTTTCCGGCGGTATCTCTTTTCTGCCACCTAATGTAATCCTTCTAAAACTATTTGATTGTCCCATTGGTAGATCTTTCCTACAGCCTAATGTATCTCGCCTGGAAAGAGTATCTGCAATTGATTTTCCGGGAAGATTAAATTTATCTTGGATTGAGTTTAAGTTTTGTCTTTCTCTCGCTATATTTTCTGGGATTCCCAGCACTGGTCTCTTTCTACTCAACGCGTCACGTCTGTCATCTGATAAATCTTTACTGGACACGTTCTTTGTCAGATTTGTAGAAATTGGTTTTAGTTCGGGAGTCTTCGTTGTACCTAAAACAAAATAAATTCCCAACAGAAAACAAAATAAATTCCCAATAGGTGGTCAATTGTAGGTTAAAATATCTCCTCTACGCCGCTAAAAGTGTAATATGGAAGTTTTATCATGATTTCAGTAGTTTTAAGGAGACTTCCCTTATCATTTATAACCAATCATGAGCGAGCAGTCTAATAGGAGGTAAGAGATAAGAAAAATTATGTCACAAGAGACCCGCAGAAGGAAAACGACTTGATTTAAGTATTTTAGGGCAACATATTTTTTGCGGTTGTAAAAATGATTCCTCAACTTTGGTTGGGAAGAAAAGAACGAATGTAAGGTTATATTTCGTTTTTATGCCCACGTCTTGCCAAATATGTTTTTTTTTTTTTAAAAAAAAAAAGAGAAATCCTATCTTCAATTTTTAGAAGCTAGTATTATTTCTCAATAGCTATTGTATGAAATATATTGTGTTAAATTTAAATAAAAATATTGTATTAAATACATCTCTTTTCAGTGCGACAGATAGCAATTATCACTGTAACCTTTGTATGCACTATGTCCCAGAATGACCTGTCACCCCCCCCCCCCCNCCTGTCCCCCCCCCCCCCCATTAAATTTTGAAAAGCTCTAGGGATAGGGAAAAGACCTTGGCCAATTGAATGGTTATGGTTAAATTCAGGTTCGACCCCGGGAAGTGACTTATGTCGACAAAAAGTTTCGATATCTCTAGAAATTTAAATGGAAATGGTACAAATAAAAGGCTATTATAGAGGGGTCTAAATTTTGATATACTCTCTATAACGCTACCCATTTTGCGCTTTGATGTAAAAGTTCACTTATTGTGTTCCAAAAAAGGATTTCATCTGTTTATTTTAATCATGAAAAGTGTACATTCTCATTTTTATAAGTGTATTAAATGGAAAAAGTCAAATCTCATTTTTTTTTACTTCCAGAATTGTCGGGTAGAAAGTCTGAAGTGAGGTCGTGATATAGGATAAACACTATAAACAGAGATAAGTAACCTAAATTTCGAAACATTTTTTTGCAAAAAATAATAAAAACATCCACCTTCCAATTCTTTTCACAGCGGTCCAGACAGTGGCGTACCTAGATCATTGAGCGCCCGGGGCAAAAAATGATTCGCCGACGCCTCCCCCCCCCCATTAATGGTTTTACACGTTTCTCATCATACAAACTCCGTAGATTAAGGTCTGTAACAGATTATTTTTAACAATTTTCATGCTTTATATCATTCTTAACGTTAATTCACGTACATATTCGTACGTCACAAAACAATCGCTAATACTTGGTCGAATATATAGTATGAGAACGATCGATACTATCGATAGTTTGGAAACTCAAATTGATTAAATCTTACTTGAGATCAACCATGAGTCAAAGTAGATTAACAAATCTTGCAATTGTTTCAATCAAAAATGAAACTACTGCAATGTTGGATTACGAGGATATAATATGTATATTTGCAGCGAGAAAAGTTAACATTTGAGTTTTTCAATTGTGATGGAGAAAAAAATTGAAGTTTGTAATGTTTGTAATGTTTCGAGATTATATAAATCAGATAAAAGATTAATTTTTCATCAAATTTCTTTTTTTAAAATTTGGCTTAACGTCTCTTTTAACATATATTGGTCATTCAAGACGGGGGTTTTACCCTCCATTCGCTGGAAACTTGCAAACCAGCTACCCACATTAACCTCACCCAGCCTGGGTGGGGCCGGAATAAAGAGCCAACGATACGTGGTGTTCCCAGGCGGTCACCCATCCAAGTACTGACCACGCCCGACGTTGCTTAACTTCAGTGATCTGACGGGAACTGGTATATTCAACGTGGTATGATCGTTGGCTTCATCAAAAATTGAGATCCAATTTTGACGTAATCTTTCTATGAATGAAAAACTTGATTTTTCTGTAATAAAAATATTTTTTAGTACCATTTCTTTATCTTACGGAACAACGAAGATCGTTTTGCCGCCCCCAAATCATTGCGCCCGGGGCGACCACCCCGCGGCCCCACCCTAGGTACGCCACTGGGTCCAGAAAATTCAGAAAATAACAATACAATAAAATAGTAAATAACTAAATTTAGAATACAAGGTATTTGCTATGTTATTGTATTGAAATTTTCTAATTCCTCTGCACCCGCTGTGAAAAAAATGAGAAGTTGAATGTTTTTCTTTGTTTGGTAAAATGTTTCCTTATTAGAGCTACTTATCCCTGTTTATCCTTTATTAACA
The DNA here is from genome assembly GCA_012654025.1 of Pachypsylla venusta. Taxonomy (NCBI): domain Eukaryota; kingdom Metazoa; phylum Arthropoda; class Insecta; order Hemiptera; family Aphalaridae; genus Pachypsylla; species Pachypsylla venusta. The sequence goes on from CM022883.1 coordinate 10,531,306, forward strand.
CCTTCCTTCGGACTTTCTTCCCGAAAATGGCCGGTTTCTAAACCGCCCAATTTTAACTTCAAGAAGAACGAAAATTGACTTTGTCCCCTCACGACACTAATAAAAATGAAAATGTACACTTTTGATGATTTAAGTAAATGAGAAACCTTTTTTGGAACAACACAAGTTAAATTTTACATGAAATCTCAAAACGGGGACCGTTATACAATGTGCAACAAAATTTAGACCCCATTTTTTCCCCGATATATTTTTTTTTTTTTTAAACAAGAGTTGAAGTTAGTTCTTATTTTATTTGGCCCTTCATTTGTACTAAAAATGTACCGTTTCATTTAAATTTCTTGATTAATCGACACATTTTATGTCAATAAAAGTCACTTCCGGGGGTCGACTGTGCAATAGTTTGCGACCGTGCAAAATTTCAACTGTCCAAAGTTTCTCTTACCAATGTCTGAAATGCCACTCAAATTGGATTCTTCTAATTCTAATTTTTGGCTTCTAGATTTGGAGTGTCCATTACGATTTTCTTTATTGTCATCATGCGATATAAGCAACGCTTTCTTTTTCAAAGAATCTGATAGTACCTTTTTTTTGGCTAGATTAGTTTCATTTTTTATTTGAACTTTTTTGTCAGCTTTTGAAATCTGTAATGAGAATAATGAGGTATAAGATATTTTTTTACACCGGAAGTTGATACACAATATTTTATTGAAAATTATATAACATAAATACAGTTAAAAAGGAACAATTTTTCCCCCTTTTAATAATTGAATGAAATAAACTCCAAAAGGACGGATTTTTCTTACGACTAAAGGGGTAGTCAAATTGTATTGCAACCAATATTGGATGGTATACATATCATTTAAACTTAAATTTACATTCTGAAACGGTTATAAAAAATCGTAAGTTTGGGAACGTGTCCTTCCACTAGATTTTTTTTTCTCCAGAGAATGTACCTCAAATTTGACCCATAGAACTATTTTTCGGGACCATTAATTTTAAACCACCTAAAACGGTTTATTTTTTTGCCCACAACTTACTTTTTGGTCGTCATCTTCATTGGTTGATACCAAATCAAAATTCAGTTTCTTTTTAGATACAGGTGGATAATGAATAGGCGTTTCTATATCTTCTAACGCAGAATCATTAATGTCACAGAATTCAGAAAGTGAATTTGATATCAACTCTATGTCAGTCTCTTGTTTTAAAAATTGATCAATTTTTTGAACTGATTTTTCAACGTCATTATCATTGATGTCTTCATCAACTTCTAAAAAAAATAAAAGTGGATTTTTAGGAAACATGGTGAAAAAGGGGGAGGGGGGCATTGGTCACCGAACTGGAAATATCTATGCTCAAAGCCCAGTGAGTCATAATAATGGGTAAACCTAGAAACTTGAAACACAGATTCCTATTAGATAAAAGGTATAAAATAGGAAAGGGAAAAGTCCCAACCTCAACCAAAGCAATCGGTTAAAATATCTTTCATCGAAATATTAACTTCTCTCCCCCCCCATTACTTTCTGACCTATTTTCCATTTCCCCTACCTACTTTCCCACCGTAAAGTAAATACTTTACCTTATCGAGGTTTTAAAACTGTAGGCCAGAATATTCTTTCCGTTAAGGTTAGGATTTTTTTTCTTGATTCGCACTTGCACTGTTAGAGGAATCTGTTTCCAATTTTATAGATTACTAGCTGCGCACCCGAACTTTGTCTTGAGAAGATGAAAGAAAAAATTATTATAAATCTGAGTCTAACATTAATAATCATATCACCGAGGTACAACCATTTAAACGCGATCAGAGCATACAGATAGATTACATATTACCTACACGTTTGTTAAAATTTGTAGAACATGGGAAGTAGTAACGGGTTGTTAAGCTGTGTAGAACGTGTTGGGAGTAGTATTGGGTTAGGTGTTAGGTTCCAAAAAAAAAAAATGCATGCTGAAGCCTGCTGAGTTTCGCAGCCTCCTACACGCATTTTTTTTTTTTTTTTTGGAACCTAATCCAATACTACTCTGTTGGAGCCTGCTGAGTTTCGCAGCCTTCAACACGTATTTTAATTTTTTTGGAACCTAACCCGATACTACTCCCAACACGTCCTACCCAACAAACTTGGTGTTCAATTCTATTAAATTATATCGGCACTAACCGATTTTGTACAAAATTTTATTTAAATCGGACAAAATTGTGCAGAAATTTGAATTTCCATTCCCATCAATTGTTCTATATCTCTTACCGTTTTTAATAGTATTCTATGATTTCTCATAAAAAAAAAAAAAAAAAATCGAAAAATCTGCCGTACTTTGGCCGGTTGTGGAGTTCTGGATTCTGATAATTTTACTGTGTTCTCGGACAATGTGTTTTTGGTCTATTATCAATCGGCCGTAACTAGAAAACGGTTGGAGAGTTTTGAATTCTGATAATTTCACTGGGGTCCCAGTCTTTGGTTTGTGTGTGTGTGTGTGGGGGGGGGGGGTCCATTCTATGTACCTCTTACCGTTTCTAATATTCTATGATTTCGCATACAAAAATCGGCCGTATCTCGAAAACGGCTGTATATTTTTGAAAGATGATAATTTTTCTGGGGTCTCAGGCTATGACTTTGAGAGAGAGGGGGGGGGGGTCATTCCCACCAATTTTTCTATATCTTTTACTGTTTTGGCTAAACAATGAGTATTGTCTAAATTTTATTTTGCCCGATCCCGGATTCGAACTTGTAATCCTCAAATGGCTAGTCATAATTTTGCAAAATATGTCCTAAATGAAGGATAAAGATGTTATCTAAAACTTTTTCGCTTTGAGTTGATATGAAAATTTTGAGAAGAAAAAAAAAATAAGACCGGGCAGAAATTTGTGATTTTTTTTACAAGTAAACCTTGCTCGGGAGTCACTTGGTCAATTGGCGAAAGCAGCATTAAAATCCGTTCGGAAGTTTTTGAGTTTGTCGCGAACAGACAGGCGCGAAAAGTGACTTCAATTTATAATATGTGTAGATTTTGGCTTAACGTCTCTTTAACAAGTAAAGTTTAAGAAATTTTAGTAGACTGTTAAACTTATTTTATTTAGAACAAAGCCTAACTTTCCACCCAAACCCACAATCCTTTGATTATTTCTCACCATCTATTTGATAGGCCTCCACAGCGTTATTCTCGTGGTATTCTATCAGTTTCTCTTCTTCTATTGATTCCTCACGTGGAACAAACTTTGTGTATTGAGGAATATTTTGTAAAGCATACGACTCATAATCATCAAGCTCTGCAGTGCTTTCTAAAATGTATTTTCTAATATCATCATCAGTTTGAGTAAGTTCTTGGATTTCTTCAAGAAAAAATGATTCTAATTCTAATTGTTCTGCCTGAAAATATCGACATCATATTGTGTTAGTCAGATGTACATGTTTCGGGGTATTTATGTTCCAAAACGTAGACTGGATCTATTTTTCTATCTGAGGAGGTCAGATATAAATAAAAAGTGATTTTTATTTATAAAAAATGTGGAAATAGCCGAAAAGGATTTCTATTTCCACAAGGTCCTCCAATATAACACCTCTTGCCATTTGAATGTCAAAAATGATAGTTTTTTTTAGCAGCATCCAGAAAACACCACTTAGATATGAACTAACATTGTACTCTTAACAACTATGAAACATAATCTGATCCTTTTATACTTACTGTGCATTCTCTAATGTCTTTTATTAACTCAGCCACAATATTGTCAGCTTCAATTTCTGGACCATCGGTATGATTAAATCCTATTAGATATGGTTTATCCAATTTATTTTCCATATATTTAATATTCTCGTCGATTTGTCGGGCAATCGGTAAAAACTCCTCCATGATTGTATTTCAACCTGTACAAGCAAATAATTATTAACAGATTCAAGGTAAAAATAATATCATTTATATTTCTTTTTAATTTTAATGTAGGTGTGTTTGTTGGTTGATTCTTCTTTCACGCAGCAACGGATTGAAGTGACTCTTTTTTTTTTCCAGAGATAGTTTATGCATTGTCCGCAGGGCTACTTTTGTACTTTTCCTTCATTTAAGGCGAAACAGGGGGGTTAAGCAGTTTGATTTTCATCACAAGCTAGAGTTTAAGTTGATTTACAAAAATAAAAAAAGGTTTACAAAAATATCAACGCGTCCGTGAGACAGGGGCGTACACAAGGGGGGGGGGGCTGGCCGGCTATAGCCCCTCCCCGAAATTTTTTTCGGGATAAGCCATCAAATGCGAAACGTGAGTGCGGCGAGTGTATAACATCTAACCGTGTGCTTCTTTTTCAATGTCACGCAGAAAACACTTTTTGGGATACTTACATAACAAAGTGCAAAGTTACGACGATTTTTTTCTACTTTCCTTATCCTATAAAAAAGAAAGTATTTTAATGGGCTGAAATTTTCGATGTCGAGTTTTCAATGCCAAAACACGTTTTGGGGTCCCCAGAACCCGAATCTCGAGTTTCAGCCATTGGTCCATGTGTGTGTCTGTCTGTGGACAAGATATATCAAGAGCGGCAAGTTTTAGAGACTTGAAATTTGGTATGTACGTTAGTTTTATGCCATGACCGCAAAACAAGCTTTTGGTGGTAATTGAATATACCGTTGGCGGTTTTATGCCGCTTTTTAGCGTTTTCC
>CM022883.1:10537478-10551888 GCA_012654025.1 Pachypsylla venusta
AACTCTTGCGCTTTCTCCAAAGTTTCGTCGATTTTCAAGCAATAAAATTGTGAATTAAACATTTAAAAGTGAGTTTTCTCGTATTTTCCACCATTTAATCGTGAAAATTAACCTTCTACTTTGAATTAATCATATTTTAAGTTAGGTTAGTTGCTCAGAAAAAAAATAATAGTATCTGTCTGGTCCCGAAATTTGGTACAAATATTTTTTATTCATACCTATTTTGGAGTGATTTTTTAAAACCGATTGAACCGTACATATCTGATAACTATAATGATAATATGACTAATTATAGTTTTTTAATTATCAAATCAATTTTTTTCAACGAAATAATGGCAGAACGGTTCTGAAGATATGTTAGAAGTTTGTCAAAATGGACCAACAAGGATGTTTATACATATGTATGTGTTCCAAAAGTCGTTTGGCATTTAAGAGAGAAAAAATTTGTACCTACGTCTACCATCGGTAGTCCAATTCGTAATTTCGAGGGGTTTCGAAATTTTCAATTTTAAGAGAGTTAAAAATATATTGTAATTTTTTTTCTTCAGAAAACCCGAGGTGACATAGAATCAAGCGAAGAAGAAGATGAGGATGGCAGTGGAGAAGATAGATCTGACGAGTCAAGCAGTGAGGAGGATTCTGATGCAGAGGTGAGTATATAGTTCAGAGGGGTGGCAATGAATTAACCGAGTCTTGTGTTGCTACCAGAATGTGTCGTGTGTCTGTCGAATGCTTATCCACTCTGAGACAGATAGATACAGTTGTCCACCACTCAGTACTGCAATGGGCCGTTTAAGTTCATGCATTAGTGTCTTGTGGGAAGAATGTGTTCAGATGGAGCAACGAGTTAAATCTCGAGCCCCGAAAGTTATTCAACATAATTTATTAGCTTCTGTGAACGAGTGAAGAGAGGTTGTAAAAAAGCAAGTACTGAATATTTAACAGAAAAAAAAAGTTCCTCATGCAGAAGTTCTTTGCAAATTACGTCACCGTGTTGAACCACCCACTAGTACGGTTGGTACCACCCTTCGTAAACGAGGAATTCGTTCATAGACTCGTCGTGTTTGAAGCTCTATTCAAATGCATAGATAGTCGAGTGAAGAGACTGATATTTGCGTGAACCGTATCCCCCCGTCCTCGGACAGCCTCAGGAAATTAACAAAGATTTAGGAAATACGTTCGAAGTAAGTAAACTATTTTTATATCATTCTATGTTTTTAGGCTAAAGCCAAAGGTGTTGAAAAATTAATAGAAGTAGAAAACCCAAATCGAGTTCAAAAGAAAAATAAAAAATTGTCCACTCTAAATGAAGTTGTCAAAAGTGGAGCCCCAGTAAAACCTGAACTATCCAGAAGAGAACGAGAAGAAATAGAACAACAAAAAGCTACCGCCCATTATCAGAAATTACACGCTGAAGGAAAAACTGATCAGGCGAGAGCTGATTTGGCTAGACTTGCTATTATAAAACAACAGAGGGAAGAGGCGGCCAAGAGACGAGAAGATGAAAAAAGAAGTAAGTTGGATGTTCTTATTTTTTTATTACTTCAAAAAAAAAAAGATGCTGCAATTTTTTATTCTCATTTTTCGGCAGAACATAAATTGTTGTCCTAAATTTCAACTCAAATGGGGAAAGTTTTAGATAACCGTTCGGTATTTCTAGTTTGCAAAATTCTGATTAGCTATTCCAGAGTTGCAAGTTCAAAACCGGCCGGGATCAGCGATATTTTCTTCAAAAAATGGCAGCAGCATCGTTTCCTCTAGTGGCTAGATCTATGAGAATGCAGCTCTAAAGAAGTTGTTGTTGGCTGCTAAAGTTTTCTATTGACATAATCATACATATAATCTTGGAGGCTAATAATTGACATGGGCCTCCAAAACCATAGCAATCTCTACAATAAAATTACATCAGCAACATAATAATATTGCTAAGTTGCTTTCTGTATTATTTTACTCCATCAGCTCAGGTGGACTCGGCCCGTGAGGATGTCACCCTCAAGTAACTTCTCACAATCTTTAAGTATGACGTCTTAATTGGATCGGAAGAAATTAAGCCTGTTTTTTTTAAAAAAAACTAAATACATTAATACATGTGGTTAAAAAATATTAAACAGACAGAAAGACCATGTCTCGAAGGTGGTTATTGTTAAAACGATAAAAAAAGTACAGTAATGAGAATGAATATTTTTTGGGTGAGTTTGGAAAAAGAAAATTCAGGACTTTTAATTTTATATATCGCTTTGAAGTCTAATAAAGAACATAGCAAAACATGCGGACACCTGCCTATATAAAATTTAATATTATCCATTTCTTCGAGTTAAACTATTTTTTGGTTTAAATCTCTCTCTCTCTCTTTTTTCAGAAAAAGAAGAAGTTTTACAACAGAAATCAGCGGCTACATCAAGAGCTCTCGGAAAGAGAACGTGATAAACTACATGCGCCTGCCTCCCAATGAACGAATCAATCAATTTTTTATTTTCAATCATCAATCAGTTTCGTGACTGTAAATGAAAGTTGTAAATAATACAATGCTAGATATTACGATTACTTGTATTGAAATCATAATTTTCCCTCTCCTCTTGACATTTTAGAAGAAAATAATCTTTGAAATGGCTGGTCCTGTTGGTCCAAATTTGATAGGTCTCGGATAACCTTTAAATTATAGAAGAATTCATAAGAACTTTGCTATTATTTCAGTGAACTGTAGAACTCATTCAATAAAGTGGCCATCATGAGGCCTCGAAAAACCCAGTAGGACCCAAATTCTATGAGCGTAATAAACATCCATACCGAGTTTCATCAATATCGGAAAAGACGTTCTAGAGCTATCTTGGTAAATCAGACTTTAAAGAGAAATAGTAGATTAAATATAAAATTTCAATAATTTTTTTTGTATCAACTACAAATAATAAGGTGAGTCACGAGCGCTTTCGTCTGTTAGGACATTTTCAAGTAGATTAATACTAGATCTTCGTCCGGCCAGTTAAATTATAGATTAAAACTAGACCTCACTTCGACCGGCCAGTTAAATTAATTTGGGCAATTATAGAAATGTGTACGAAAATATTTCTTATATTGTATAAAGACAAACCATGTTTTTCTTGTTCAAGCTAACTGGAAAAGAACTACCATATCAATCGGTAATAAAACTTTTTAAGATGATTGTGTGTATAACGAAGGTCATAGGATAGTACGACCATGCCTCTAAGGCGCCAAGCGAAGCGCATGGAGCTTGCTAGTAATTTAAACCGATTCATTTAAAGGCTAGTTTTAACTTTATCCAAATTTCGGACCTGCCATTTCAAAGTTCTGGAGTTTTTCTTTGCGCTTGCGTAGAAATATTAATTAATATGGGACCACCGAAATACATACTCAGATAATCCCACATGAAAATCGAATAAACGGTAGAAGAGAAATGTCGCCCACAAGAAATTGACTACAGACAAGCACCGAACCAAATTTGTTCCTTGATTAAAACGTATTTTTCGAAAGATTTCTTTTTTTCAGATTTGAAGTTTTTTTTACCTGCCACTGAAGTTTTCTTACATTTGGTAGCAGTAAAGTTTTTCATATAATGCCTGCACACTGCACACCTTTACGTGTTTTAAATCTAAATATTAATAATGTTTATAGGGTGTATGTAAAAAAAGAGTAAAGCTAAATAGATCGAGAAAATCGAAAAATTGATTGGAATGGAGACCCCCCCCCCCCCCCCAAAANCCCCCCCCCCCCCCAATAAAAAAATCATGGTCTACGACCCCGGGAAAATTATCAAAAATATTAAACCGTTTTCGAATTTCAAAAAATATTGACATATGTTTTCTTTTTTTACAAAAGAATATTTCTCCAGTAGTCATATGTCATAGAAGAAGATCAACAGATATTACATGTTGACATCAAAAAATCCAAGTTGGCAAATTTTACGAATAAACTTTTTTTTTACCCACAATCCCTTATCGACAGATCTCTTCATTCCCAGAATGTCGCATTACTAGAGAGTTGATATATTGCTCTTCAAGTGTATTACTCCCTTGCGTACTGCTTGGCGTAGTTTTCATTTCATTTCTATTCCATTTTATTGTTTAATTTTTTTAATCTTATTCAATCATAATAATGGTAATACAGATTGTTCGAAAAGTCCCGGGACGGATTTTTTAATTTTAAACGGCTAAAGATAGAGAGACTTAAAATTTTATATGTAGTTTTAACACAAATTAATCTATTTCTTGGCGTAATTAAATTTCTACAGGGTGTCTCAAAAGTGGGCAAACAGACATCAACTTTCGATTTTTAAATAGAAACCCCTAATTTTTATTTCATATTCAAATTTTACGTCAAATTCTACACAAAATCGACTCCTCACTTGATACCTTGATCAAACCAGCCCAAACATGAATTTTTCTTCGAAATATAAGTGATAAAACCAAGAGTGAATCTCGTGGTACCATTAGTTTTTTCATTTTTTACAATTTTTATACCCAATGAGGGTAAAATTTCATTTTTGGTTGATGTTAACATTTCGTGTTAACATTACCCTCCTTGGGTATAAAAAATGTGTGATTAATTTGTGTTAGAACTACTTATAAAATTTCAAGTCTCTTAGCCGTTAAAAATAAAAAAAATACGTCCCGGGACTTTTCGAACACTTTGTATATTGGGTTAGTATTTCTGAAGCTAAAGCTACATTTTGAAGAAGGATAAATAATCAAGTGATCATACCATTATTTCCAAGACGTGTACGCTCAAAATCATGTCATGAATCCCATGACATCAAAAACGATCATATACAATTGTCAATATTGTACAAGGATATATTTCTTTAACTTTCAGTGAAATAAATACAACATAGAGGAAATGCAAAACACAAGAGAGAGAGAGAGAGAGAGGTCTTGTGTGTTAGAAATAGATAGTTGCTGAAAGGGACTTTTCTTTCTCTCTTACTCTTATATTTCTTAAGCTATTTCGCCCGTGCTTCGCTACGGCCTATAGATTGGCACCTTAGAGGCATGGCCGTTCCCACGTGAAAGTAGGCTGTTGTATGTATGTATATACAGGTATCATGCTATCTCTCTCGCTCCAATGTATTTCTTATGGGGATTGTTTACTTTCCGCGATTTCTACCGCTTAAAATTAAAATTTTGCAAAATGCAAAATTTTTTAGTGCACACTTCATGGTGCAACGAAGGTCCCTGCAAAATTTCAAGCCTGTAGCATTAATAGTTTCAGCTCTACGTTGATGTAGGCACCTATTATCCCTATTGGGTATTAATTTCTTTTTAAGACTTTTTATTTATGCTATGGACACAACTTATTTTTTAGTTTTATTTTAATGTCATATTTTCGGTCTCACTTCTATAATAATTTTATTATCTTTAATTTTCTCAATTAATGGAATTTTTAAACGAGACCACTGTCTAGTAAGACAAAAGATCTACCTGTCTTTTGTCATGCGATTGTACTATGTCTTTTTTTTTTTTTTTACAATGCAGATACAATAATATTCTGGAGTAAAATATAGGCCCAAATTATTTTGAGTGCGAGATTTAACAATAATTTCCAGATTTTGACATTAATAAAACTTCTCGATTTTGAATCTGGTGGTAGATACCCCTAGGATGAAAACGGTACTTATTTTTAAAGGCTTTTATTATAAAAATCACATTTTTCTAAAGGATACTATTTTCTGTGAAAAGACAGATACATATTCTATGAATTGAGAAAATTAATAAAATTATAATAGACCTGAGAGAGAAAGTTTGGATTCAATATACAAATAAAAATAATTTGTTTCCATAACATAAATAAAAAGTCATAAAAACAAAATTAACCCCGGATTGAGAGAATCTACACTTGCCATAGGAAATAAAAGGCGTCCTTCAAGCTTCTGTTTAGTTCACTGGTAAGTTACCTATAAGTTCAGGACTAATTATCTTGTCTTAATCGGCGAAAGCTTCCCCACAGTCATAAATTCCAAAAAATTACTATTCCACAAGAGAAAAAAAAAATCTAGCACAATATCATCCTGAATTTATAGGTTTTAGAGAAATATACATTTTAAATCTATTTCTTCATAATTTATAATTCATTAATAAAAAAAAAAAAAATGGAAGATAAAAATTGTTGATTTTTTTGTCTCGTCAATATTACCTACCTCATTTTTTTTATATAAAATACATACTTAAGTGTAACCATGACATTCTCCCTGCATCCCTGCCACCCACAATTACACACAAAAGGTAATCTACCTAAGAGGGAGACGTTCACCAAACATTATTTAATAAATTCTTCCCTGCATCCCTCCCACCCACAATTACACACAAAAGGTAATCTACCTGAGAGGGTGACGTTCACCAAACATTATTTAATCAATTCTTCCCTATATCCCTCCCACCCACAATTACACACAAAAGGTAATCTACCTGAGAGGGAGACGTTCACCAAACATTATTTAATAAATTCTTCCCTGCATCCCTCCCACCCACAATTACAGACAAAAGGTAATCTACCTGAGAGGGAGACGTTCACCAAACATTATTTAATCAATTCTTCCCTATATCCCTCCCACCCACAATTACACACAAAAGGTAATCTACCTAAGAGGGAGACGTTCACCAAACATTATTTAATAAATTCTTCCCTATATCCCTCCCACCCACAATTACACACAAAAGGTAATCTACCTGAGAGGGAGACGTTCACCAAACATTATTTAATAAATTCTTCCCTGCATCCCTCCCACCCACAATTACAGACAAAAGGTAATCTACCTGAGAGGGAGACGTTCACCAAACATTATTTAATCAATTCTTCCCTATATCCCTCCCACCCACAATTACACACAAAAGGTAATCTACCTGAGAGGGAGACGTTCACCAAACATTATTTAATAAATTCTTCCCTGCATCCCTCCCACCCACAATTACAGACAAAAGGTAATCTACCTGAGAGGGAGACGTTCACCAAACATTATTTAATCAATTCTTCCCTACATCCCTCCCACCCACAATTACACACAAAAGGTAATCTACCTAAGAGGGAGACGTTCACCAAACATTATTTAATAAATTCTTCCCTGCATCCCTCCCACCCACAATTACACACAAAAGGTAATCTACCTGAGAGGGAGACGTTCACCAAACATTATTTAATCAATTCTTCCCTGCATCCCTCCCACCCACAATTACACACAAAAGGTAATCTACCTGAGAGGGAGACGTTCACCAAACATTATTTAATCAATTCTTCCCTACATCCCTCCCACCCACAATTACACACAAAAGGTAATCTACCTAAGAGGGGGACGTTCACCAAACATTATTTAAACAAATTCTTCCCTACATCCCTCCCACCCACAATTACACACAAAAGGTACTAAGAGGGAGACGTTCACCAAACATCAATTTAAAAATTATATCATCAATATCCAAACACATTTGCGACGGCCATATGGGGAATGGTTAGGTTACGTCCCAACCCTACCATACAAGGCCATGTCTCGTTGCTATAAACACCAAGTTTGTTGGATAGGACGTATTGGGACGAGGTTACAAAGTGTTAGAGACTAGATACAACTTAAAGCCATTATCTTCTATTCAATTGTCCTCATGAGAATGGATGATGAACAAACTCAGGCGCCGTTTCTTTCATTTGAGATCAACTGCTCTCCTTCCAAAACAGAGGTTTTATCAGATCGCGTGGGCAGGAATTACCGACGGAACTATCGATACGTTTTAGAATTCATTTAAGATTAATTAAAATAGGGGAAATTGCGATTGGGGAAAAGCAAACCAAGCGTAGAGAAAATTCGAAAAATATGGACACCGATGAACATTATGCAAATATGGACAGGAAGATGAACATTATGCAAATATGAACAGGAAGATGAATATTATGCAAATATGGAAAGGAAGATGAACATTATGCAAATATGGACAGGAAGATGAACATTATGCAAATATGGACAGGAAGATGAACATTATGCCAATATGGACAGGAAGATGAACATTATGGAAATATGGACAGGAAGATGAACATCATGCAAATATGGACAGGAAGATGAACATTATGCCAATATGGACAGGAATGTGAACACTATGGAAATATGGACAGGAAGATGAACATTATGCAAATATGGACAAGCAATTTGGCAATAGATTAATAAATGAGATTACAGAAAACGTTTTGATATTGATACCTCTCGACTAGAACTGTGATGGTAATTTTTGGACTGAAAACATCACCATGCACTTTTTCATGAAAAATTAATGCAAGAGTATTTTGGAGTCATAGGAAAATTTCGCCAAATCGCAATTTGCAAAAAATGATTTTTTTTTACATAACATCACCAAATACACTTTTTCATTACAAAATAATGCAATTTGATGTGTCTCAATACACTTCTGTGTTTCAAGTCACTACTGACAGATTTTTGCGAAAATTTGCAAAATTAAAAGCAAATAGTTAAATCAATTTAAAATTTTATGCTGATTTCAAAATGGAATAAAAATTGGGGGTTCCTTTTAAAATTCAAAATTTATAGTCAAAATTTGCAAACTTTGAACACAACAAATAAATCACTGTAAAACACCCTGAAGAAGCCGTTTATTTCATCTTAAACTTTCAAGCCGTTCCTGAGATATAAGAGTGGCTCACAAATTGAAAACCATCCTGTATACTGTTATAATTATATGTTAAAATTCCAAGCCGTTCCTGAGGTATACGAGTGGCTCCCAAATTGAAATCCATTCTATATACTGTTATAATTATATGTTAAAATTCCAAGCCGTTCCTGAGATATACGAGTGGTTCACAAATTGAAAACCATCCTTTATACTGTTATAATTATATCTTAAAATTCCAAGCCGTTCCTGAGATATAAGAGTGCCTCACAAATTGAAAACCATCCTTTATACTGTTATAATTATATCTTAAAATTCCAAACCGTTCCTGAGATGAGTGGCTCACAAATTGAAAACCATCCTGTATACTGTTATAATTATACCTCAAAATTCCAAGCCGTTCCTGAGGAGTGCCTCACAGATTGAAAACCATCCTTTATACAGTTATAATTATATCTTAAAATTCCAAACCGTTCCAGAGATGAGTGACTCACAAATTGAAAACCATCCTGTATACTGTTATAATTATATCTTAATATTCCAAGCCGTTCCTGAGATATAAGAGTGGCTCACAAATTGAAAACCATCCTGTATACTGTTATAATTATATCTTAAAATTCCAAGCCGTTCCTGAGATGAGTGGCTCACAAATTGAAAACCATTCTGTATACTGTTATAATTATATCTTAAAATTCCAAGCCGTTCCTGAGATGAGTGGCTCACAAATTGAAAACCACCCTGTATACTGTTATAATTATCTTAATATATAAATCAGAAATTTGTGTGCATCTATGTATGAGGGGCTGTCTGTTACAATACCACAGCCCAAACTGTAGTAGATAGCGAAAAAATGATTGGGATGGACTCCCCCCCCCCCGAATCATATCTACGACCCCAGGAAAATTATCAGAACTAAAATATGTCAAGTCCTTTTTGGTTTACGGCCAAATTTCTAATTTATTCACAAAAATTGGACAGTCACGATCCGACATCTTAAAATTTGTCGCGACAACATATCAACTCAAAGCGAGAAAGTTTTAGGAGGCCGTTTAGTCGTTTATTTTGGGTCATTTTCTGCAAAGGTAGGGCCAGCCATTCCAGAGTTACGATTTCAAAACCGGGAACTGGTAAAATAAAATTTAGAAAATCTAAAATGTCAGAATGGCCGTGCCCCTAAGCAAACCGTTTAAATCTTGGATTTTAAAGGTTGCAATATACAGGGTGGACACAAACCAATTGCCCCCCTCCAATTTCCATTGTCCTTGAAAAACAAAGCTAGCAATATAAGAATCGTAGCGAAGCACGGGCGAAACAGCTAGTATGAAATAAAAATTTCTACATTATTCAATGCCATATTTAAAGGTGCAGCATTTGGATTAACCCAGTTGAAATTAGTCGCCCCAAAGTCGAAACAAACAGCGGGATGTTGTCGTCCGAATGAAAGGCAGGCGATGTTCGGTTAGAAAAAAATCTAACAGTGAAATCTTGGTATGCGGAACCAACCGCCTGGGAAGATCAGTTCTATTTGTCATCTCCAGATCTTCACCTTCTTGAAGGTTAAATATCTGTATCATCGTTTATGAAATTCCCACCACCATCAATATACAGTAACTTTCTCACTGTACCATAGGCATTTTTGAAGTTATATTTTCTTTTTATGGCCTACAAATTTTTCCACAAGAAGAAAAAAAACATCAACAGAAACCTTGATGTTAATTTCGTTTCTTTGTCTGACATTAAAAAAAATAGAGGTATGATTTGTTCAACAATTTGGTATGCAAAATTACCAATTTATGAAATGAAAAATCAAAATATATATTTTAATTAGTTAATTAAAATCTTCTTAGAACGGGAATCGAACCTGAAACCTTAGGGTATATAGTGTCATAGACTTCTGTTTACGTTACTGAAGAACTTTGATACCTAGTTTGTGAAATTATCAGCCTCAGAGAAACAAATGAACGAAGTAAACTGGATGTTCAATGTGTTAATCTTATGGCTCCAGAACAGGTTCTAAAATGAAAACCGTGGGTCGGGTTGTCTTCAAAATTGTTTCATTCGTTTTCCTGATAATAATAATAATTTAGAAAATTGTCTCCATTTACAAATCTTCAAAGAGTTTTTTGTTTCTGTAAGAATTTATCTCTTGTATCCTAAATGAAGAATTAATGCCTGAGTGGTCACCACACAGATTCATTTCACCGTGGACCATTCAGGCGAAGAGTTAACAACATCAAGCATCAAAATGGAGACCACACAACTAAGTCATCAAAAGAAGATCTGATTACAGACGCAGACTCAATATGACCTCAGGAACATGGTTTGTTCCCCGTCATATTGGATCTTAAAACTACCACCATGCTTAATGTGAAAGACATGTGAAAAATAAAGAAAATATTCATGTATTTTCTTTATTTTTGAAAAGCTCTGAACATGTATTATTTTTGAAAATAATACATGAAAAGCACATGTTGTTCAAATGTCAGTACCTACTTGTAAAATTTCTAGGCCATAAAAAGGCCTATTTGAAGTCCTATGATACAATTAGAAAGTTAACACACTGCATATACTTTTGTTTTGTTTACTGTTTCGAACCACCCCAACCCCAAAGTCCTTTAACAAATCCTGATATACCAGCTGGTTGGCCACTTGATTTATTCTTCACGTCCAGTTTATCTTCCAAAGAAGGAAATGCAAGTTGATTTTGTGCCAAATCAAAAAACAAAGGTTTACATGGAATTGGCTGCATATCAGGTGGTAGTTTGATTATGTTGGGGTGTTTGGAAGCTAAACTAGGATCTTCATAATATTCTTCTAATCTATCCGCCAAGGGTACCTGGGGGGTGGAAACAAAGTTTGGATTAGGGTTGGTTTGTCATATCAACAGTGGCAGCCTGCTATATGGCATCCTGCATTTTTTTTAATTGTCATCATACATCTATTCTCGGAGTCTAATAATTGACATGGGCCCCCATTCATTTCATTTCATTAAGCTTTAACCCCCTAGGTTTAGAATCCCTACACCTCAGCCTCCTGGGCTTTTTATGTATTGGGTTAAGCTTATTTTTCTAGTTAGGTTCAACTGCTCAGAGAGTTTGAGCAGTCTTCTTACCAGATTGTTTTGGACAAGTTCCTCTCTGGGGTTTAGTGTCCCGATGATACTCACTCTCCAATGGAATAGGGCACTGCAATCACAGATCACATGAGAGGCTGTTTCCTCTTCCTCCCCACATAGTGTACACAATGGGTTTTCCCTAAATATTTCCATATTGTGTAGGTGTTTTCTGAGACCATAATGTCCCGTTATTAGTCCAGTCACAAGTCTCATTTGTTTCCAACTTAAGCGAAGGAGGTCAGCAGTTAGAGATTTTGATGGTTCGGCCATCATTTATTTGCTGTGTCGTTGTCCTGAAGCTTTAGTCCAGTAAAATCTATGACTCTCCCTCATCCATTGTCTGCGGGCTTCAGTTTTGCTGATACCTATTGCCGATTCAGAACCAATGAAGGGGGTTTCAGACCCCTTCCTCGCCAGCTGGTCAATCATTGCAATATAATTACATCAGTAACACAAAGACAATAATATGGCATAGATGTTTTTTGTGTTATTTTACACCATCTGGACTCGTTCCATGAGGATGTCACCCTCAAGTAACTTCTAACAATCCCCAGTATGTCCTATTTTCCACTGTGGAAGTTAGTAAGTCATAATTGGATTAGAACAAATGACGCCTTCAGTTTTTCATACAAAAAAAAATCTACCCCCTCAAAATTTAATATTTTATGTTTCCCTCCGTCCGCCATGAACGGCACTTTTGCCACTTCGCACTGACCGAATTTGGTGTACATGTGCCATTTGGGATCCGACTGTGTCATTCACATATTAACTAGACCGAACAATTAACGCACAACCCTACCTTCTTCAATTTGAAATTGGTTTTGGAATTATTGGTGTCTTGCTGTTCAGGTGTCAATTCACTTTCTAGTACTGAATAGGCCAGAGCTGAAAACTTCATTGAATCAATGTCGACTTCAAGTTGTTTGATGTCAGATTGAAGATTTGTATCTTTTGTTACCAAATGAGCTTCTTCGGCATACTGAGAGGCGCGATTGTATAAAGCAACACAGTCTCGCCAACGACGCAATGCGCCCAAACTTTGCGCTATGTAGAAACATCTAGAATCAACAATGAAAATGTATAAGCGATTTTTTTATTTATCTGATTTTTTTTTTTTTTGCAGTACGGGTCAGAATACAGAAGTAGCGGTTCCTCTTAGATTTTAATTATTTTTCTTTCGTGTATCAACTGTTATATCCATTACTAGATTCATTCAATAGTGACATCATCGTGTGCATTAATAGCTCTGAATAATTTGTTGTCGCTGCTGTAATTTTTATCATCTAGGTCTAGGCCATACTTGTGGTCAAATCCAAAGATTCATGTTTGAAAGTAATATAAATTTTTTTTTTTTTTTTTTTTTTTTTTTTTTTTTTTTTTTTTTTTTTTTTTTTTTAGCTTAACGTCTCTTTAAGATCACATCTAATGTCATTTGAGACGGGGGTTTTACCATAACGAGGGCGAAAACCTATATAGGTCTCCCACTACGTAAAATATCGCTGGACGTTACTTGACTTGAAAAATCTGACGGCCCTTGACGTAGGCAAAGTTATTTTTTGTTTTCTTTTTAATCTTAATATATAAAAATAAAATATGTAGGGGGGGGGAGGNTCCGAATTCTTTAGCTAAAACAGTAAGAGCCTTAAAAAAAAAAAAAAATGATGGGAATGGAGCCCGCAAAACCATATACCTGGGACCTTAGAAAAAATATCAAAGCCCAAAATGTCAAACTGTTTTCGAGTTATGGCTAATTTTTAGGTCAAATTGAATAAGGTAAGGCCAGGTAACATGAAATGTGCAGAATAATTTATCAACACAAAACAAGAAACTTAAATATGGTTGAAAAAAAAAATGACAAATTTAAATTGAATCGTGGCGAAGCACGGGGTATATCTGTTAGTTTGAAATAATTGTAACCAGCAGTTATTGTAATGATAATTCTAAGTTACCTGAACGCTTTATACGTCTTAATTCTGACTTCCAAGTCTTCTTGATATTGTGCGTCTTCTTCAAGGCCACTCAACTGCTGGAGTTCAGTCAAATTCTGAAGAATGATCTCATACAGCCGAACCAAATCTTGAGGACGGGGTTTTTTACCTTCACTTGGCTGCAAATTATAAAAAAGGGCAAAAAATTAAAATAATGAAAAAAATAAAAAAATAATTAAACATGCTGATAAGAAGTTATCGAAAAAAATTTGATGGCCCCAGCCTAGAAGTGTTTTGGTGTGCGTTCCAGTTTGTCCTGCAGTATTTTTGGAAATAGACATTCGTAAGTGAGTCAGATTAAACACAAACGAGTTGCAGGGTGGAAAAGGTCATACCGAGCCAGATGAAACACAAACGAATTACAGGGTAGAAAAGGTCATCCCGAGCCAGATGAAACACAAACGAGTTACAGGGTGGAAAAGGTCATCCCGAGCCTGATGAAACACAAACGAATTACAGGGTGGAAAAGGTCATTCCGAGCCAGATGAAACACAAACGAGTTACAGGGTGGAAAAGGTCATCCCGAGCCAGATGAAACACAAACGAATTACAAGGTGGAAAAGGTCATCCCGAGCCAGATGAAACACAAACGAATTACAAGGTGGAAAAGGTCATCCCGAGCCAGATGAAACACAAACGAATTACAGGTTGGAAAAGGTCATCCCGAGCCAGATGAAACACAAACGAATTAC
>CM022883.1:10556187-10585172 GCA_012654025.1 Pachypsylla venusta
TCATTCCATATTGAAATTGATCCCTGGACTATTTAATGTGTAAGAGATCTCCTATATTGTACGCGCAGTATCGCAAGCTGGGGGTGAGCTCGTCTACTCTCTGTCTATAAATATGGGCGTCATCTTCATTCAATGCTGATATGAGTTTCTCGTACACAACTCTGTAACACAAAAATATCATTCCATATTGAAATTGATCCCTGGACTATTTAATGTGTAAGAGATCTCCTATATTGTACGCGCAGTATCGCAAGCTGGGGGTGAGCTCGTCTACTCTCTGTCTATAAATATGGGCGTCATCTTCATTCAATGCTGATATGAGTTTCTCGTACACAACTCTGTAACACAAAAATGTCATTCCATATTGAAATTGATCCCTGGACTATTTAATGTGTAAGAGATCTCCTATATTGTACGCGCAGTATCGCAAGCTGGGGGTGAGCTCGTCTACTCTCTGTCTATAAATATGGGCGTCATCTTCATTCAATGCTGATATGAGTTTCTCGTACACAACTCTGTAACACAAAAATATCATTCCATATTGAAATTGATCCCTGGACTATTTAATGCGTAAGAAATACAATTGTAGGTCCTTTTTGGGTCAGCACACATAATGAGGAAATTTGAAATACAAAAACATCACCAATGTGTAGGTCTAATGTGTAAAGATTATGGGTTAATCTGAATATTAGACAGTAGAAGCAGAGTGAAAGAAGAATACACTAGTAGATCAATATGATCAGGTGTTCACGTTAGTTTTGTAGTCATTAATAGAAAAAAAAATATCTTGATCAAATTTTTTCTGCAACAAACCGCTAAAAAGACAAAAATATTTTTCAAAAAACACAATATTGGGGCCCCAGGCCTACTATACAGCAAATTTCCTTCATACCCTAAACATGTATACCAAATTTCGTCAAAATAGGATGAAAATTGCGGCTTATATCGCGTAACATAGATATACAAGTACAGTTCGGGATGTATACCGAGGTCAAAAGTGGAGTTCACTAATGTTCACAAATATACTTCTGTTCTTTTTAAGATCATTCGTGACGGTGGTTTTACCCTCCATTCACAGAAAACAAACCAGCTACCCACATTCACATCACACAGTCTGAGTTGAGCAGTGGCCACCCACCAAGTAAAGCCTCGCTTGACGTTACTTAACCGCACTGATCTTAACGGAAACTATTGTCTTAAACGTGCAATTGACGTTAATCTGTTCGAAAATTTGAGAAAGTTTTTTTTTCGAATTTTCTACTTGCTCTGGTTGTATGTGTTTCATTCAACATATTCTGATTAGTTCAAAGTGATCCGACAATTTAATTTTGGTTTCGGCTATTAACCACTAGAACAGCAAACATAGCCAAAATAATTTAGGTAAATTTTTTAAAAAAATATTGAGTTACATTAATTTTTTTAAAGGCTTTTTTTTAAAGTAAAATTTAAATTGTGAAAAATACGCCTGAAGTGTTTTTTTTTTACGTTGACAGATATCCTTTTTATCTTTTACTAATTGAAAATGGCTCAACCAGATTTACCAACTCATCTTGAACTGGAGGAAGAGTTTCTAGAAGAGAATGAAGATATCAATCTTGAAGACGAGGACGATGAATTAAAACAAATTTACAAAAAGTTCAAATTTTCAAAAGCTTTTCCAATATTTGAAGAAGAATTTTCTATTTTACAACATTTGAACGCGGACAACGAAATAATCAAAAAATATACTTTTACAAATGAGGCTGGTTTACAAATAGCAGTCATGAACTATGGAGCAACTGTGCTTTCAATTCGGGTACCTGACAAATATGGATTGACTGCTGATGTACTTTTAGGTAACTTATCTTAATCTACAGAGTGTTCCAAAAGTCCGGGACCACCTGAATATCTTTTGAACGACTTTATGTGGAGTTTTGAAATTTTGCATGGTATTATATCCCAAATTAAACCACCTGATGGTGTGACTAATTTTTCAGGGGCGGGCCCCATGTGGCCCCAGGGGGTCCAACTTTTGTTTTTTAAATACGAACCCCCCATATTTTTNATCCCCTTTTTTTTTTTTTTTTTTTTTAATACGAACCCCCCAGAAGGACAATAGAATTAAAAGTACTTTGCAAACAAATTTACACGTTCAGCGTGTTTTTTTCAAAATTGCGGCTATTTGAAATTTCCATGATATGACTTCCAAGAGTGTCTAAAACTAGGCGAATTATTTGAAATGGGATATTGAATGATTGCATAGGACACCAATATCGAGGACAGTGTTTTTTTTTTAGATATAATTCGCTTAGTTTTAGACACTTTGCCAACTTTTAGAAATAATTCGCTTAGTTTTAGACACTCTTGGAAATTTCAAATGGCCACCATTTTGAAATCAAACACGCTAGATGCGTATTTTTTTTTTTTGCAAAGTACTTCTAATTTTATTGTCTTTCTGAAAATTTATCACAAGATGGGGGTTCGTAATTAAAAAAAAAAAAAAAGTTGGGCCGCCTGGGGGCCACATGGGACCCGGCCCTGAAAAATTGGTCACACCATCAGGTGGTTTAATTTGGGATATAATACCATGCAAAATTTCAAAACTCCACATAAAGCCGTTCAAAAGTTATTCAGGTGGTCTCGGACTTTTGGAACACCCTGTATAAATCAGAAATTTGTGTGTACCCATGTGGTACGGGTTGTCTGTTACAATACCTACCACAGCCCAAACGTTAGCAGATAGTGAGAAATTGATCGGAATGGACCCCTCAAAATCATGGTCTACGACCCAAGAAAAATTATCAGAATTGAAATAGATCAAGCCGTTTTCGAGTTACGGCCAAAAATTCTAAATTATTCACCAAAATAAGAGAGTCACGGTTCGATATCTTAAAATTTGTCGCGACAATATATTAACTTAAAGCGAGAAAGTTTTAGGTGGCCGTGTAGTCCTTATTTTAGGATTCTCTGCAGAGGTATGACTAGCCATTCCAGAGTTATGAGTTCGAAACCGGGAACGGGCAAAATAAAATTTAAGAATAATAAAAGTCAGAACGGCCATGCCTCTAAGGCCCCTGGCGAAATGTTTAAATCTTGTCTTTTTTAAAGGTTGCACTATACAGGGTGGACACAAACACATACCCCTCACCCAAATTCCATTCTCCTTGAAAAACAAAAATATCAATATAAGAATCGTAGCGAAGCACGGACGAAACAGCTAGTCAATTGAGCCAAATGCTTCTTTTCAGGATTCAGTAGTGCAGCAGAATATAGAGAAAAAGAGAATTGTAAATTTGGATCAATCGTCGGTCGTACGGCCCATATTATTGAGGGCGCCACTTTCCAAATCAATAATGAGGTCTATTCATTAAGGACCAATTATGGAGAACATCAAAAAGATGGCGGATATCTCTCATTTGATAAGGTAGGATGGAGAGAATGGCGGATATCTCTCATTTGATAAGGTAGGATGGAGAGAATGGCGGATATCTCTCATTTTATAAGGTAGGACGGAGAGAATGGCGGATATCTCTCATTTGATAAGGTAGGATGGAGAGAATGGCGGATATCTCTCATTTGATAAGGTAGGATGGAGAGAATGGCGGATATCTCTCAGTTGATAAGGTAGGATGGAGAAAATCTAAGATTCATTTTAGACACCAACTTACACCGGGGAAATATAATAATACTAGTATTTTTGTGAAATGTAGGCCTCACTCGCTTAAATTGTCCAACGAAAAAAAGTTTCTTTGACTCGAATAATATTTTATCAGTTGGGAATAAGTATTGATTTGGTTATTATTCCTAAGACGTAATCTCTTACAATACAATCACGACTTATTCACTTTCATAGCAATCCTATTTGCGATTTTGAGTTAAAAGCTTAAACGAGCAAAACACTACTTACTTAAAGCAGCAGTCTCTTATATCTGGATACTATCAGACAAGATGATATCCCTATTAATTGATGAGTTAGGTGGTAGAAAATGCCTCAAGAACTCAAGAGTTTATTTTTTTTATATAAGGACAGTTAAAAGACTAAACCAGCAAACAACTACTTACTTAAAGCAGCAGTCTCATATATCTGGATACCATCAGACAAGATGATACCCCTATTAATTTTTATTTTTTTTTCCACTCGAATAATATTTGACCATTTAGGAAATTTGGTATAAGCCACAGACTTAGTCAACAAAATAATAGTTTTTTCTGACCCACTATTCATTGATACATTATTCTTATGTTTAAGGCTGTATGGAAGTCTTACATCAACAAATTGACAAACACATTGATCTTATCCTATCTGAGCAAGGACACTGAAGAAGGCTATCCTGGAAACGTCCTCACCAGAATCTCAATGACGTTATCAGATGAGAATGAGTTCGTGGTGAAAATAAATGCTGTGTGTGATGAAACCACTCCAGTGGACATTTCGCAGAGATTGTTTTTCAATTTGTCAGGCCATAGTACCGGTTATGAAGGAATCAGAACTCACTTGCTCACCCTAAATGCTGATACATATCTAATGCAAAACATAGACGGCATTCCTAACGGTAAATCGTGTCTTCGCAGGTGTCGAGTGCGCATTACACGCATACCGTATATTGTGGAGTATATGCATCATGTCCGCATTAACTTCGCGTGTAGGCAAAAAACATATTATTGCTCACGGAATAGGTTTGAACAGGGGTTGCGAAGGCCTTATTTTTGCGATTTATGAGATAGTAAGGGCATTGCTTGTGGTGTCCGTTACTGTCAGTTTTATTATTGATTGTTTTATACTTATAAAACGCGAAACCCAGCTGTTATACTTACTTTCCGTGACCATCACGTTCAGTGAAGGTGGTGGAAGGGTTGGGTAGCATATTATGCTACTCTGAGGACAACGGGCTAGATAATCATCTAGATTCTAGTCCATGTCTTCTATAAGTGGTAAATATCTCAAATGCATGAGCATGAAATTCCATAGGCTAGTCCATGTCCTCTATAAGTGGTAAATTGAGATATTTACCATGAGATATTCATGAGCATGTAATTCCATAGGCTGGCTGGTCAGTATAACATTACTAATGGGTTGTTAATAATCATAGTTCCTTCCAGTATGTAGGTACGTAATAAGGACCAAAAGTTCAACTGAAATCTCGCGACATATACCTGGAAACGTATTTTTTTGTTTTTTTCGTGGCCACTTCTAAAGATTTATATAAGTCGTCTCCGTAGTAGAGTGTGCAGGCTTGCACCAGGGAGGTATCGGGTTCAAATCCTGGTCGGATCGAAATTTTGAAAAGGGTTGTTCGTGTTTTCTATTTGGTCTGGTTGTGTTTAAGGGTAACTCAGTCTCCTGAGGGCAATTGAGTAGCTATGGTAATAGCGATAAGTAGTAGCATTATGAGGTAATTGTTAAACATAGCTTGGTGTATTGGAGTGGTTATTAAAAAAGTACCTTGTAATGCGATGATGTCCACAAAATTATGATAAAATAACATAAAGAAATATTGAAAATAAGACTAGGATTCCAATGAGCGCAATATTTTGTTTTGCAGCACACCACAACAATTTTTCCATTTGATTGGCAAAGACTGACAGAAGCATTGCTGCTGTCAGTGGGATTCGATCTCATTTCATTCTTAAGGAACATCGGATCATGCAACTTTGTGCCGTGCTTCACAAAGCTACGCAGCAAAATAAGTGGGATCCCAGCCTAATAATCCAGCAAAATCATCAAAGCGGAAATTTGCAACTGATACCTTGTTTTTTATGATATCTTTTTTTAAGGTCGTGTTAAAAACGTACATAAAACCTACTTCGACATGAGAATTCCAAGACCATTTCACACTGCGTTCAATCGAATACGAGGCGGTGGATATGATCATGTATTTTGTCTTAACAAAACCTATAAAGAACCACATGGGATAATATTTGCTGGAAGACTTGAGGAGATCAGCAGTGGGAGATATGTAGAAATCAGAACGGACGCTCCTGGGCTTTACTTTTACACAGCAAATGAATTACCAGAAATATGTGATATGGAAAACGACTTGGAGAATGAAGGTAGGAAATAGTCATGATACTGACAAGGTTGAGATCAACAGTGGGAGATATGCAGAAATCAGAACAGACGCTCCTGGGCTTTACTTTTACACAGGAAATGAATTACCAGAAATATGTGATATGGAGAACGAGTTGGAGAATCAAGGTAGGAAATATTCATGATACTGACAAGGTTTGTTCTTGCGCAGAAAATACTGACGTAACTTCTACTGCGTTTTTTGGGGCATTCCCATCAATTTTTTGTTATCTGATATCCTTTGGGTGTGATATTAGAACAGACAACCCGTACAACATACGCAAAAAGAAATAAATATCTGATTTATATATTTAGATCGAAGGATGTGGCTTGGTACTTTTAAGATATACCTGCTTAAATATTTATTTATTTTGTCCTATCCTCTGTGAAACAGAGGAACCTCTCTCAGGAACACCTTCAGTGACCAACTACACTCGTGGTATAGATGGAAAAAGAAATGCCAGATATTCTAGACATGGAGCGGTCACTTTGGCACCCCAAGGCTATCCAAATAGTGTTAACGTCAAAGAATTTCCTAACATTAAAATCAAACCTCACGAAAGATTTCAAAGAACAATCATTTATAAATTTGGAGTTGTAGATCAAGTGAGAAGACCTCAGACAGAACCTTTGAAACATTTGATAGTAAAAAACAGTGGAGGATTTCAAAAAATGCAATACACCCTCAACTCAGAGGAGGATCATTGATCAAGAGACCTCCTGTCTGTAGAACACAGGATATGCAGTGAGTTCATTTAAAAAGGTGCCAATTTGAAGAGTGTGATAGTTTTTTTTTTTTTTTTTTTTTTTTTTTTTTTTTAATTTTTTCAAGAAAATTTTACTCCTGAGATTCAAAAATCATTAAAATTAAGTGTACTTGGTGTTTTACCAATCACAAGAAATTGACTAAACACACTGAACCAATTTTGCGTATTGCCGCGCAACGATATTCATTGCCTGAAACATTGTCTTTAAACTGCTGTGCTGACCTAGCATTTATTGCAGGAATATTACGTTCTTAGCCAGCATGTCTAGAGCAGTAAAATGCTGAACGCAGTCAAATTCGATCGATAAGAGTTGGTCTGTAGAATGACCTGGTCTACACCAATGTAGCAAATTGATGAAATATAATAATTAATGATTGACTTTCATCGAGATTGTGATTGCCCGAATGAGAATCGGCCACGTCCGGCTACTCACGGTTTCCTATTTAATAAAACCTCGCCTCCAATATGCCAATGTGGGGCTATGCTGTCCGTCCAGCATATCCTGCACTGTCCATCTCTTTCGGGTGCCATGACCACTCTCCTCCCCCCTCCGTCCTTGTAGATGACCCTTTGGTGTTGGACTCTCTTGTGGTCTACCTTAAACGGGTAGATTGCTTTAGACACTCCAGGGATCCGGCGCGAACGACCTCGAAGTTAAAGCGATTGACTTTAATTTTGTTCGTTATTTAAAATGTAGAATAATTTATTATGGTAGTGCATTGACCAGTTGGTCGCCCCAGGGTTATTTAAATAGAGAGTGCATCTGCACACTCCTGTACCCTGGAAAGGACCGAAAGCCACCATCGGTCAACCAGTATTAAGTTTTAAACGATTTTTTTTTTAAAAAAAAAGTCTACATTATCAGGTATTCGAATAGATACGAAACAGAAAGGCAAAGTACGAAAAACTTACTGGGCATCTTTTAAGTTCTTCATTGCAGATTTCCATAGTTTTAACTCAAAATGTAAAACCCCAACAATCCAAGATAAATAAGCTTGTGCCTCCAGCTTGGTACGAGCATCATACAATTCAGCCTGAAAAGACAATTTAATGTAAAAGGTGGTAGACAGTACGGAGACCTCGGCTAAAGTACGTAAAATAGAAAAAATGACTTTTCGCATATTCTATAATGTTGAAAAACATTATAAAGAAATCCTATTCCCTATTAACCAAAGTCCATGCTCTTCTATTAATTACAAAAGTGATGTAAGAAACAACACAAGAACATATCAGAGCTTGCTCGATCTTCACAAGTAGTAATATCATCTCATACTCTGATACCCTCACTTCTAATTTGAACACCGTAGAGAGTCAACATCGGCCTGACGATGATAGTCTGAGTACTATGAAAATATCGCTACCTTTATAATTAATCTGAATCGATATTGTCTTATGATTATTTAACTAATTCATTATTTTACGATTCTTCTTTAAAAATATTTTTTATGATAGAAATTGTATTTGTAAGATTGATTCTGATATTTTTCAACTGAATATAACATGATACCATTACAAAGACAGAGAAATATTATTTAATATTTAAATGTCTGCTATTAAATGTTCATAACAAGTTTTATCAAAATCGGACCACGCGTTCGAGAATTATCGTGGTACAAAAAACAGACAGACGTCGGTGAGACGGACAAAATCATGGAGTTAAAACTAGAAGGTCAATTCGTTCGCACAACTTACCTCACATAATGTCTGCAACTGAACCACATAACCGACAGATTTTCTAAGTTTGGAAACAAGATGAAACTTCTTTCTTGGCTCAGTATTAGCTTTTTGTCTCAGTTGCAATACAGAGAAAATCACAGAGTTAAAACTAGAGTTCAATTTGTTCGCACAACTTACCTCACATAATGTCTGCAACTGAACCGCATAACCGACAGATTTTCTAAGTTTGGAAACAAGATGAAATTTTTTTCTTGGCTCAGTATTAGCTTCTTGTCTGAGTTGCATGGCATAACCCCACGCTCTTTCTGCTAACATCAGAGGAATGTATAAATACCTTTGAAAAAAAAAAAAACATTTTTTTTTTTAAATATACACCTAAGTAACACTAATATCCAATGTATTTGTTGGGTCACCAGACAGACTTTCAAATTAAACTCTTTCAATTTAGCGAATGGGTTTATTA
Organism: Pachypsylla venusta; assembly: GCA_012654025.1. Taxonomy (NCBI): domain Eukaryota; kingdom Metazoa; phylum Arthropoda; class Insecta; order Hemiptera; family Aphalaridae; genus Pachypsylla; species Pachypsylla venusta. The sequence continues at coordinate 10,565,141 of CM022883.1, forward strand.
TTTTACTTCGATATTTTTGCATGAGAAAATTACATACAATGTTTTTATGTACAAAACTCTTACTATGCGACTAAGCGAAAAGTTTCGAGGACCATTTAGATCCCTAATTGGACCTAAATACCGATTGTTCAACGCTAAGTAGCAAAAGTGTCACTAACAGCAGACGAATGTTTTTTTCTTCTTCTTCTTCTTCTTCGATTTTTGTATTTCACGTAAGATCAAACGTAAAATATCAAACTCTGAGGCTGAAGAGATATTTTGTTCGTAGTCGATTTTTAAAGTCCATTATTGAAAATAATAAACCAAAATATGACCGGTTCATATGATTCTTAAGTCAAAACAGGATAGGAGAATTTTGATAAGAAGTGACTCCTAAAGATATTTTTGTGTCCTTTACTATTCCTGAGGTAAAATATATCGCATTCGGCAAGAAGAAGAACAACCTTTTGGATAACAGATGCCAGCTAGTTACTGCTAATCAACTTACTTCTCATCTTTCAAATGCTGTTCAGTGACATCTCTCCTTTTGAAATGTCTCTTATCACCTTGGGGTAGATGTAGGGCCTTTCTTAATCTTTTGATCCTTCTGGTACAGTATCCTCTAAAAAGGAAGGCAAAATAAAGTAACATAAATAGATAAATTGATAAATCATAAATTGAATTCGTGATAAATTGAATTCGTGAAGAGAAAAATCTACCATTTCTTTTACCTAAACTTTCTGTCTTTCAGAATTGTTTCTTTTTTCCCTCAAAGGAATTTTTGTACATCAGTTTGATATTACTATCAAAATGAATTCTTTTTTTTCTGCACTAAACATATGCACCCATGTCTAAAATTAAATTCTGCAACAATAAATTGGAAATAATAATAAAAAAACGTTTTTCTAATCACAGAATAAATTTAAAGACAATTTATTTCCGATGGTTCTGCTAGAACGTTGTTTATAAATCAAAATTGTAGATTTACTTTAGCTCAATGGATCACTGTTACCACAGCGATAAAAGAAAATATTGTTGTTGTAGCGGTGTTCCTGTTCCTCTTAAAATCAACCTCCCCATTTCTAGAATCAGGTTTGAATAAATGTTGGAAACAGGTTTATTTGAAGTTATCGAAAAGGTTTTGATGGCCTTGGCTGGAACTGTGAAAGTATTTTAGGTCATCCTGGTACGTAGAACCAGCCAGGATGAGAAACTATTGTAAAAGATAACTGTAGTATATTGGCAAGAACGAAACTTTAGATACACTTGCGATTATTTCTCTTTATTTTAATCCAGGTATTTCTAATTTTCTTGATAAGGAAGCATATCAAAAAGTATATACATTTCAATACTGCTCGTCAAAATAACGGAACACACAACTAAGTTTGTCAAATCCTCTGAGATACTACTTATGGACAAACTTATTATAACCGTTTGAACTTTTATATCACTTAATACAAGATAGTCAAAATAAAATCTTGATTACATTATTCACCCCATTTACCTGTATCTCTGATAATCGCCATGTCTCAAACCGTGTTGTTGTTGAGCATCTTTGATGATTTTAAGAACTGAAGAGATATTAAGTTAAGAAAAAATATACTATTTACATGGAAATAGCAACACAGGGGGGGGGGGGGTCTGTCCGCCTCTGAACAAATTTCGGGGGCGGTCATCTGGATAAACATCTCAAGCAGATCGAACATTAAGTGCTCCGAAAAGACTGCGAAAAGGGAAACCGGCGCGGCGAGTAGTTATGGTCAATCTGGGATTAATAGGAAAACCTCAGCCGTTTTAAGAAATTATAATAAAAAGTTGTCCTAGAGAGCAGACCCAAACATCGAGAGGACATATATATAACACACACTCGCTGCTCATGTAAAGAATATTAAACGAATGACATTTAATGTGTTGTAGTGGCAACAATCATGAGCAAAGAAGGCAATGCAATAGGTAAACCTTCATTTCATTAGAGCAAATCAACACTATAGGAAAAACGAGATGATTGCTGTGAGACGATGAGGGTCATCTTTAGATTTGCATTTCCGTATTGATGGTCTTTGACCAAATACTTTTGAGTGTTTGGTTTGCCCTAGTACGTAGAACCAAACATCTGAGGACATGTATTGCTGGCGGTGATGGTCGAGTTGTCCTAGGACACAGACACAACCATCGTCAAGGTACATATAAGATACGCTTTCGCTGAAGACTATAATATAAATGTCACAAAACTTTAATTAAAAGGCACTATTTTCTTTGCTAGATAAGATCTGTCGCGTACATTTTTTGTAAAAGAAAGTAATTTTTGCGTACCATGCAATACTTACAACTGATCATTCAGTACTCTAGTTAAAAAAAACATATTGTATGTGTAAAATAAAGGATACTTTCTATACTGTATATGGCTTTGGGTTTTACATTTTGAGACGTTTTTCCTTTGGAACTTTCTTCGTTGTTGACGATTATTTCTTCAGAAACCATTTGAATTACTGTTCTGGATTGAAAAATATTAGAATCGTAATCAAATTATCCAAATGAAGATCATAAACCTTATTACTTATTACCTTATCAATGAAATCTACTCTCTCCGCATGATCTGTTCCACATTTCACAGCGGTGAAACTAGCAATATTTGATGTGTTTTGTTTACAATATCGAAAATCGAATCCAGATCGAACATCGAATCGCCTGTTCTTTAAAAAATTGTCTGACGCGATACAAAGCCCGAATGGGGCAATAGTTTTTTTCCGAATGGTGCAAGTTTTTAGGAAGCGACTTCATGAGAAGAACAAGTTTCATAGGGGCATGGCCGATCAAAACGTTTCTTAACCTGTCTGATTTGGGGGACATTCATCTTAACGCTTATATTGATAAAATAAACAAACTTTTTCTTTTTTCTTCTCATGAAGTCGCTCCCTAAAAACTCTTGCAGTCTTGCACCATTCGAAAAACTATTGCTCCATTCGGGCTTTGTGCCGAATCCAAAATTGTTAGATCAGTGATGGTCCCACGATCGGCTCAAACATCAAATTTCATACATTTTCAATTACTTTCTTATGTTACGAAAGAAAGCTAAATTAAATTCGATTTGTCTTCAGTTTCTATTCTTGTATTTTTTTTTGTATAAAACTCAAAATATATTTTACGAAATCGTTGTTAGATTGTCAATTTTACTCCGATTTCCACCAATCTCGTTTTAATTTTAATGTTTCAGGCGGGGCACACACCAGAGAAACGCAATAAATATCGTCCAAAAACTATCGCGTTGCTCTAGTATGTACATGGCCTAAGAGTGTGCAAATTACCATTAGATCTAAAATTTCTATTAAATTTAATTTGAGATTTTAGATTAGTTAAAAATTCAAACAAATTTGTGACGGCCATGCCTCGTTGATCTAACTTTTATATTTACCTTATTATGAAACATAAATAAAGTATTATAATTAAAATGAGTTTGGTTAAAATCGAATCAAAATTTAAAATCTGACCTATTCGTTATGATCTAACGTAACGTCTCTGGCTCCAAAATATTTACGAACGATTGTGTATACGAATTTTAAATTCTTATCACAAAAATAATCTGATATGGGTATATGGGTTTGTGATTGGTTGATTAAAAAATGGTCCACGAAAACATAAACAAAAACATCTGATTCTGAGCTGTCAACTTTTTGAAATTTTTGGAGATTTTATTCAAATCTGTACATTTCTTTTATCAATTAATTTGATTATTCATTTTTATTAATAGTTTGTCCTATTTGATTATTTGCCACTATGACAGAACCACAAAATGATTTTGTGGTTAATCAAGAAGACTCTGCTAAAGTGGTGCAGGTAACAGTAAATTTGTACTTTTCCCAAGGAAAAATCACATCCAGTAAAAATTTTGATATTTTAATCTTTTGCGTGAATTGGCTAATTTTATTCGACACATTCCACATCCCCAGCCTTACACACACTCTTTCTTAAAGATGTCAGTTAAAAGTTTTTCAGAACTCAAGAACTAATCAAGATAACCTGTTAATGCCTCACTTTAACAACAGTAGAAACGCAACCCTTACACATTACACAGGATAAATTTGTGATATTTGAGAACAAAAGACAGATCAAATTATTTAAATTTCGACTTCCCTGATATACCTACTAGACCTAAATTTATTGATAGCAACGCTGTAGTTCTGTCTACACATTTTCAAGTCACTAGCAACTTATTTAGTCTGTACCTATCTGATGACTTTCCGTTGAACAAGAAAAGTCACTCATCATAGATATGACTTTAGACAGTGCCAGGATCGGCTTATGATTCTAACGGTTTGATCGCAGAATCAATAATTTTTCTCAGATGCTCGGTCCATGAATGTGATGGCTGTTAAGTATTAAGTCTCAACTTTTAGAATTTAGAAAATTGTAGAAAATATATTTTATATGCAAATTTTTTTTTGTTTTAGTTGGCTACATTGTTCAGCTAATGAGTTACGCTCCATCACATCTCCCCCTCTAAAAGAGAAGCTAGTACCCTAGTCTATCAGGAGGTCTCCTCACTCTGTCACTTCCCCTCGTCAACTGCTGATTATAAAATGTTCTGGTAGGCTGGTTACGAATGTATGAATTTTCAATGTTGGCCGGATTTTCAGATCTGACCTTCTCTTTTCCATCAATTATCAGGTGCTCTCTATTTCTTCTAATTTGGTTACTTCCAGTGTTTATGATATAAGACCTGGGTGCAACTTGATCTGTAAATATTCCTTGTTTCCATTTTTCCCCTTTATCAAGAGGCTTCACTCGAACTCCTTGTCCTGTTTCCAACTCGGGAAGCTGTCGTGTCTTGCGGTCGTAATAATATTTGTATACTTTTTTTCTTAAGTCAATAGATTCCTGGACACCTTCAATAATCTTGGGTTTTAATTGTTTTGAAGAATCGGAATCATGGATCTGGTTTTCCTCGACATCAGTTTTTCAGCTGGTGTGACATTAGTATTTCCTGTGGATGTGTTTCTCCACTCAAGAATCGCAGAAAATGGATCTCTGTTTTCATGTCTACACTTCTTTAAGATATTTTTTGCGATCTTCACAGCAGATTCAGCCTTTCCATTTCCTTGGCTATGATATGGCGAGGAAGTAACGTGTACCTCTATCTGATGACTTTCCGTTGAACAAGAAAAGTCACTTATCATAGATGTGACTTTAGACAGTGCCAGGATCGGCTTATGATTCTAACGGTTTGATCGCAGAATCAATAATTTTTCTCAGATGCTCGGTTCATGAATGTGATGGCTGTTAAGTATTAAGTCTCAACTTTCAGAATTTAGAAAATTGTAGAAAATATATTTTATATGCAAAGGTCTAAGAAAGAATGAATCAAAAGTAGATCTTTTAAGTCAGAATTAGTTGGCTACATTGTTCAGCCAATGAGTTACGCTCCATCACAATGGCTATGTTTTCTGAGTGTGGCACTAACACTATTGTGTTATTGCATAAAGAACACCGCAAAGAAAGACCGTGAAGACGATACATGATCGTCTTCACGATAGCAGTTTTACACACCGGTACGACCTGCAACGTATACCAAAATTTTTTCAAAAAATTTGAACCTAAAAATTGGGAGAACAGTTGATTCTGAGAGGAACTATAGGAAATACGACATAAATGAAGCAACGTTCTGAAGATTCAGAATTGTTGTAATACAGGGTGCGGCAATTAGTTCTCCCACTTTTCAAAAAATCGTGGGAGGAGAAGTAATAGTGGGAGGAGCGTGGGGTTTGTGATATTCAACAAGAAATGACATCTAGTTTTTAGGTGTCGCAATGGCTTGGTCGTGCGAGCATGGTACGTTCGTTGTTTTTTAAAAAAGCGAATCCTTTATAGCCACTCAGAGGGCGTTTCGCACAAGTTATGGTTAGCACTTCACAGATCCAGTTCCTGATCGAAAAAAAAAAATTCAGGTAGGTTCTCAACTTTAGGACCACATTATCAGCTATAGGCTGTATGGGGCTACGGCCCATGTTCCCCGGTCACGTAATCTCCTTACAGCATGACCTTTCGTAGGCCCCTCGCTCGCCGGATTTGAGTCCCAGTGACTTCTTCCTGTGGGGTTGCCTCAAGGCTGAGGTCTTCAAACATCGCCCTATGACCTTTGAAGAGTTAAAGGAGGCAATCCTGGAAGAAATCATCCACATTGATGCTGGTATGCTGACGAGAGTCATTGAAAACCCGCGAAAGACCCCAAATGTGCATCACTGGCCAAGGCCGTCATTTGGACGGCATTATTTACAAAACATAGATGAAAAAAAAAACTAGAATACACAAGCTTTCAGAATGCAAAATAATTTTTCAAATATCTCATTTCGTTTTTATTTACCAGCTCTTTCAAATGTGGGAGAACTAATTGCCGTACCCTGTAGAGGTGTTCCTCTTAGAATCAACGGTTCCCTCGTTTTTTGTATTCAGGTTTAGAAAAATGATAGATATAGGTTGATATGTGGTTACCGCAAAAGTTTTGATGTTCTTTTTCCACGAAATGTGATGGTATACGTTTCAGGTCGTCTTGGAGCGTAGAATCAGCCGTCGTGAGGACGTACGTAAACCCCCTGTTTTGAATCCACAAAACTTGATGTAAAATTGTAAATGATATCGACAGGAAGATACGATAATCTTCAGAAGATATCAAGCTTTTTTATGAATTTATTATTTTTACAGGTTCAGCAACCTGTCGAATGTTTAGAATTTCAAGTTTCTTCAGTTTTAAATCGTCTTGAAGAAGCAATGGAAGTTCACCCAGAAAATAATGGTTTACATTTTGAATCTTTTAAAAAACACATGTTCAATGATAAAGAAAATAGTTCATTTTCTGCTGTTAGCAGTGATGATGTTCTCAATATCATTCAAGTAAGTTGTATGTTATTGAGAAAGAGTTAGTTCCTGATTGGTGCATAAATTTATCAATAGTTCCATTGGTAATTTCCGCCTACGAGATAGGACGAAACCACTGGTATGCAATCCGAGAATTTGACTACGGATTAGAGAAACTCTGTCTAATAATGGATCTAAGCTTGAATCTATAAAAGAACATTCTATCTCGTGTTAAAGATTGAAGTTCAAGGGAACAGTTTTGCAAAACATATATTTTTCTTGCAAGTCATGTGAATTTTTTTGGTGTATTAAGTAAGTATTTTTGTTTGGGGGGAAAAAAAAAAAAATGAAATCTTGATGTGACTTTCCCAAAAAGGTATCACACAATATGCCTTTCAATGTAAGATTTTCAAGTTAGAACTTCTTTCTGCCATGTTGGTACAAAAAGACAGCAAACATGCGAAACCAAAGAAATTTTGTCTTGTTAAAACTAGACTTCACGTCGTTTCGTCGATGATGTTCCTCATAATGATGATGATGTTTTGTTTTTCAGGATTTGTTTGTTGTAGAAGAATCCTCTGATGATGAAGAACCAGGTGTGTTGACGGTCCTTCCAAAGTTAAATGATGTAACCAAATTAGCGTTGACATCGCACAGCCTTGTAGCGTATTGTAAATTATTGAACAGTGATCATTCAGTTAAAATATCGAATAAAATTCACATAGATACATGCAATCTGATCAACACGCTGTTCAGGTAATTATAATATGGATCGTGTAACTCGCAAAGGTCGTAAATACGTTTTTGCAAATTTTTCTCTAGAGCCAGCAAACAAAGGTGGATTTTTTTTTTTTTTTTTTAATTTGGCTTAACGTCTCTTTAACATCTATTGATCATTCAAGACGGGGGTTTTACCCTCCATTCGCTGGAAATTTGCAAACCAGCTACCCACATTGACCTCACACAGCCGGGGTTGGGCCGGAAAATAAGCCAACGATACGTGGTGTTCCCAAGCGGTCACCCATTCGAGTAGTGACCACGCCCGACATTGCTTATCTTCAGTGATCTGACGGGAACTGGTGTATTCAACGTGGTGTGATCGTTGGTTAAAGGTGGATTTTTAAATAAGCTTGTAAAAACTCTCCCTCCTTCAGCTAAATTTTCCTTTCCAAATTTTCACTCAAATGAATTACGAATTTTTCTATAACACAGCTGGAGGCGTAATGGTTATTCTAATTTTTGCTATAATTATGGTTTTAATCTATGCGCCTCATCCTCAAGATGCTCTACATGCAAAAATCAGTAACGACCAGTGGCGTAGCTAGACATGTGGGGGCCCCGGTGCAAGATAAGTGAATGAGGCACCAGGTAGTTTTTTATGGAAACATTGAACGCTGAACCTACTGTTAATAGAAGTAACAATAAAGACCCTTTTTAAGGTTTGCTCAAAGTTTATTCACTGATGGCCTAAAGCTGTTTTCCCACATGTTGCGTGCTGTTCTGCACGCAACATTTTGCTGTCGCAACACGTTGCAACAAAATGTTCGAGATGGACGCATTATCTTTTTTAATATATATATATTTTTTAATTTGGCTTGTCTCTTTAACATCTAATTGCTATTGGTCATTCAAGACGGGGGTTTTACCCTCCATTCGCTGGAAATTTGCAAACCAGCTACCCACATTGACCTCTCCCAGCCTGGGTTGGGGAGGAAAAATTACGAGGGCGCGAACCCACGTGGACAACCACATGGAAGGAACAACCTAGCTGGACGTTACTTAAGTTCAGTGATCAAACGGGAACTGGTGTATTCAACGTGCCATATATGCTGACTACTCTATAAATTAACTGAAGAAATATGGTAATATTAGCATGGTATTTAATGGATACCCACATAGAACAACCTCACTGGACGTTGCTTAACTTCAGTGATCCTTCGAGAACTGTTGCACGTTGAATACACCAGTTCTCGTTAGATCACTGAAGTTAAGCAACATCCAGCGAGGTTGTTCTATGTGGATGTCCACGTGAGTTTGCGACTTCATGATGCTGGCTATTTTTCCGGCCCAACCCAGGCTGGATGAGGTCAATGTGGGTAGCTGGTTTGCAAGTTTTCAGCGAATGGAGGGTATAACCCCCATCTTGAATGACCAATAGATGTTAAAGAGACGTTAAGCCAAATTTAAAAAATAATAATTCCAAAACGTTTTCAATAATAGAAGTAAATCTTAAATACTTTTTTTTTAAATAAATTAAACACAGTCACCTCAAAATGTTGCGAGATTTTCGCCAGAGCAACATCACCCTTTTGTTTCGCAACGTTGCGAGGCAATGTTTTTATTACACTTCAAACTAAGTTGTATTTTTCAATTTCTTGTATGAAATTGATATGAATAGGCACCAAGTTCTAGCTATTACCGTTCCATTTTAAGCAGAATATGCGAAAACCGCTAAAAAGAGTCACCGCTAGACACTGGAAGTTCTTGAGCTATCTTGTTCACAGACAGACACAAACACGGACCAATGGCTGAAACTCGAGATTTGGGCTATGGAACCTCGACATCGAAAATTTCAGCCCATTACAATACTTTCCTTTTTATAAGGAAAGTAAAAGCATAATTAATAGGAAAGTAAATGCACGTTAAAAAATATTAGATAGAAAGGATAAGGAAAGTAAAAGCACGTTACAAATTATTAGATAGAAAGGATAAGGAAAGTAAATGCACGTTACAAATTATTAGATAGAAAGGATAAGGAAAGTAAAAGCACGTTACAAATTATTAGATAGAAAGGATAAGGAAAGTAAAAGCACGTTACACATTATTAGGTAGAAAGGATAAGGAAAGTAAAAGCACGTTACAAATTATTAGATAGAAGGATAAGGAAAGTAAAAGCACGTTACAAATGATTTGCCTTCAAGGGTAAATAAAAAACCAAGACGAAAATATTGAGTTTGGTTAACAAAAACAACAATTTTGATATTTTTTTCTGGATTCGGTCCTTTGGAGGCCCTAAACCTCGGGGGCCCCGGTGCCCCGCACCGGCTGCACCAGCCTAGCTACGCCCCTGGGCACGACCTTTGCGAGTCGAAATTGAACTTGTGTGCAATCTAGTCACTTGGAGAAGCATCAGTCGGAAAAGACATTTTTTTGTGTCGCTGGTAGTGATGGTTTTAGTTTGAATTTGGCGTACTTAGGTTGTCCTAGAACGCAGACTCAACCATCATGAGGTCATTTTGGTGCCAGCCATATTATTCATTTGATTATTATCAGAGAAAAAATTGGATCGAGGTGTTTTTTTCTCTTCCGTCCAGAATGACGCCAATTCGTTCCAATGTGGCGTTTTTTTTATCGTATCATCTTGTTCTCCAAAAATATGACGGAAGAATTTGTCACGAAAAAAATGCAAGGGGAAAATGGTATTATTTTTTAAAGTAGCTAGTTTTTTTTTTGCTTGAATAGCCAGACTCGCCGCAGTTTACTAGAATATGTTGTTATAGAAAAAAACACTCGTTAATTAACACTTTTATTTGTAGTAGCTACAAAATTATTTTAGAAATTTACAACGCAAAGTTAAAAAGATTGTGCTATTTATATACTCGTAGCCTTAACTTAACATACTCTAGTTTGTAGATATCTTAACTTTCAATTTTTCTTGATGACTACTAATATCCTAACATAAATGGATATTTTCTTTTCAGAACCAATTACCCAGGAGCATTTTTCAGTCATAACTCTCTCGATGGAGTAGTAAAAATATTCCGATTATTATTAGCAACAAAATATCCTCATTACAATGAAGAAGGATTTGAAGCAATCAGAAGTAAATATCCTGTGATCTATGCAAGTCATGATGCCAGCGTGTTGGTTGCTCAGTACATTTGTAAACAGGTAGGTGATATGTTAGAACTTAGAGGCTACCTTAGCGGTACCAAATATCAACAAAAAATCGAAAGTATATCGACAAATATGTATATTGAATCACCTGATATCATCTCGAATCAATATTTTTGAAAAGTCTTTCTTTGGCACGGGTGTGAAATCAATAATAATATTGAGCGCAACATCAATAATCAATACCTTACCTCAAATTTAACACAAATTTAAAATAAAAACAGGCATTACTAGTCCCCTAGACAATTGATGTAACCATTAGAGTTGGGGACTACCTTTTTTTTCATATATTCTCTGATAGCCAGGCAGCTCTGAAGTCTTTAACCAGCTATAGCACGTTCTCCAAAATAACGTGGGAATGTCAGCAGGCACTAAAAGAACTGGCACAAAACAACCAGGTTTGCCTAGGTTGGGTGCCAGGGCACAAGGGCATTGCTGGTAATGAACAAGCCGACCATCTGGCAAGAATGGGGTCCGCGACACCATTCATTGGGCCGGAGCCCGTGATCGGTCTAAGCACGACTGAGGTCAGAAACTTCATCGACGGGTGGGTAATTAAAAGCCACCTAGAACGGTGGAGGGGCGTCTCAGGTCTGAGACACAGTAAGGCCATGTTACAGGGGCCATCCAGGAACCTTACGAAAGAGATCCTGACTCTCAGTCGAAAAAATATCAAACTAGCCACAGGTCTGATTACTGGACATTGTGGTCTAAGAAAACACCTACACACTATGGGCTTCCATCAGGACCAGGTTATGTGTAGACTCTGTGGGGAAGATGAGAAGACTGCTCCTCACGTCATCTTTGACTGCAATTCCCCACTTGCGTGGAGACTGAGCATGTGACAGCTGCAACCCAGGCTCGACATCCACGAAAAATACCTAGCCAAACGCCTGATCAAGCTCGCTAAGATCTTTGGCCTTGACTAGGTAAACGAGCTACTTTCCAAGCACAAAAAACCCAATTGAGGCTTAGGTGCAGGGGCTGATATAGCCCTAAGGAGGAATCTAGCTCACGAATATACGAATGGGGACTACCTCATCTAATAGGGATTTTCATGTACTGTAACATTTTCTGTTTTTCTTTGTAATGTGTAGTACAAGATAGCACACACAATAAACACCACATGCATAAAGTTTGTAATATATATATATTTTTTTTTTGTTTAATAATGAAACTTTGGAATTGTTACGTTTCAAGGTACGTAGAATTCAAAAATCAAATAAAAAGCATCCGTTTGTCATATTTTAAATATATTGGAAAGCATTAATTTTATAATGTGTAACAGCAAAATATATTTCAAATGGAATCATAAATTTTTGAATAGTAAAATTTCTTCGGTTGTTATTCGTTAGTGTTAGCTATTGATAACGACGACTGTTCGGCCGTTACACCATGGAGTCAACATCACCCCGACAACTCTGATGTATTGATTGTCTGTTTCAGCTAAGTCTACCCATGTATTGCATAAGAAAAGTACCACGCGATCCTTTAACTACAAATATACAAAAAATAGACCCGGGAGAATTGGAAACAAATATTAAAGAAGATGCGTCCGCAGGGAAATTACCTTTCTTTGTAATTGCCGAAGTTGGTAAGTTATTGATTCATCATCTTAACAGAGGGCGACAGTCCCAAAAGGATCAGTCCAGAATATTTCACTAAACGGAATGGATGTCTAGTTTTAACACCAAATATTTTCCTTCGTTTGTCGTCACGTTAACTCTCGAACGCCTTATGCGAAATAATGAAATTTTGTATGGATATTCATTATATTTAAATCTTTGAATAATATGTTAATTATAAGTGTTGAAAAAATATTAACTTTTAAATAAATTAAAACAAAACCCTTAAAACACTATTTATAATTATTTGTAAGAAACTAGTTTCGAATCATTTGATTCATCATCAGTCTAGTCGAGTCAACTAGACTGATGATGAAGAAACTAGTTTCGAATGATTCAAAAATAGTTTCTTCATAAATAATTATGAATAGTGTTTTTGGTGTTTTGTTTTAATTTATTTAAAAGTTAATATTCATTATATTCAATTAAATTAGCTGATTGAACATACTGTTGGTAAGTTTTTTGTTTTGTTTTGTCCGAATCTTAATTATAAATTAATACAGTCGATAACTAATGTATTTTGGTCTTTTCTCAGGTTCATCACTAAACGGCCATGTCGATGACATCCGTGCGATTTCCGAGTTATGTACAAAGTATAATCTATGGCTACATCTAAGAGGACACAATCTATCAAGTCTTTCTCTCAACACAAATTCTCCATCTCCTATCCAACCAGGAAATAGTATCGCTTTAAATCTTGGAACCTGGCTTAATCTTCCATCTCTTCCTAACGTTACTTTATTTACAGATATTAACGAAGTATCTCGAACATTATCGATTCAAACCAATGAAAAACTCATCATGCTTCCTATATGGACAAGTTTAAAAACTCTTGGACAAACCAAAATCATTGAAAATTTTCTATTTAATTATGAAATAGTTGAAACTATCTTTAAAAAAGTATCTCAATATGATTGTTTGAGAATCCTTTCACATCATACTCAAACTGGAATTAATCTTAAAGATCTTTCTACTAAATATTTACCGATACAAACTATATTTGAAACAGTACAAAGTTGTATTGTGTTTCAGTTTGTCCCTATTAATTATAATGAAAGTCTTGTTCCGCCCTATTATGATAAATTAAATTCCTGGTTAGGTCAAATCCTTCAAAGAGATGTTCCAAATGTTAATTTAAATATAAATGAGTCTGTTACTTTTGGTACGGTTCTTCGACTTTGTCCATTTGAATGTTCAAATAATGGTGACTATGAAAGTTTTATTCTGTGTTTAGAACAACAATTGGATATATTAAAAGCAACCGTTGAACATAAGAAACAATTTATTGAATTAGTTAGTAATGGATCAGCTAAATTAAAACTAGTTGAAGTTCCCGGCTGGGCTGGATTAGGTGGTGTTCGATATATTCCACAAGCATGGGATACATTTGACACAGATCAAGCTAAAGATGAATTAAATAGATTGAATATTCAAGTTGTACAACAGTTGAGAAATACAGATGCGGCGTTTTCATTGGGAGAAGGTAATCAATTATTGATCAAACAAGTTTCTTTTTTTCTTGACCGAAATTATGTAAAAAAATATAAGGATTGAATGAGAACAAAAACCAAGGCAATTTAGCGGATGGGTTCATTATTTTAAAATAGCGGCTTTACGATGGCTGGTTGTACGCACCAGCACGACCTGGAATGCATACCATCACAGTTCCAGTCAAGGTTTTCGAAAACATCATATCTCTTCACTTGACTAAAAAATATTAAAGATCTTACAGAGCTAACTAGTTTCGTCCTCTCCTGAGAACATCATCGGAGCTAGTGTCAGAGAAATAATCTTATGAGGTATACCTCATAAGGTATAAAGCAACAGGACGACTTGACCTCATAAGATTATTCCTTATGAGGTATACCTCATAAGATTATTTCTCTGACACTAGCTCCGATGATGTTCTCAAGAGAGGACGAAACTAGTTAGTTCTGTAACATCTTTAATATTTTTTAGTCAAGTGAAGATATAATAATTTTCAACCTTCATTATGGTTTTACTTGACATAGTATTCCAATTTAACCAACTTAACATCATATCTACCTATTCCCCCCATTTCTAGATTTAGGTTTGGAAAAATGATAGAAATAAGTCGATATGAGATAAAAGAAAATGTTTTGATTATCCTTGGCTGTGATGATATGCGTTCCAAGTCGTCCTGTTGCTTTGAACTGTTCATCGTGAGAACGACCACATAAGGTCGAGACCCTTTTCCCATTATAGAGAAAAAGTTCCAAATCGTTTTGAGTAACGGAAAGTCGAAACAACTTTAACTCGATTCTGCTGAGGAAATATAATTATGACGAACAGGATATCAATGATGTTGTTTGATTGTCTGGTCGTCTGATTGTTAGTTCTTTAGCGTTATCCAGGGTACACCACGTGGAGGCGAACTAACATTGTACCCCATAGCGAATTATTATTATTTTTAGAAAAAGTTTCTTTTTCCTATTTTTTAATTTTCGTCAGATTGAATCGACTTTTTCAGGCGATCAGACGAAAAATATATAAATCTAGAATGGGTCAGCATTAAGTCCGAACCTTGAACTAAAATTAGCATCTTCAAAATAAAATTACTAGTTTTTAATAATGCTATGATCAAAATGCCCTGTGGCTAGGGGGACTTAAAAAGAATACTTCCGAGGCACCCAAGCCCAGGTCGGTCGTAAAAGACGGCTAAAGCAGGGTCGGAAACGATATTTTTTCCATTTCCCATGCAGAAAGCAAGGAGAAGCTACTGCATTATCCACAAAGATTCTTTAGTATCAACCACTCATTGCGAATTATTGCAAACCAGCCCCACGGATGTTAACCTGTGGTGATGATGATTATTATCAAAGGTCGGGGTCTCCGTATGCATGGGGAAACAAATGCCAAGTTTTTGAAATAAAGATACACATTTTTTCAGGTAACAAATTGAAAATAATTGCCATATTTGAACGTCTGTAATTCCGACACTGGTCGTCCGATTTCGTGTTGTGGATTTTAATTCACATCAGGTATCATTTGTATGAAATAATCTACAGGGTTACATTTAAATTTCAAAAGTGGGTATTTGTTTCACCTTGTATACGGAAGTTCCGACTAATGAAAATAAGATATTTAAAAATTTTGAGTGGGGGGTAATTTTTTTAAATTTTTCGTGACGATTCCAAAGGTTCATTATTGAAAATAATAAACCAAAACTAGACGTAATTTTACCTATATGAACCGTAAGTTTACCTGTCATTTTAATTCATTATCTCGACGTGTTCATAAGTTGGGGGGGACTTTATGATACCCTGTATGTCATTGGAGACATTTAAATACAAATTGAATATTGTTTTATTTTTAGGTGCCGATGGATTGGCTTGTGTCCGGTTTGGAATGGTCACATCAGAAACTGATGTTGCTGAATTATTGAATTTGGTTGAGGAAACTGGTCAGCAGGAAGAGGAGTCGTGGAAATTTATTGATAGCATGGCAGAAGTTGTTCGAAAAGGAATTGAGGCGGCCACATTAGATTTACAAAAAGAAAACGAGGATAAACTTTGGCAGGAAGGAATACTAAGACATGTGCCTGTATTTGGTGAGTAATTGTATGACCTAAAAATCCTTACATCCAATGTCCCAAAAATCCTTACAGCCAATGAGTACTAAGTACTAAGACATGTGCCTGTACTTGGTGAGTAATCGTATGACCTAAAAATTCTTACAATGCGTACTATTTTTCTTTACTCCTATGTAATTGTTTCTAAGGTAGGAAAAGACCTGTGACCAATAAGTTAATCATGTCAAAATCCTGAATTTGTATATTCAGGATATACAATTTTTTGAAAAGAATACCTATGAAGTTTTCGAAAAATTCAAATGCGTTTTATTATTACTAGGTAGCTGTTTCGCTACGGTATTTATATTGCTATCTTTGTTGTTTTTTGGAGGGGGGGGGGGTATTGGTTTGTGCCCAGTCTGTATATTGCAACTTTTAAAACCCGAGATTTAAACGTTTCGCCAGGCGCCTTAGGGGCACGGCTATTCTGACTTTTTAGTAAATTCAAAATATTATTTTGTCCTTTCCCGGTTTTGAACCCGTAACTCTGGCCATACCTTTGCAGAAAACGTCCTAAAATAAGGACTAAAGGGATACCTAGAACTTTCTCGCTCTGAGTTGATATGTTGCCGCGACAAATTTTAAGATATCGGACCGTGACTGTCCGACTTTGGTGAATAAATTATAACTTTGGCCGTAACTCGAAAACGATCGTAGATCATAATTTTTTATTTGGGGGGGGGGGTCCATTCCCATCAATTTTTGGCTATCGTTTGGGCTGTGGTATTGTAACAGACAACCCCTCATACATAGATACACACAAATTTCTTAGTGGCATCATCGTACCCGATGGTAGCGAGACTGGAGCTTTAAATAAGTTAGTGCATTCTGCTAAAGTTTTTTAGTGTCATCATACATCTAATCTTTGAGTCTAATAATTGACACGGGCCCCCAGAACAATGTCAATCACTGCAATATAATTACGTCCGGAACACAAGAAACTGAGTTACAAAACATAATGATATTACAGAGTGCTTTCTATTTTACACCATAAGCTCAGGTGGACTCGGCCCGTGAGGATGTCACCCTCAAGTAACATCTCACAATTTCAAGTATGATTTACTTTTCCTCATTGAGAATAGTAAGTCATACATGGATTGCAAGAAACTACGCCTTCGGATATTATTAGTTTTTGTTGCCGTCTATTTAACATTTATTAGTCAATCGAGACGTGTGTTTTACCCTCCATTCGCCGAAATCTTACAAACTAGCTACCCACATTGACCTCATCCCGTCTGGGTTGGGTGAGGTCAATGTGCATCACGAGGGCGCGAGCACACATGTTTACCCGCTAAATAAACCCTCGCCAGACGTAATTTTACTGCAGTGATCTTACGGGAACCGATGTATTCAACGTGAATAAACGCAGACACATTAATTTATTGGTGAAAATATTACATCTCCAAATCTCCATCAGGTCCTATATTTCTCACATCCTTGTCAGTTACTGATCCGGGGGGGGGGGGGNGGGGGGGGGGGGGTGAAATGTGAAAACCACGACACGTCATCGATTTGACACCGTGAATTATGCTGCAGGAGCGCGTTGTTTACGTGCTAAAAGTAGAAGGGTTAACTCACTGAATCTGAATACAGAAGACAAAATCATTTCACGTTAAATAGTTGTTATACGCTTTTAACATGGGCTTTTCTGATTGGAACACACTTTATAAAATAGACAATAGACGATTCAATGTTTCTTTAGTTCAGAGGAAGATACAGGTTCCCATTTGAGGGGGGGGGGCGATCGAGGCACCTCCATACATATAATCGACATAGAAGTCAGTACTATTCATAAACAATAAATTTGAGAAAACCGTTCCAACAAAATTATGAATGAACCGGACCTAGTAATCAACTGGCACCCTAACTAAATTAATTGATTATGGAATAGAACAAGAAGTCATTGAAAAATAATTTTAAAGAGCTTAAAAATGCAACATAGTTCTTTGTGCAACGCAAATTTCTTCAAATCTGTGAGTGAGGGGAGGAGGGGACGATCGCCCCTATTGCCCCCCCCCCCGATATTCACTTCTGCTTTAGTTTACTATGAAAATAATATTTTATTGAAAATTTAAATCTTGCATTCTTATTGGAACACTCTTTATAAGAAAAATAGAATAAAGTTTGATTTTAAGTACATATTCTCTTAATCCCCCTGTGGATAGGGGTCCATGCCAGTCGTAAAAGGCGACCAAAGGAAGGGCCGGAAACGATATTTTTTCCATTACCCATGAAGAAAGCAAGGAGAAGACAATGTACAAGCATCACTTTGGACACAGTAGACTAGACTGTAGTCACAATGTAAAAGCATCACTTTGGACACAGTAGACTAGATTGTAGTCACAATGTGAGGAGAAGCTACTGCATTATTCGTAAAAGTATCAACAACTCATGACGAGTTGTTGCAAACCAGCCCGATGGCTGTTAACCTATGATAATGATTATCTTATTTCAGGATCGTTTGTAAACTGGTGGTCACCCGTTGATAAAGATCCAACTCGTGTTAAAGGTCGTACATTAGATTTAACAGCAGGTCGAATTGAAACTACAGAAAGTATCTACAGATGTCACGCTCAAGTCACTCCTAGCTCTACGCCGACACCTCAATTAACACCACAATTGTCACCGGAGATGAATACAACTGAAGATGAAACAAGTCATGAGAAATCTGTCTCTCATGAAACTCAGGAATAATATTTCTAGATTTTTATTTTTAGAATAATGTTGTATTCGTAGGAGGACAAGGATTGGGTTAATGTTACAGTAAGAGCACTTTCACGTCGCGTCGGTACGACAAATTTTCGGATTATACGACGGCAGTCCTAAATGAAAAGCTGAAAAAATCTATGTTCATCTTTGCGTTTTTTTCTGACCAAAGATCGCCTAACTTTGTTCCCATGACAACATCCATACTAATATTATAAATGCGAAAGTAACTCTGTCTGTCTGTCTATCTATCTGTCTGTCTGTATGTATGTTACGCTTTCACGCTTAAACTACTGAACCGATTTTGATGAAATTTGGTATGGAGATAGACTAAACTTTAGGAAAGGACATAGGCTACTTTTAGGGTTGAAACTATAAACGGCCATGCCTCTAAGGCGCCAAGCGAAGCGGGCGTATCCTGCTAGTCCTCATATATGTTTCAAATAATTTCAACCGAGTTATTCCGCTACTTGATCTAACATTAAAATACCGTAACTTCAGTATGAGTAGATCAATCAAGCAAACAATATAAATGCAGATCATAATAAAAATGTTTGTTTAAAGACAGACATAACTTTCTGAAGTGAATCTTTTAGAATTCTGTACCCCTTCGGACTGAATTCATCGTGAATCTTCTCGGAACGAGTTCTTTGTTCAGGGTGAACAAGAATAACGTTATCATAGGTCTAGGGTAGGTAGAACTCGCTATTTCC
Organism: Pachypsylla venusta; assembly: GCA_012654025.1. Lineage (NCBI taxonomy): Eukaryota > Metazoa > Arthropoda > Insecta > Hemiptera > Aphalaridae > Pachypsylla > Pachypsylla venusta. The sequence goes on from CM022883.1 coordinate 10,584,499, forward strand.
AATACAAAACACTCTAACTCCAATAAGTATATGCCACTTTAGCTTCGAATTCAAGAAGCTATCTGGTCATAGCTCCGCTAAAAATGTGAATAATGAGACAAACAATAATTTTTGTTTCATTAAGCAGCTGACATTTCAATGCCAAATTCAGAAGAAGAAAAAAAAAATCAAGCACCAATTTTTTTTTAGCCAGCGTCTATGGCACGTTGAATACACCAGTTCCCGTTAGATCACTGATGTGAAGCAACGTCCAGCGAGGTTGTACCACGTGGGTGTCCACGTGGATTCGCGCCCTCGTGATGCTGCTTATTTTTCCGACCCAACCCAGGCTGTGTGAGGTCAATGTGGGTAGCTGGTTTGCAAGTTTCCAGCGAATGGAGGATGAGACCCACGTCTTGAATGACCAATATATGTTAAAGAGACGTTAAGCCAATTTTTAAAAAAATATTTTTTGTCACAAAAAAGTTATAAGCGATTTCGTGAGGTAGTTGAAATTACAAAATGGCCGCCCTCTTGAAAACGAAATGGTACTCATTAAAAAAAAAAAAATAGACTCTTTTGTAGTAGGTTACCACTGGACGAGTTTAATGCCTGAGGCATTTTCTACCACCTAACCCTTAGAGCTCTATTTTTATGTGGTGAAGTACTCAAATTAATGAGGAAAAAAATAGACT
>CM022883.1:10595175-10614044 GCA_012654025.1 Pachypsylla venusta
GAGATCAAGTGTTGACCAAGGAAGAATGGAATGTTAAAATTAAGGAGCTCCTCTACGCAAGTCTGTCAGAAGAAGAGGGAGAACTAATAGATAGCAAGCAAGTCTAATGATTCAGACATTGAATAAACCAAAGGAAAAGGTTAATCAATGTGTTGAAACTTTAATTAAATATTTGAATACTAAAAGAATTGACGTTACGAACGAAAGCTATGGAGAGAAAAAGACGCACTCTCGAAGGAAATACGAAATTATAAATATTGTAAGAATCAAGTTCCTCGATGGTTTTACATTTTACAAATAGGTACCTGATACAACAATGTCTTTTATAAAAAGAAACACTAAATACTAAATGGAATGCAACTATTACACATTGAAAATTAATTAATAATCAAGCGATGAATTAAATCAAAAATGTCTTTCAATAACTGGAATGATAATTTTTTTTTTTATATAATATTTTTGAGTTCAAAATTCATCCACTGATATAAAGCACCAAAACATTTTTTCCTCAAGATAATATAGTTTCATTAGTAAATTTGTTCTTTCATCATTCACGACCTTTAAATCTGGTACAGAATTTTCAGGATATTTTTTTATTTTTTCAATAACTAAATTGAAAAAAGAAAATGAAAAAAGGACTGCTCATTTTTGCAAAAAAAGACGGTTTTTAGCAAATAAATAAAAAAAATCTCAATAAATAAATAAAGATTACTTTTTTCCTAATTATATTAAACAAAAAAATCTTTTATTTCATTAATAAAGACCATCTTCAGGATGTTGTTTTTCTTTTCTAGATGGTTTCCTGCAGACGTTTCTTGATGATCTTCAGACGTCGTCGATGTTTGTATACAAATCGTGCGAATTTTTCGACAGTAAAAGAGGCAGTACATATAGATAGTAGTAATGTACTCCAACTTTGAATTACATTTCTTCCTCAGAATTTGGGAGAGGAGCGGTCACACACAAATAAAAAAAATCAACAAAAATTGTATAATCTCGAGCTTGTAGCTCCATACAAAATCAGATTGATTTTCAGTCGTCCTCGATGTTGGTTACTGAATGATGTGTCATTTTTGTTGCATGTTTTTTTCTCTCACGAGAGGTCTTCAAAAAAAATGAGAACTAAATTAAAAACCAAGGAGCAAAATTTACACTTAACAGAAATGAGGAGAGCACAAAAATAAAAAGATGTTAAAAAATAAATAAATTCTGAGTTTGTGTGATGTAAAAAATATATATAAAAAAAAGATTAAAACAGAGAAGTTCGTCGACGTCTTCGTAGAGTAGGCGCAACCGGTCAAAACGAACTTAGAAACATTTTCTGTGAACTATGGATGGACCGGACTCATCGTATTCTTGTTTTGAGATCCACATCTGTTGGAAAGTGGACAGAGAAGCCAAAATGGAACCTCCGATCCATACGGAGTATTTTCTTTCGGGTGGAGCGATAATTTTGATTTTCATCGTTGATGGAGCAAGAGCGGTAATTTCTTTTTGCATTCTATCGGCAATACCAGGATACATGGTGGTACCTCCAGAGAGGACAGTGTTGGCGTACAAGTCTTTACGGATGTCTACATCGCACTTCATAATTGAGTTGTAAGTAGTTTCGTGGATACCGCATGCTTCCATTCCCAAGAAGGCAGGTTGGAATAGAGCTTCGGGACAACGGAATCGTTCGTTTCCTACGGAGAAACACAAAAGAAGAAAGCGTCAGTCAAAAAATTGTTGAAATTAGACAAAACACATTTGCCTATATGCATAAATACTCCTATTTTTAGTGTAGGGTTTGCCGTATTAATTTGGGTAGCATGTGCTCCGATTCTGAGAAATCGCCATACTTACGGCACTTACTAAGTTTTTGTTCATTATTTATAGGCTGAAACCGCCAAAAATCAATCGCTCACGCTAGATCAAATTCTTTTCTTGGATGTGAACAAAAACTTTCAATTCCTTGTAAAGGACCAAAAGAAAAAGAATACAGTTTGTAATTTCAGTTAATACTTGAACTCATGCCAGAAAATGAGAAAATTAAATTATGCACCACTTTCACTGCTGCAAAACAATACATTTTTTGTCTGCGAGAGGAAAATAAATTGCATAAAGCCTGTCTGTATTGTACCGTTTAAGCTACACAGCCTGTTAATGTCTTCCTCTTCTTCAGAATCACTTTTTTTTGCAAGGAAATGAATACCCATGATGATTTTTCAGAGGGCGACGATATTGGATCTAAATTTTCTTAGATTTTCTTGTTGATTACTGGAAAATCTTACCAATCAGTTTGAGGTTCATTACACATGATAGGTGTGTGACCGAAATTAAATTTCTCTATGTTTGTTTTTTGAACATGGATCGGCGTAAGGGAATCTTTTCGGTTTATTTTTGTTAACAAAATTGACATCGAATTTTGTTACACTCCCCGACAAGATAGGATCTTGAGTGAGAGGTGGGAGAGTCGCGTCAAAGTAAACTTACCAATAGTAATGACTTGTCCGTCGGGTAATTCGTAAGATTTTTCTAAAGAGCTAGATGAAGCGGCAGTGGCCATTTCTTGTTCGAAGTCCAATGCAACGTAGCATAATTTTTCTTTGATGTCACGAACGATTTCTCTTTCGGCAGTAGTGGTGAATGAATATCCTCTTTCGGTTAAAATTTTCATCAGGTAGTCAGTTAAGTCACGACCAGCCAAGTCAAGACGGAGGATGGCATGAGGAAGGGCATAACCTGGAAAGAGAATATAAATAAATAATAGGGTTAGAAAAGCTTTCCGAGATTCAATATTTGTCACAATGTAGGTACTTCGTTATGACGTCCATCAACAAGACGACCCCCTCACAATAGATTTCAAGTCTCATGACATTTCCAAGTCTCGAAGAGATCATTATAGGACACAACTTTGATTTTTTAAAAAGAAATTCTTGCATTGCTTTGTTGCAAAAAAAATTTGCAAGTGCATTGAGAAATGATTTTTTCAAAAAAGAGTGACCATTTTTCATGACGATTGCGGGACATATGGACGGACATTCATTTCAAATTTCACGATGACATTTCCAGGACGCTTAGGCAAATTTTATGACATTTCCGGGAAATATGAGCAGGCATTTATTTCCAATTCCAGTTAGGCATTATTTCCAAATTTAATGGCATTTCCAAGACCTTGTGGTATACTATGGACTACATTTCTAATAAATATGGATGGATTGACGGACGGACACTGGATTTAACCTAAATATCAGAAGTAGATACTTGTATCAACATTCAGACATCAGCTTACCTTCGTAGATTGGGACAGTGTGCGAAACACCATCTCCAGAATCGAGCACAATACCGGTGGTACGACCAGAAGCATATAGGGAGAGTACGGCTTGGATGGCAACGTACATGGCGGGGGTGTTGAAGGTTTCAAACATGATCTGTAAAAGATAAATACAATATTGGATTAGTCACTAGAGTTTGAAGACCGACAAACAAAAAATTACTGACTACGAATTTCTTTCAAAACGAATGAGAGATACCGCATACATAGTCATAAGAGACAATAGATGGACCTCTAAACGTCTGAACATATGGACGGACGTTTTAAGGACATATCAAAAGACCTGCATAATTATTTAAAAAACAAGAAGAATTTTTTCCTCATATATTTGAGCACGTAAAAATAGAGGGTTAGGTATTAACCTAGAGGTTATCTCCCATTCAAGAGTTGGTTGGGTGGAAAAGAGGGTTAGGTAGTAGAAATAGAAAATCCCTCAGGTATTGACCTCGCCTAGAGGTTATCTCCCACTCAAGAATTGGGTGGAAAAATAGAGGGTTAGGTAGTAGAAATAGAAAATCCCTCAAGTATTAATCTCGCTTGGTGGTTACCTTCAACACAGTTAGGTGGTAGAAATAGAATATCTCTCAGGTATTAACCCCGCCTAGTGGTTACCTTCCACTCAAGAGTTAGGTGGAAAAATAGAGGTTTAGGTGGTAGAAATAGAAAAAAAATCCCTCAGGTATTTACCTCACCTAGTGGTTACCTTCCACTCATGAGTTAGGTGGAAAAATAGAGGGTTAGGACATCTTTTTTTATATGAAACTGCAAAACCAAAAAATATATTTTAAGGGAATTGAGACTTACTTGTGTCATCTTTTCTCTGTTGGCTTTTGGGTTCAGTGGAGCTTCAGTCAACAGCACGGGATGTTCTTCTGGGGCAACTCTCAATTCGTTGTAGAAGGTGTGATGCCAGATTTTCTCCATATCGTCCCAGTTGGTAACAATACCGTGCTCGATGGGGTATTTCAAGGTAAGGATACCTCTTTTACTTTGAGCTTCATCTCCTACGTAGCTGTCTTTTTGGCCCATACCGACCATGACTCCCTGAAAACAAAGTTTGAATTAATGAATTTGTTTGGTTCGAAAATTGTCTAGGCAATTTAACTTCCTCTAAGAATACTGAGGGGGTAACTTTAGTTTTTAGATTCTTTAAGGGGGAATAAATATGGCAAGAGATGGACAGCTAGAGTTGCTATTCTTGTTGCACCGATGTCCATAGCGCTATCAACTTTTACCATTTCGAGGTTTCAAATATTGGTAGATATGAGGTTGCCGAAAAGGCAAACACTGATAATATGTCATCCAGGTCGTTCTGGACATTGTGAGCACACCCTACGTAATTAAAGTTATTATGCGCACTAGTTCAGAGGGTTCACAATTTTCAAGTGATCATCACAGCATTACAAGGATTGCTGTGGCATATTAATTCAAATATTTCATGTAATCAAAGGAAAACACACATAGGTCCGCATCGTACGGACCTCACTTTTTTCCAGAGGACTTCGCATTCGTGAATTCTGCAATCCGGACGCTACGAGACGAAGTGTAAATCAAAAGAATCGAACGTTTTGTAAACCTTGAAAATTTCCATTTCATCGGGAATCGGCCAAAGATCTCGTCGGCATTATTCCTGTGTTCTGAACACTAAATCACAGGAGACCGTTTTTTGTATCATTTAATTGATTAGAGATCTCGTCGGCATTATTCCTGTGTTTGTACACTAAATCACAGGAGACCGTTTTTTGTATGATTAAATTAATTGTGACATAGTGCATCGATTCAAGGATTCACTTTGACACCCTCATAAAATAAATTTGTTCAACCCCTATGAGCGAGTGACCTATTAGCAAACAAAGTAACTTACTTGATGTCTGGGTCTTCCAACAATGGAAGGGAACACGGCACGGGGAGCATCGTCTCCAGCAAAACCGGCCTACGACTAAAGCGGCAACTTCTTCGTCACACATTTTGAGTTATTGGTATCTGAAATCAGTAAGAAGGAGAATCAAGATCAGTAAGGACAACAAATTGAGTAAAATTCACACCCTCGTGATACTGGCCATTCCTGGCCCAAACCAAACTGGGTGAGGTCAATGTAGTAGCTCTGGTTTGTAAGTTTTAAAAACCAACGTCTCGCATGCCCAAAAATACATACAATCCAATATAACTACAAGTCCTGATAACTGTAAACCTCTCTCCCCTACCAAGTTTCATCAATCTCGGGCAAGTAATTTAAGTGTTATTGTGAAAACAGCAGACGTTCAAAGAAAAATCGTTGAGTGAAAATCCGACATTCAATCAAGAAATCGAGAACATAACAGACACATATTAATGCTCAAAGCAAGTCTCCCCCACCCCCATAGAGGCGCATTATACTCGTATTTAATTTCATCTAGGGCCACATCACGAGGGACCCTCCTCATTACAGCTTCATTATAAATCACCCAAACTGACTCTCCTTCCCTGCTCTATAACACCCCACCCCCCCATAAGAAATCGACAACACAAAGACAGCACAGACTAATCTCCAATGAGTAACAGAACAAGAATGAGTCATTCAATTTATTTTCAAGAACAACAAAGTGATGTAGACGACGACTACAAACCCTCTCCCTGATGCCAAAATGAAAATGGGGGATGTTTTCCCCCCATTATTATTTTGTGAGACGTTATTCTATTCTCACACCCGGACAATATTTTCTAGACAAAATAGTTGAAGAAAAACAATCAAGTTATCCCCCCATTATCATTTTGTGAGACGTTATTCTATTCTCACACCCGGACAATATTTTCTAGACAAAATAGTTGAAGAAAAACAAACAAGTTAGGGAAACGGCCCCTCCCATATTGAATACACCAGTCCCCGTCAGATCAATAAACTTGACTAGCGTAGCGTCAGACGTATTTGGTGCCCAAATGGGGGGGGGGTTGTCCATTCAGCAAAAATCACAAACATGTTGTCTGTTTCGAATCCCGCAAGTAGCTCAATAATTGCAAAAGAGCAGAAGAAGCTAATCTATAAAGATTCCCGTATCTAGTAGTTCCATGAACTGTAGACATCACTCGAAAAATGTATCGCCATGAGGCACCCCAGTGGCCCAAAAACTATTCTAATTTCCATGACCGTCCCATACCATAAAAATCAGACCAAGCGATTGAAATTTAACACATAGTACAAAAAAGAGCAAGCACGACATCAAAGCAACAAAAAAATCGTGGAGTTAAAGCTCGACCTCACCTCGGTCTGTCAAAAATAGAAAGGTTCGCGTTATAAAAATTAGACCAAGCGATTGAAATTTATCACATAGTACAAAAAAGGGCAAGCACGACATCAAAGCAACGAAAAAATCGTGGAGTTAATAATAAAGCTAGACCTCACCTCGGTCTGTCAAAAATAGAAAGGTTCGCGTACTCCCATCCAAGTACAAATTAACAAACCCGGACGCGACGATGGTTAACTCTTAATGGTCCGAGAAGAGCCTGACGTCGTATTCGACGTGATAAAATTCGTTGGCTAGAAACATCCAAATTTGGTTGTTTTTTTCCTGTCCAAGATGTTTGATTCATGTACAATGTACGTACGTGCGTATCAACATAAAGTACATTGTATCTGCAAATGTACTTTGTACTCGTAGCAACACTTGTCCAGAACCTGACCTGACCAGAATCTACCATCCACCCAACAATCAACCGACACAATAAATACGTGATACACTCTTACAAGGTAAAGTGATCAATTCCAATGTCAGAAATATCCAAATTTGGTTGTTTTTTTCCTGTCCAAGATGTTTGAACCAGAATGGCCTAACGATCACATCGGAATCATGTACAATGTACGTACGTGCGTATCAACATAAAGTACATTGTACCTGCAAATGTACTTTGTACTCGTAGCAACACTTGTCCAGAACCTGACCTGACCAGAATCTACCATCCACCCAACAATCAACCGACACAATAAATACGTGATACACTCTTACAAGGTAAAGTGATCAATTCCAATGTCAGAAACATCCAAATTTGGTTGTTTTTTTCCTGTCCAAGATGTTTGAACCAGAATGGCCTAACGATCACATCGGAATCATGTACAATGTACGTACGTGCGTATCAACATAAAGTACATTGTACCTGCAAATGTACTTTGTACTCGTAGCAACACTTGTCCAGAACCTGACCTGACCAGAATCTACCATCCACCCAACAATCAACCGACACAATANGGGGGGGATTTCCCCATTCCCAACCCCTCTTCGTGGGCCTGCGGGTATCACAGCAATACAAACAGCCTCATGTACTAATAATGACATAAATATTCTACGAAACCAAATCTTTTACACTCGGGTAATATCACCATTTGTCGTTGCTTACATTAAAGTAAGCTATCCAATCATACTCACGAGGCTGATTGCACCCTAAAATCCAAGCACTGATTGCACCCTAAAATCGAAGCACTAAGTCGAAAGATTGCACCCAAAAATCAAAGCACTAAGTTGAAAAATTGCACCCTGAAGTCCAAGCACTAAGTCGAAAGATTGCACCTTGAAATCCAAGTACTAAGGTTCGTTTATTATGTGGGTGGTACGGGGATTCTTAGTGAAGAGTGTGCCGAGCCCAATCTCGTCGGCATGGCAAGTGCGCGACAAAGGTTCGGTTATTATGTGGGTGGTATGGGGATTCTTAGTGAAGAGTGTGCCGAGCCCAATCGCGTCGGCATGGCAAGAGCGCGACAAAGGTTCGTTTATTATGTGGGTGGTACGGGGATTCTTAGTGAGGAGTGTGCCGAGCCCAATCTCGTTGGCATGGCAAGTGCGAGACAAAGGTTCGTTTATTATGTGGGTGGTACGGGGATTCTTAGTGAAGAGTGTGCCGAGCCAAGGGGATGGAGGTATTTTTTTCCTGAATTATTGAAAATGTGATCAAGCAAAATTCATATTCTCCAGGAAGGAAATATAGAACACAATTCTCTAATGAGTTCAACACAATACATAAAATGTGAATTAAATAATCTAGCAAAATTCATATTCTCCAGGAAGGAAATATAGAACACAATTCTCTAATGAGTTCAACACAATACTCAAAAACAATGATATTCATTATGGCCTACATCGCGTGTCGCGTTCACTCGCCAAATTGAATCAATCAATTAGCAAAAGGTGTCCGCGACAAGGACCTTTCTCAGCGATTCTCAATTTGGTGACCTTGGACTCATTGTTGTTATCAATAACAAATTACAATATACTTCATAATGAACCTGACCCCATCAATAGAGACGATAACCACGACGACGTCCGACACGGCTGACCCATCTGATCCTAAGAAGGTTACAAACAAACACAAAGACAACACTTCATCATTATTCTGGGGAATTTTCAAGATAGTCCACAGGGTGTCAACAAAGTAATGTTCCGTACTCGTAGTCTGAATAACCAAACTACATTTAAATAGGGAAATTAAAGATAGTCCACAGGGTGTCAACAAAGTAAGGTTCCGTACTCGTAGTCTGAAAAATCAAACTACATTTAAATAGGGAAATTTAAGATAGTCCACAGGGTGTCAACAAAGTAAGGTTCCGTACTCGTAGTCTGAAAAATCAAACTATATTGAAATAGGGAAACTATAGATAGTCCACAGGGTGTCAACAAAGTAAGGTTCCGTACTTGTAGTTTGAAAAACCAAACTACATTTAAATAGGGAAATTTACTTGTATAAATAAGACAAAAGACAGAAACATTGGTATTGACTGACACGACTCAGCTTCCCCAAAGTCATACTGTAATTTTGAGACTTCGTTTAAGGAGAAATGGTCAATAGTCAGCCAGAGTCAACAGCAACGAAACCCAGCTGCTGCTATATTAGAAGTTTTTTCCTCTCTTTCAATTTTACATCAATATAACAGCAACGAAACCCAGCTGCTGCTATATTACAAGTTTTTTTCTCTCTTTCAATTTTACATCAATATAACAGCAACGGAACCCAGCTGCTGCTATATTACAAGTTTTTTTCTCTCTTTCAATTTTACATCAATATAACAGCAACGGAACCCAGCTGCTGCTATATTACAAGTTTTTTTCTCTCTTTCAATTTTACATCAATATAACAGCAACGGAACCCAGCTGCTGCTATATTACAAGTTTTTTTCTCTCTTTCAATTTTACATCAATATAACAGCAACGGAACCCAGCTGCTGCTATATTACAAGTTTTTTTCTCTCTTTCAATTTTACATCAATATAACAGCAACGGAACCCAGCTGCTGCTATATTACAAGTTTTTTTCTCTCTTTCAATTTTACATCAATATAACAGCAACGGAACCCAGCTGCTGCTATATTACAAGTTTTTTTCTCTCTTTCAATTTTACATCAATATAACAGCAACGGAACCCAGCTGCTGCTATATTACAAGTTTTTTTCTCTCTTTCAATTTTACATCAATATAACAGCAACGGAACCCAGCTGCTGCTATATTACAAGTTTTTTTCTCTCTTTCAATTTTACATCAATATAACAGCAACGGAACCCAGCTGCTGCTATATTACAAGTTTTTTTCTCTCTTTCAATTTTACATCAATATAACAGCAACGGAACCCAGCTGCTGCTATATTACAAGTTTTTTTCTCTCTTTCAATTTTACATCAATATAACAGCAACGGAACCCAGCTGCTGCTATATTACAAGTTTTTTTCTCTCTTTCAATTTTACATCAATATAACAGCAACGGAACCCAGCTGCTGCTATATTACAAGTTTTTTTCTCTCTTTCAATTTTACATCAATATAACAGCAACGGAACCCAGCTGCTGCTATATTACAAGTTTTTTTCTCTCTTTCAATTTTACATCAATATAACAGCAACGGAACCCAGCTGCTGCTATATTACAAGTTTTTTTCTCTCTTTCAATTTTACATCAATATAACAGCAACGGAACCCAGCTGCTGCTATATTACAAGTTTTTTTCTCTCTTTCAATTTTACATCAATATAACAGCAACGGAACCCAGCTGCTGCTATATTACAAGTTTTTTTCTCTCTTTCAATTTTACATCAATATAACAGCAACGGAACCCAGCTGCTGCTATATTACAAGTTTTTTTCTCTCTTTCAATTTTACATCAATATAACAGCAACGGAACCCAGCTGCTGCTATATTACAAGTTTTTTTCTCTCTTTCAATTTTACATCAATATAACAGCAACGGAACCCAGCTGCTGCTATATTACAAGTTTTTTTCTCTCTTTCAATTTTACATCAATATAACAGCAACGGAACCCAGCTGCTGCTATATTACAAGTTTTTTTCTCTCTTTCAATTTTACATCAATATAACAGCAACGGAACCCAGCTGCTGCTATATTACAAGTTTTTTTCTCTCTTTCAATTTTACATCAATATAACAGCAACGGAACCCAGCTGCTGCTATATTACAAGTTTTTTTCTCTCTTTCAATTTTACATCAATATAACAGCAACGGAACCCAGCTGCTGCTATATTACAAGTTTTTTTCTCTCTTTCAATTTTACATCAATATAACAGCAACGGAACCCAGCTGCTGCTATATTACAAGTTTTTTTCTCTCTTTCAATTTTACATCAATATAACAGCAACGGAACCCAGCTGCTGCTATATTACAAGTTTTTTTCTCTCTTTCAATTTTACATCAATATAACAGCAACGGAACCCNTTTCCCTGACATTTCCAGTCTCCTAAAATTCCCTGACAATTCCAGGTTTTCCAGTCTGGTAGACACCCTGAACAAAACAAGTACATAATAATCAAACAAGACAATGGCGAGGATATCTTTATTTCAGAAATTGGCAAAACAAGTAAATAATAAAATCAAACAAGACACACGGCCAGCAGCCAGCCAACCTTACCACCACAACTGGTGAATGTGAACAACAAACGAGAAGACCAAATTTGGTTCGCATCAAGAAATAATAATCAATTCATTCTACTTTTTCCCTCTTCAAACTCTCTCGCCAGTTTGTATGAATTATGTTGGCCAGATAAGGGCAAGAAATAGTGTATGTACATGATAGAGGAGGGTACTTCAATACAAGGTCTCCACTGAGCCCAGCCTACTATCCAAGATAATCACACTACAGGGTGTCCCGGAAGTTTAAATTTGTCACTTCATACCTGTTAGGTAAAACGAACGCTAAAATCATACTAATGTCTCATCGTAGTGTACGAGTTATTTTCCAGTTTTTCCTGATTTTAATAATCAACCAAATTAGCTCAGTTGATAACAACCATGTGAGTTCCGTGCCGAGGGTCGATGGTTTAAGCCCCCATAGAATTTTTCATAATTGAAAATTGATCATTTCTAAATTAGCTGATTAGCTACAAAATTATATTTGTGTTAACGTGAGAAACGCATCTGTGATGGAAATAATCAATTTTGAATTAGGAAAACTCCGGTCATTACTGAGGGCTCAAACAACCTAACCCCAGACACGACCCCCCCCCCCGCTTAATCAATTCAATTAGCTCAGTTTAGTTTTTGGGTCCCATTGGTCCTCGAAGAACCACATGGTGGACCCCATCATTAATGTGAGGCTTAAACAACCTAACCCTCAACACGTCCCCGCCTGCTTAATCAACTCAATTAGCTCAGTTTAGTTTTTGGATCCCATTGGTCCTCGACCATTTTAACTGAGGGAGATCTAATGTTCACAGAACTACTGGTACCAATTTTCTGTTTGTCTTTTTGTACCACAATAACACGAACGTTTGGTCTCATCATGTTTGAACTCCACTCTACCCTATATATGCAATGTGTGTGTACAATACTACAACATAAGAGAATAATAAAAAAAAATGATACCAGTCCGGATAGCCCACGCACACCAAACAGTCATCATAGTAAAAGTAGACGACGAGGATTGCTAAGGGTACCGTATCCAATTCTTACCCTGTCTGATTTTCTCATGATTAAACAATGATTAGTGATGATGATACAAAACGGTCATCATAGTAAAAGTAGACGACGAGGATTGCTAAGGGTACCGTGTCCAAGTCTTACCCTGTCTGATTTTCTCAGGATTAAACAATGATTAGTGATGATGACACAAAACGGTCATCATAGTAAAAGTAGACGACGAGGATTGCTAAGGGTACCTTGTCCAAGTCTTACCCTGTCTGATTTTCTCAGGATTAAACAATGATTAGTGATGATGACACAAAACGGTCATCATAGTAAAAGTAGACAACGAGGATTGGTAAGGGTACCGTGTCCAAGTCTTGCCCTGTCTGATTTTCTCAGGATTAAACAATGATTAGTGATGATGACACAAAACAGTCATCATAGTAAAAGCATTGGATTCAACCTCTGATTAGTAGAATCTCACACGTGGGAGGGGGGTCATATATATTATTCTGATAAACTGATTACTTAATAACAGTGTAAATTAAAGTAAAAAAAAGTAACAAAATAAGGTTACAAAAAAGATCAAACAAGTTTTTTCTATAAACTTCTGTTTGTTTGCCTCTCATTTATGACCGATTGTTACCACAGAAAAAACCGAAAGTTAAAATTAGGCTCAAAGTTGTAACATATAAGAGAGCTCTTTAAAAATAACAGACTTCACTCAAGATAGGGAAAACCGAAAGCTAAAATTAGGCTCAAAGTTGTAACATATAAGAGAGCTTTCTAAATAAATAACCGACTTCACCCAAGATAGGGTGGGACCCAACTAAAGGTCCTCCCCTGTCTATGTGACACTCCACTCGGCCATAGAAATGTCAAAGACAGCATTATCATTGGTCATTTTTTTAATCAATCTCCTAATTACTTATTATAACATTATCGTCCTGACCACACTAAGTTGTAACGAAGCAGGCAAACACAAAGTACGTAATACTCTTTGAAAGTAAGTGTGGTCAGGAGGTCCAACGCCATTTCTTAAAGTTCATGTTGTATGAAATGGTTTGGTGATGAGGGAAAGGTAATGAATGCGGTCGGATAAAGTTTCTGTCCCGGGTTCAAGGTGGAAAAAAAGAGGACGAGCCGAGAGAGAGAGAGAAAGGTCTCTTGTGGTGAAACAACATAGAGGACGTTGTCTTGGAAACTTTTGCTATACTGAAGCATGTTGTGAACCTGTGCTTCACTACGGACCGATACCCCCAAACTAAGATAAAATCGAGGACCAACAAACAAGACCCCAAATAGGACACACATACCAAAAAGTCATTAGAATCGGTCGACGTCAAGTGAAAAAAATGATTCTTTGAACATAATAAAAATGTTAACTATGAACATAATAAAAATGTAAACTATGAATATAATAAAAATGTNAAACAAGTTTTTTCTATAAACTTCTGTTTGTTTGCCTCTCATTTATGACCGATTGTTACCACAGAAAAAAACTGAAAGTTAAAATTAGGCTCAAAGTTGTAACATATAAGAGAGCTCTCTAAAAATAACCGACTTCACTCAAGATAGGGAAAACCGAAAGCTAAAATTAGGCTCAAAGTTGTAACATATAAGAGAGCTTTCTAAATAAATAACCGACTTCACCCAAGATAGGGTGGGACCCAACTAAAGGTCCTCCCCTGTCTATGTGACCCTCCACTCGGCCATAGAAATGTCAAAGACATCATTATCATTGGTCATTTTTTTAACCAATCTCTTAATTACTTATTATAACATTATCGTCCTGACCACACTAAGTTGTAACGAAGCAGACAAACACAAATTAGGTAATACTCTTTGAAAGTAAGTGTGGTCAGGTCCAACGCCATTTCTTAAAGTTCATGTTGTATGAAATGGTGTAGTGATGAAGGGAAGGTAATGAATGCGGTCGGATAAAGTTTCTGTCCCGGGTTCAAGGTGGAAAAAAAGAGGACGAGCCGAGAGAGAGAGAGAAAGGTCTCTTGTGGTGAAACAACATAGAGGACGTTGTCTTGGAAACTTTTGCTATACTGAAGCATGTTGTGAACCTGTGCTTCACTACGGACCGATACCCCCAAACTAAGATAAAATCGAGGACCAACAAACAAGACCCCAAATAGGACACACATACCAAAAAGTCATTAGAATCGGTCGACGTCAAGTGAAAAAAATGATTCTATGAACATAATAAAAATGTTAACTATGAACATAATAAAAATGTAAACTATGAATATAATAAAAATGTGAACTGATAACATAATAAAAATGTAAACTATGAACATAATAAAAATGTAAACTATGAACATAATAAAAATGTGAACTGTGAACATAATAAAAATGTGAACTGTGAACATAATAAAAATGTAAACTATGAACATAATAAAAATGTCCATATCAAAAGTTTCATTTAAATCGGACATGGCGATCGAGAGTAAAGAAAAATCGTAGAATTAAATCTAGACTACACTTGGTTCAATAAAAAATATCACATTTTGAGGGGGAAAATTTAATTCTAAATGCTTCATTCCAAAGTATATTTTTTGACAATAATTGACCTAACTAAGTGAACAGTGAGGTCCAAATTTTAATTCTAAAATTTTCCTTTTGTTTGCCCATTACTACACGATAACTCTCGAACGTTTGGTCCCATTTCGATGAAACTAGATTTGGACATTTATAAAATTTTCAAAAAAAAAAAAAAAACTTAATTCTGACCAGTGTTTGGGGATCCCATTGGGTAAACTGGGGCCACACGGCGACCATTTTAACTGAGTGAGGTCCACAGTTGATACATCTTACTAGTAAATTAACATACGAGGAGAAACTTTGAATATTCAGAGACGAATTTTGTTTGCCTACTTCTTCCGCAAGAATACAAGCAAAAGTTCAAATTGGAATGATAAATAGACAACACGTTGAACAAAACAAGAGACAGGTTGAATTCCATTGCAACAGTTAGACTGAGTGAGGTTCACAGTTCATACATCTTATTAGTAAACTTTCAATTCAGAGACGAATTTTGTTTGCCTACTTCTTCCGCAAGAATACAAGCAAAAGTTCAAATTGGAATGATAAATAGACAACAAAACAAGAGACAGGTTGAATTCCATTGCAACAGGTGGTTACCAACAAGGAAAGTTCTCCGAACTCAGTCAACTGGTAAGTGAGAGCTCGTTAGGTAGGTAGGAGAAGAGTACTTTCACACTCTCACTGAGAATTAAGCAAACTTGCCAGGAAAGTAAAAGGCCAACTCACAAAAATTCAAATTGGTGCAACTCTAATACAGTAGTCAAAATACGGGGCTATGCCCGGCCTTTCTTTGCTTTAGAACCTTATTTATAACCTCTAAAGGCCCAAAGGCTTTTTGTGTCTTGTAGGCTTAAAAAAGGCCCAGTGTCCAAAATTTTGGACAATTATTTTGTAGGCCTAGAAGCCCAGAGCTGCTGAGCGGTTTGTAAGATTAAACGCCAAAATTTTGGACATTTTGAGTTGTTCCAGTAATGCAAAATTTGGAACATTTTTTAACCCTCTGGAAATCTTCGTAATTATTGAAAAATGGACAAATGAATTGAATGTTCATGGTCCAAAACACCTCAAATTTAAGTTCTGGGCTTTTAGGCCTACAAAATGAATGTCCAAAATTTTGGACACTGCATCTTTATGACTACAAGGTACAAATATACGCTGGGCTTTTAGGCCTACAAAATGAATGTCCAAAATCTTGGACACTGGGCCTTTGGAGGATATAACTAAAGAGTGCCGTGAGACCGTGAGTCACTCTGGACATTAACACTTAACTGGTAAAGTATTATGAAATCAAAAGTAAATCTGTTGCTCATAGCGCTTGAATTAGAGTGAGTCACTCTGGACATTAACACTTAACTGGTAAAGTATTATGAAATCAAAAGTAAATCTGTTGCTCATAGCGCTTGAATTAGAGTGAGTCACTCTGGACATTAACACTTAACTGGTAAAGTATTATGAAATCAAAAGTAAATCTGTTGCTCATAGCGCTTGAATTAGAGTGAGTCACTCTGGACATTAACACTTAACTGGTAAAGTATTATGAAATCAAAAGTAAATCTGTTGCTCATAGCGCTTGAATTAGAGTGAGTCACTCTGGACATTAACACTTAACTGGTAAAGTATTATGAAATCAAAAGTAAATCTGTTGCTCATAGCGCTTGAATTAGAGTGAGTCACTCTGGACATTAACACTTAACTGGTAAAGTATTACGAAACCATATTAAAAGTAAATCTGTTGCTCATAGCTCTTGGAATTTGCTGATAAGAAAAACACTCGATGACTCACTCATCTGAGACATTGATTCTTTCCTCGTAATTAACAAGGAAGCACGAAATACCAAAAGGTCACCTTGTAAATAAGATTTAAAAATCGGAATAGTTTTAAATTTGATCTCTCAAATTGATTTCTTTCTCGTGTTATCAGTCAATAAGGACAAAGTTCCAAAAGGTCACTTGCATAGAAAATTGACATTTCCGAAGATTTTTTTTATTTGATGATCAAACGAAGTGAGAACTAGTTTATTCGATAACTCTCGAACGCCCTGCTCGATTTTGATGAGAGCACATAGATTACGCTCATGATAAATAGCTCATTACTTATTGGGGCCTATTGGACCACTGAGAGCCAAAAAAACAATGATGTCTAAGAAAAAAAAAAAAGGCCTTAGGCATNAAAAAAAAAAAAAAAAAAAAAAGGCCCGAGGCATTTTCTACCACCTAATCTAACCCTTTCCTTGGAGCTCTATTTTTTTGTGGTCAAATACTCAAATTAACGAGAAACAAAATCCTGCCCCTTCTGAGGATTGAACCCACGCCCTCCTGTTTACCAGGCGAGCGCTTAACCACTGAGCTACCGATGTCTAAGAAAATGTCAAAATAAAAAAAGAAAAAGATAATTTTCATTGGTAAAAAAAAATCCTCAATTACCAGTTCGGAGATACAGAGGACAGAATATATATACATAAAGAAGTTAAAATTAATTAACACCAGCCAAGTCCAAGTCTGACTGCTATGCTAAGCAACACGTCATCATCCGATAAAAAATAGTGAAAAAGGAATATTAAAAGAGATAGCAACAAGATAGCATCCATTGTAAGGAAGGCAGATACATAAAGATGTTAAAATTAATTAACACCAGCCAAGTCCAAGTCTGACTGCTATGCAAAGCAACACGTCATCATCCGATAACAAATAGTGAAAAAGGAATATTAAAAGAGATAGCAACAAGATAGCAACCATTGCAAGGAAGGCAGATACATAAAGATGTTAAAATTAATTAACACCAACCAAGTCCAAGTCTGACTGCTATGCAAAGCAACACGTCATCATCCGATAACAAATAGTGAAAAAGGAATATTAAAAGAGATAGCAACAAGATAGCATCCATTGTAAGATACATAAAGATGTTAAAATTAATTAACACCAACCAAGTCCAAGTCTGACTGCTATGCAAAGCAACACGTCATCATCCGATAACAAATAGTGAAAAAGGAATATTAAAAGAGATAGCAACAAGATAGCATCCATTGTAAGGAAGGCAGAGGGGAGACGCGACAGACAAACAACCCAACAACACAAGTCATTCAACTTTCCTCTCTCTAAACAGAGACCGGTGCCAGGACACAAGCAGACAATCTCTCCGAGAGAGAAGAAAGACAGATAGAGAAGAGAGGTACATTCCTCAAAGAATTTCTTCTGTCTGGTCCCCTTGCCTCGCCGGGTAGGGTATCTGGGTTTGTGAATCCTCTCTAGCCAACTCCATATATAGCAGTGGTTCTAAACTTGAGGGCCATGGAAGACTGTTTTTCAGTAGACCAAAGAGCGATTGCGGGTTACCAAGAAAATATTTGGCCGACCAATGTGAGGTCTAGTTTTAAATGTTCAACTATTACGATAACTGTCAAAAGCCATATCCGATTCAGATAAAAATTGGTATGCACATTTGAACTTGGTATATTCCGTTTACAGAATTGGCTGATTCGTTTTTGGGCCCAGCCATTGAGTCACCCAAAGCCACATAGCAGTTATAACTAGGGATGTGATCTTCGACTCACTTAGGTGAGTCAACTCGTATTGAGTGACAATTTTCAAAAACGCCATAGTTGATCAGAAAGACATAATAAAACCAATTGACAAAAGAGGCATCTACCAAATAAACTTCGGGCGAATACATTAAAAAGACATCACAATCAACCGTCAACAGAATAAAAGAACATTTTCCTTCAGTAAACAACAAACACCCGGACAATTATGTCTTCTTTCAAAAAGAAGACTCTACTCGTGGATGACTAGCCCATTTCTAGCTAAAACCCCGGGCCGTATAACACATTGTATCATTAAAGGCTTTTATTTAACTTACTATGTTTTATAAATGCGTACAGATATGTTAGGAGGGACAGTATTTGCTTACAAGCCGAACGAAGTGACGTCTATTTCATAGAATTTGCTGACTTATTTACTGGTGCCCTCATGATGACCATTTTAACTGAGTGAAGTCTACAGCTCTCACAACTACTACCACATGCAGACTTGTTTAGCTCTTGTGGGAACTGGGAACCGCGAAACCCCACTCAAGGGAATACGTGGGCCCATATTTGTTACAATTGGGAACCACTGCTTGAAAGAGGACATTAATGAGG
>CM022883.1:10615604-10629351 GCA_012654025.1 Pachypsylla venusta
GGAAACCCCTGCCCATATAATACACGTAAATGTAACTTCCTATTTAAAATTGAATCATGTGTCCCCCTTCTAACATGATTATCAGCCACGGCAAGGGAGTTGCTCTCATTTGTCGATGATTTACTTGTCGGCTTGCTACATTCAATTAGATTCTACTTACAATACCAAATATGGTCAAAATGATGGCACAGTTTGTTTTTGGTATTAATGTTAATCACAAACACAATCATTGTCATTACAAGCGCAGTGGCGCCGCAAGACATGTTGCCACTACCACCAAACTTTCACTGGGGGGCGCTTACAAAATTGGTTTATTATTTTCAATAATGATCCTTTGAAATAGTCACGAAAAAAATACCCCACGGAAAATTTAATTGTTAACCGACGAGGTTTAGTGCAGAGGTGCCAAAACTGTTACTTGGGTCTATGATAGGAAATTCACATGCTCCGACTAATTAGCTATCTAACATACTAGCAGAATACGCCCGCTTCGCTTGGCGCCTTAGAGGCATGGCCGTTTATAGTTCCAACCCCCTTTTTTTCGCGATAAAAAGTAGCCTATGTCCTTTCCTAAAGTTTAGTCTATCTCCATACCAAATTTCATCAAAATCGGTTCAGTAGTTTAAGCGTGAAAGCGTAACATACATACATACATACAGACAGACAGAGTTACTTTCGCATTTATATATTAGTATGGATAGTATGGATATGGATTTGAGGAGCCAAAGAAGGCACAATGTACTAAAAAAAACTGGGGGGGGGGGGGGGGGATAAATTATGTGATTCAAGAATAAAAACATCGATACAATTAAATTGCTTGGTATCATCCTTTAGCATACTATAATTAATTGAGACTGAAAATAACTGTCCTATTGAGGAACATTTTGAAATAGAAGTTTTATAGTGAAAAACCATAACATTTTACGGCGTTTTATCTCTGCCAAAGCATAACATCGATGCGGGAAAATTGATAAATTTCTCAGATCCCACCCCATCAATAGTGCAAAGCTTATATATAGGACCGTTCTTTCCTTTATCTCTGTATTCAAATGATGTATTGATCAATATGACGCTGAGAGAGAGAAGAGTGAATTGGTTTAGTGTGAGATAGAAAAAGAGCGAGATAGCTACTAGGCTGTTTCATGACCATATATGGATGTATTTCATGCCTGAATCAACTTCCCTTGTATACTCATTCAATACTCACGGTGTGACGTGGAGCTGATCGTACTACGGAGAACTCACAACTTCTCTTATCACTGATAAGAGCAGATTACTAACGAACAACAAACAGAACCAACAGAAGAGTGGGGGGGTTTGACTGAAATTATAGATTACTTGAAACAAATCGTACCTTAGTTTTTTTTTTTTAAATTTGAACCCAAAGAATATTTTTGTTTTAATTCAACTCCCAATGAATGAAAGTATGTGAAAGCTGAACCCTGGGTTGGTAGTGTTGCAGAGCGTAACCCTCATGAATTTGATATATTTACCACATAGTATAGGATGCCAAAAAAAAAAAAAGTAGCCACCGAAGGGAGCAAACCAGCTTCATTAGGTTACTGTGCTAAGGCCGTGTAAAAGTCCTAACTAGTGGACGCAGCACTTGGAATTCCGAAACGAAAGGCTGCCACAATTAATAGCAATGGTAGAGAAACTGGCGTGCAATAGTCCAACTAGTGGACGCAGCACTTGGAATTCCGAAACGAAAGGCTGCCACAATTAGTAATAATGGTAGAGAAACTGGCGTGCAATAGTCCAACTAGTGGACGCAGCACTTCGAATTCCGAAACGAAAGGCTGCCACAATTAGTAATAGAGGGCAACGCGAATCCAAATAGTATTGGGAAAGGGTGAAGATAAAGAAGAATAGAATCCAGAACACTCAAGCTCTAAATGGACTTTTTAGTCTTATTCGGGCAGTATAAATAAAGAATATTATAACTATATTTCCGATATCTTCTGTATATAATTTATATCAGGTTCATAACCATCACACAGGAATGGCTACTTCTATTTCTTAAAGTAAAAAGCAATAAACATACAAACAGAGGCCAACACACACGTCATCAACTAGGAATTTCTAGAAGCCAAAGTACAATACTGCTTGTCAGGAGTAAAACTGATAAAAAAACACAACTGACTGTTGATACAAAACCTAGCAAGGTTAACACACAAAAAACACACGGCAGAATTCCTCACCTATGAGGTCAGAGTGTTTTAATATCCACCAATGCATCATAATATGATTATGGCAGAGCTATATTTACTTCCACTCGATGATGATATCATGAACAATTACCTGACCAATCAATACGATTGATTTGCTTGAGCACAGGATAGCAAAGCAGTAAACTTGGCAATCTTTATAGTCTTTATAATATCAAGTTTATGAGCTACGAATAATCAATAAGCAAATCAAATGACTCTGTTCATTCATAACCGACCAAAATAGCTCAGTTGATTAAGCATGGGAGTTTCGAGCCGAGGGTCAGCGGTTCAAACCCACAGTAATGACGGATTTTTCTTTAAATAATGATTATATCAGATCTATAAACGTTTTTTACGTTAACACCAGCACAGATCGTGTTCACTAACAAACAAGGTGATTCGGAAATGTTCACCTATCTGGTGAATATTTGCTAAAATTGTACCGCTAAAATAATTAGGATGAACTTTATGAAGGCATCTTTCAACTGGCGTCTATGCCACGTTGAATACACCACTTCCCGTTAGATCACTGAGATTTTACTAAGTGTGTGATAACGTAGGTTCGCGCCTCGCGCCCGACTATATATGGCCCAACCCAGACTGGGTGAGGTCAATGTGGGTATCTGGTTTGTAAGTTTCCAGCGAATGGAGGGTAAAACCCCCATCTCGAATGACCAATAGATGGTAAAGAGAACTTAAACCAATATAAAAAGACATTCTTCTATAAATTTAAATAAGAAATATGAGTTCATTACAAGACTAGTCTGACCATACGCTCCTTTTGGACCAAATCTGACCAATAGATGTTAAAGAGAACTTAAACTAATATAAAAAAGGCATTCTTCTATAAATTTAAATAAGAAATATGAGTTCATTACAAGACTAGTCTGAGCCTACGCTCCTTTTGGACCAAATCTGACTAGCCGTTCACAAATTACAAGAGTGTCCAGAAAAAAAATGTTTGCACAGGCACTTGCTGTGTTCGAAAAATGTCAAAATAGACGTGGAGACAGAATATTCCATCAAAATACGGTACAAGAGTAATGGTAATTGAAGATATTTATTTCCGGCGGCACTGAGTGAGGTCTACAGAAACAAAGTTTACTGTTCTTATTTAGTCATCAGTGAATATAGGAAGATGCAATATACACATAGATAGTCAATGAACTCCACTTGATTTCTATTTATTGTGACTTCAGGAGAAAGTAACTTTGACGTGGTAAATAAAAATGAAGAAAGAAAACAAATACAAGAATCAATTTTGAGATCAAATCCCAGGTACGATATCCGATTTAATGTAAATGTATATTTCCTTGAATTATTATGTCACAATGTTTGTGGGCATCCTAGCATTACAAGGTATTTTCAACATTAACTCCAAATATCACTAAGCCTAAGCTACACTTTTTCCTTATAATGCTACCACTTGGCGCTATTACCATAGCTACTCAATTGTCCTCAGGAGGCTGAGTTACCCCCAAAACACAACCAGACCAAGTAGAAAATTCGAAAAAACCTTTTTCAAATTTTCGACCTGTCCGGGAATCGAACCCGGAACCTCCGTGGTACAAGCCGAATGTGATGCGCACTCTGCCACGGAGACGTCATGTCCGATTAAGATGAGAAAATCGGCGTTCTGAGATACATAAAAGGACCAATATAGTTTCTTCATAAAGCTTTGAACGATTTGAATATGAAGGTTGATTTTTTCAAGGATTGTGTTGGAATAAGTTATAAATTTACTCAGGAGTGCTATAAGCTTTGGAATTATTAGTAAACTTGTAGGGAAATGCGTCATAAATAGAAATATACCAATAATGAGTATTGAGATATGGTGAAAATCACGATTTTGGTCAAAATCCACCTGACTCAGTCTATTTGGATGTGTCTAGTGCGGCAACTGACAGGGAATGACGCACAAGAAATATGGTATTTTCTAAATCTTGTATGAAAAAATCCCTCACATTTCTCCCCTTTATCCCTTTATAACCCAATATGGCATACGGCATACCTCCTTAGGTTTACCATATTTCCTAAAAAAAAAAAAAAAAAAAAAAAACAGAGGTTAGGAAACGTTTATGCACCCATGCCCCGATTACATGATCACTATTCTAGAAGAAAACGTATTGTTAAAACTAGACCACACTTTGATCGATTAATTATTATGTTTACTTTTTCCATTTCAGACCAGCTATGCCTTCATGTCAGCCAGGGTGTACCTACTTTACCTATAGGCATTGTTGATTTAAAATCATGATTTTTTTATTTTAATCAACTTTGCCTAAAATGGCTAGACAGATATAGACAGGGGCGGGGATACAGGTCTCAAGTTGAGTTGGGCGATCGAGGCTCCATAGTATAATCGACAATGAATTTATTTATAAACACCAAATTTTTTTCGACATTCAATTTCTTCAGGTGGGGGGGGGGGATTGCCCCTATCGCCCTCCCCCGTATCCGCTGCTGACATGAGATATGTATGCTATATCGAGTAAAATAGGTCGGGGAGATTTTTCTAGAAAAAAAAAATCCATTCTTATTTCACGACGAGGATTCCTAGTCAGATGCCGCATTCGAATGTGTCAACGTTGTTTACATTAAGTCAAACCGTTATCAAGTGCATTCAATTGAATCCAAAAATCACGCATGTTCTATTTGGTTTCAACTGAATGTAGGATTGATGTTGCTGTTGTAACGTTGTTTCTCATTTCTGAATTCCATAAAATCGTGTTGAAAAAAAAAAAAAAAAAAAAAAAAAAAAAAAAAANAAAAAAAAAAAAAAAACTTGTTTTTGGAGAAGTCAAAACAAACACGTCACAATTCTATTGAATCAAAAACACAAAACATTTTCATTCAAACAAAATTCTATTAAAAAAATATTTGAAACGTTAGTGATCAATCAATCTATTATTTTAACTTAAAAAAAACAATTAACGGGAAATATTGAACCTGAACCCTATTCTGTAACCAAGCCCATTTAGCCATTCAAAGAGTACAATGATAGGTCAAGATATGAAATCTGAAAATTAAAAGGTGAACAAACCCAACTGCTTCGACAGGCGCCCTAAAAGACAGGCCCATCTAAACCGGAGTAAACAGTAACCTGTCAATCTGTGACATGTTTTAGGATTTTTATGAACTATATGTAAAAAAATCACGTCGATCCATTAATACGTGAAAGAAGGACAGAAGAACAAACTTTCGCACTTCTATTGTAGAATCTCTGCAACCCTTCATAAATCCTATCCCACTAATAAGGTAAATTTAAAAGTGTGTTTTTTTGGTTTGTCCTTTTTTTACACAAACAAGATATTGATACAGGCTACTTTATATTCCGATGGCCATATTCCTGAGATAGGGCGCCTGGCGAAGTAGGGATATCCATATAGTGCATAATTGACAGAAGAAGTGAGATCTAGTAATAACAACACCATTTTTATTTAAACGTCTGTTTATATGTCTGTTCGTTCACGATTACTCTCGAATGCCTTGTCTGGTATGAATGAAACTTTGTATGGACATATCCTATATTCATGGAAATATCTAAGTTTTTGGACCTTATTTTGTCACCCAAGGCCTGTAGTGGACAATATGTGTGAGGTCTAAAGATCACGGATCTACTAGCTAGCATATAAAGAGTATTGCTTTCTACACATGTTTTCAGTATAAATCACAAAAGTACAATACTTCAAAGAAGCCAATGAACAACGAAGTGTGTAAAGTAGCCGTTGTAAGTAGCTGAATATAGCCAGATAACATATTAACAATTCAAGTAGAGAGAGTGGCACGTTTAGTTCACATGATTCGAGAAAATTCTTACATCAAGAGCCCTACCCTTCTAGACCTTTAACAGACGGTTACAGGTGCAAACGCGCCAACAACTTATGGGCAAACGACCTTAAAACCTGTATTCCTCGAAGATAACCAAAAAATAAAATTCAAAATTGGGCGTTTTCAGCTCAACATCGATTTTTTGTAACAATGGTCTTAGGCTTTTGAGCTAAAAAAAAGACGCCGGCTGGTTCTATGCGGTATTTAAAAAAATAACACGAAAAAACAAAGAAAAGTAATACATATAAAGAACTTACTGATAGTTTTCAATGAAATACTTAAAATTTAAGAAACTATAACAATTTTACAGCCACGTACAAAAATTTGAAGCGTTGGTTTCTTTTAATAATGGCGTAAGATACGCCCTAACCTTACCAACAAATCATGGAACACAAATACCGGTATTTCGGCTAGACAAAACATGAAAAATATATTAATAAATATTGAAAAAACAGATAAATACAAAATAATATTCAAAATAACTTACCTAAATGTAAAAATTAAACAATAAAATAATAAATTCGCACGATTTTTTATGTATGATCTTCAGAACGAGAACTTTGATATTTTTCAAATGAGAGAAACTGAAAGAGCGAAGTTTTCAAAACTATTGGGCTATAGGAGAAGGAATGAATCCTTCGAGGTGAAGTTAGTCACAATAGACTCGTCTGAAAATATCTATTTTCTTAAGAATTAATTATTTATAAAAACAAATGAACTATTTGAATGATGTCAAAAATTATATTTTTACATAGAAAAAAATAGAAAAATATAAAATCCTGGAAAATTGTTGAAAATTTGAAGAAAATATAAATGATGAGACAGGTTAAGATTTCTCGTACACCCCTTAAATCAATCAAATAGACTCGTCCAAACCTTATTTCCCCACTCTACTTCAGTATGCATCTCTTTTACCATATATGGGCATAAAATGGATAGTCAATTGTGATTGGTTCAATTTAAACAGTTGATTCAACTTACTCTAAGATAAAAAAAAAATTCAGGTTTTTAAAACCTAAAAAATAATTTAGATAGCACATTTCTTTCTCAATTATTCATAAGAAAGGAATATTAATAGTGTATTTTATACGATGAGAAAGTAAAACAGACAGATCTTAATAAGGATTGAACTTATTTTTTTTATATCTGCAGTGTCGAATTTCAGAAGTCAGTTTGCTATGTTGGTAATTAAAATAGGTATACTTTTGGAAAATAAGGTCGTTCCGCAAGACGCCAAAAAATTCCTAATAAGTCAATTTGTTATTTGATTTTTTTCCAGGATTTTGCTGACAATATCTACCTGACCCTAAACCGTCGAAACTTGGCACGAGATCCCTGTTTTCTCAGTTTGGCGACGGCTTTATTTGTAAAAATAGAGGCTGAAGCTGCCAAAAAATCAAAACTCAACGAATCGGGGCGGATAGTTTCGGAGGACGGTGGTTTAATGTTAATGCTTTAACCAACACCGCCGCAGGCATAGCTAGATCAAATTATCTTCTGAGACAAATAGTTAGTAAGAATATTCTGTCGAGTTAGTAAGAATATTCGCATTAGCTCAGGATTCGTATTTTTATGATTTTCATTATTTGCCGACATTAAGGGCAAACCAAATTACACAATATATCAAAATTTCAACTGGTCCCACTTATCATTTCTGAGGATTATGCTAAACGGGGGGGGGGGGGGNTCAATGTAAAAATAGGTTTTGTTGTCATCCTCCAGGAACGAAATCCTAGATATAGGTATTTCTTAATACAAACAACAGATAGTGTTTAGAGGATCTGATGTGAGTCATTTTCCATTTTGACGTTCCCCTTTACAGTTTTGTACTCGAAAACTAATAACGAAACGTTTCATTCGCTCGTCTCCCGAAGCTCTATCTCAGTAAAAAGTATTTGATCGATGTGTAGAGTGAAATTTAACTGATGATTAGATGAATTAGTCATCATAGAAGTCTCTCTCTCTCTCTAGAACTGTTAGAAGGTAGTAGTCATCATAGAAGTCTCTCTCTAAAACTGTTAGAAAGTAGTAATCATCATAAAAGTCTCTGTCTAGAACTGTTAGAAGGTAGTAGTCATCATAGAAGTCTCTTTCTCTAGAACTGTTAGAAGGTAGTAGTCATCATAGAAGTCTCTCTCTAGAACTGTTAGAAGGTAGTAGTCATCATAGAAGTCTCTCTCTAGAACTGTTAGAAGGTTACCCCTTAAAATTTTGACAGACTGTGATGTTTCTATTTTACCCTCCATTCGCTGAATACGCTGGAATGTTTGTATTAGCTGGCTTGTAAGCCAGCCAATACACACATTGGCCTCACACAGCCTGGGTTAGGTCAACAATTGCCAGAATTACGAGGACGTGAACCTATGTGATCATTCTAAATGTTCATACAAAGTTTCATCACAATCGGACAAGGCGTTCGAGAGTTATCGTGGTAAAAAATTGCCAGTGTCTGTGTCACGTTGAATTAACCAGTTCCCGTTAGATCACTGAAGTTAAGCAACGTCCAGCGAGGTTTTACTAAGTGGGTGTCTGCGTAGGTTCACGTCCTTATAATGCTGGCTATTTGTCTGGCCTAACCCAGGTCGGGTGAGGTCAATGTGGTTAGCTGGTTTGCAAGTTTCCAGCGAATGAAGGGTAAAACCCCCGTCTCAAATAGATGTTAAAGAGACGTTAAGCACCACCCCCCAAAAATAGCCCTCACAACAATACAAGAATAATGAACAAAAGGATATTTTCAATCTTAAAAGAAAAACATAGTTTTAGGAATGAACCTTTGACCTTCTGTATACAAACATAGTTTTAGGAATGAACCTTTGACCTTCTGTATACAAGTATAAAAACACTTGACCGATTTTTTTTCATTTATCGTCTTCCATCATTTTCCCCTTATCGAAATACATTTTCCTCATAAATTTTCTCATCGGATCAGCATTTTTTCCTGAGTTTCATTTTATTGAAACTTTCAATCTTAAAAGAAAAACATAATACATTGTCTGGGACTTTTATTGCAAGTGCAAGAAGCAGGTCAGATAAGAAGCAGATAGGTCATGATCACAGACAGAGCTCTCTTTAACTAGGTCAAATCAGTAAACCCATATTCCATCCATGGAATTCCTGTATCACAGGAACAAACTTGTGGCTTCATATTTAGATACAAATATTTTATCTTACGATACATTTTTGAACTTAGGGGGCAGTGCACTCATTCTGGCGTTTGAATTTTTCGTGTACCTTATGAGGTAAATTTTGTCCTTTTTTAAAAAATAAAGGCTTCTTGGTAGCCAAAAGCACCCGGAAACCGTTTCATAACGTAAGATTTCTTGTTCAGAACACTCTAAGAATCATTTTGGAATTTGTTTTTTTCGTGTACCTTATGAGGTAAATTTTGGCCCAATTTTGAAATTTAGGAAAAAATTTCGGTCACTAAGAGTGACCGAAAACCCCCGGGTATGGTTTCTTACGATATATTTTTGAATTCAGGGGGTCAGTGCACTCATTTTGGCATTTGATTTTTTGTGTACATTTACATGAGGTAAATTTTGGTCCAATTTCGATTTTTGGCGGGTCTGTAACTCCTAAACGCCCCCGGTCTGGCAACCAAGAAAGCGGTTTTTACATTACCCCACCAACGCACTTCCAGCCCAAACATTTTATATCTTATGAGGTAAGATATGGCTAGCCAGCTCCCAAACTATTTGCAAGTACCAAAAAACCGGGATTTGATTTTTTGGTGAGTTTTTGTGTAATGTAATTTTTAAGTTTATATGACCGAACGAAGTGAAGTCTATTGTAATGTAATGTATATTTCTTTGTGTAATTATGTCACAATTTTGTGAGAATCATATCATTACAAGATATTTTCTACATTCACTCCAATATCACTAAGCTATAAGTTACACTTTAACCATAGCTACTCAATTGTCTATTACCATAGCTACTCAATTGTCCTCAGGAGGCTGAGTTACACCCAAACACAACTAGACCAAGTAGAAAATTCGAAAAAAACTTTTTTCAAATTTTCGAACCGCCCAGGAATCGAACGCGGAACCTCCTTGGTGCAAGCCAAATTTGATGCACACTCTGTCACGGAGACGTCAAAAGTGAAGTCTATAGCAGTGGACAAATAATTTTTTTTGGAGGTCAGATCTCGCGCTGTCCGATAACGCTCGAACGCTTTGTCCAATTCGGATGTGGAGCTTATCGTGTTCATAGAATATGAAGACTAGTTTTTGATCCCCCCGAGCATCATGGTGATCATTTTAACTGAGTGAAGTCTACAGTTCACAGAACAACGGGGAATTCCAACTAGGAAGTTTATATCAATGGAATGGTGATCATTTTAACTGAATGAAGTCTACAGTTCGCAAAACAACGGGTAATTCCAACTAGGAAGTGTATATCAATGGAATGTTGAACATTTTAACTGACTGAAGTCTGCAGTTCACAGAACAATGGGTAATTCCAACTAGGAAGTGTATATCAATGGAATGGTGATCATTTTAACTGAGTGAAGTCTACAGTTCACAGAACAACGGGTAATTCAAACTAGGAAGTGTATATCAATGGAATGGTGATCATTTTAACTGAGTAAAGTCTACAGTTCACAGAACAACAGGTAATTCCAACTAAGAAATGTATATCAATGGAATGGTGATCATTATAACTGAATGAAGTCTACAGTTTACAGAACAACGTGTAATTCCAACTGGGAAGTGTATATCAATGGAACAATAAAAATTATATTAAGAAGGGTAGGTACGTTGTATATGTACATTGTTATTTGATGTTGTACCTAATAATGCAGTGGCAGGCGTGTGTTTGTGAACAAACAAATTCCTTATTTATTAGTTATGAATGAAAAATGTGAAAGAAATGCATTCGTTATGACGTGACAATGACACCTGCATTACATGCATAGTTAGTGCATACCTCGCTCTCTCTCTC
Source organism: Pachypsylla venusta (assembly GCA_012654025.1). Classification (NCBI taxonomy): domain Eukaryota; kingdom Metazoa; phylum Arthropoda; class Insecta; order Hemiptera; family Aphalaridae; genus Pachypsylla; species Pachypsylla venusta. The sequence goes on from CM022883.1 coordinate 10,626,590, forward strand.
ACTCACAATNCTGCTAGAGACTTAAAATTTAAGCACCTAACCTATTCCATTTTTATGCCACGAAACTTAAAATCGAATCTACCGTTTGCGCTTTTTGTCGATTTTTAACAATTTTCTCGAATTCTGCCGAAAAAGATGATATTCAGAAATTTGGTGCCGCCTATTCATATCAAGATTACAAGAAACGTAGTACAAAACTTGTCATCGAAATCTTGTATCCAGCCTTCAAAAAGAACAGTAAATAATTTATCGAAAAAAGTGAAGTATAGTTTTAACTTCACGATTTTTCTTCAAATGTTTATTTGTCTGTCCGATAACGCTCGAACGCTTTGTCCAATTCGGATGTGGAGCTTATCGTGTTCATAGAATATGATGACTAGTTTTTGATCCACCCGGAGCATCATGGTGATCATTTTAACTGAGTGAAGTCTACAGTTTACAGAACAACGGGAAATTCCAACTAGGAAGTGTATATCAATGGAACGGTGATCATTTTAACTGAATGAAGTCTACAGTTCGCAAAACAACGGGTAATTCCAACTAGGAAGTGTATATCAATGGAATGGTGATCATTTTAACTGAATGAAGTCTACAGTTCGCAAAACAACGGGTAATTCCAACTAGGAGGTGTACAACTAGGAAGTGTATATCAATGGAATGTTGAACATTTTAACTGAATGAAGTCTGCAGTTCACAGAACAACGGGTAATTCCAACTAGGAAGTGTATATCAATGGAATGGTGATCATTTTAACTGAGTGAAGTCTACAGTTCACAGAACAACGGGGAATTCCAACTAGGAAGTGTATATCAATGGAATGGTGATCATTTTAACTGAGTGAAGTCTACAGTTCACAGAACAACGTGTAATTCCAACTCGGAAATGTATATCAATGGAATGGTGATCATTTTAACTTAGTGAAGTCTACAGGTCACAGAACAACGGGTAATTCCAACTCGGAAGTGTACATCAATGGAATGGTGATCATTTTCACTGAATGAAGTCTACAGTTCACAGAACAACGTGTAATTCCAACTCGGAAATGTATATCGATGGAATGGTGATCATTTTAACTTAGTGAAGTCTACAGGTCACAGAACAACGGGTAATTCCAACTCGGAAGTGTACATCAATGGAATGGTGATCATTTTAACTTAGTGAAGTCTACAGTTCACAGAACAACGGGTAATTCCAACTCCGAAGTGTACATCAATGGAACAATAAAAATTATATTAAGAAGGGTAGGTACATTGCATATGTACATTGTTATTTGATGTTGTACCTAATAATGCAGTGGCAGGCGTGTGTTTGTGAACAAACAAATTCCTTATTTATTATTTATGAATGAAAAATGTGAAAGAAATGCATTCGTTATGACGTGACAATGACACCTGCATTACCTGCATAGTTAGTGCATACCTCGCTCTCTCTCTCACTCACAATTATTTTTGAATACCAAGGTACCTACCAATACCTATTGTACTTTCTTAAAATAAATAAATAGAAACTATGATATTTATTTATGTTCTGTAAGGTCAATTTTAGTTAATGCAAAACTGGTGTTGTAGGGATGAGCCGTTGATTAAACAACGTTTATCGTACGCCCGATTGCTGTGTTTTGTATAAGTATATCTTAATATATAAATCAGAAATTTGTGTGCACCTATGTATGAGGGGTTGTCTGTTACAATACCACAGCCCAAACGGTAGCAGATAGCGAAAAATTGATGGGAATAGATCCCCCAAAATCATAATCTACGACCCCAGGAAAATTATCAGAACTAAAATATGTCAAGCCGTTTTCGAGTTACGGCCAAATTTATAATTTATTCACCAAAATCGTACAGTCACGGCCCGATATCTTAAAATTTGTCCCGACAACATATCAACTCAAAGCGAGAAAGTTTTAGGTGTCTCTTTAGTCTTATTTTAGGACATTTTCTGCAAAGTTATGGCCAGCCATTCCAGAGTTACGAGTTCGAAACCGGGAACGAGTAAAATAAAATTTAGAAAATAATAAAGAGTCAGAATGTCTGTGCCCCTAAGGCGCCTCGCGAAACGTTTAAATCTTGTTTTTTAAAGGTTGCAATATACAGGGTGGACACAAATCAATACCCACCCCCCCCCAATTTCCATTGTCCTTGAAAAATAAATAGCAATAAATAATATAAAACTCAATGGAACGATAGATAAACGAGTATGTGCGTTGTGTGAGATACCGAAAAATTGATGGGACTGAACCACAGGCGGTTCCAACCTAAAATTCAGCTGTATAATCATATAGTAGCTGTATAATCATATAGTATTTAATCCATATTTTTCCCATTTTAAGATCCCGAAAAATTCTGGGCAAGGGTTAGCGTTTATAAGGTGTTGAATACTCCAGTTCCGGTTAGATCACAAGGTTAAGCAAATTCCAGAGAATTTTTATTTGGACCCCTCGCGATTTTTGCTAATCCAGGATGGATGGGGTCAATATGGTTATCTGGTGTGTAAGTTTTTATCGGATGCGGGGTAAAATCGACGTCTCAAATGCAAAAAAACACCTGACACCTGATTTCTGATTGTAATTATCACAAAATAGATACAAAGTTTATCGTCTATCCTAGAGTCTACTCGTACCTCGGCCAAATACATTTCTGATTGTAATTATCACAAAATAGATACCAAGTTTATCGTCTATCCTAGAGTCTACTCGTACCTCGGGCAAATACATTTCTGATTGTAATTATCACAAAATAGATACCAAGTTTATCGTCTAT
>CM022883.1:10630864-10651638 GCA_012654025.1 Pachypsylla venusta
ATGATCATAGAAGGTGATGTTGTTTTTATTGTTGTTATTTTTGTTGATGTTGTTGCTGCTGTTGTTGTTGTTTTTGTTGTTACTGTTGTTTGAAAATGATGATCATAGAAGGTGATGTTGTTTTTATTGTTGTTGTTTTTGTTGATGTTGTTGCTGCTGTTGTTTTTGTTGTTACTGTTATTGATGTTGTTTGAAAATGATGATCATGGAAGGTGATGTTGTTTTTATTGTTGTTGTTTTTGTTGATGTTGTTGTTGATGATGATGTTGTTGTTTTTATTGTTACTATTGTTGTTGCTGTTGTTTTAATATTATAAGTCACGTACAAAGTACAATATTTTCATAAAAAAAAAACGATTGAAATATCGGGGGGTGGGGGTCTGGACCTCCTGGACGCCCACCCTGTTTTTCAAATTAACATTTCAAAGTAGCCTTATTTTCAAAGTAACATTAACCGAAGGGTGTGAGAGTGGAACCCTATTACAAAACATACGATGTCTGTCTGAACTGAATGAATATTCTTGTCGCCCAAATATCATAAGAACACCTCCTCCCCACCCCCCACAAAAAAAAATGTAATGTCGACTATACGAAACACTTCAATTTGACGTCGAATTTTAAAGACCAAAACACGTTTTGAGATCTCAGAGCCCAAATCGCAAGTTACAGCCAATCTAATAATTTCAGAGTGCCAGCCATGGTCCATGGTCCGCATGTATCTGTGGAAATCTGTCGATCTGTCTGTAAAATGGTATGTATGTCACTTTTATGAAAAGAACGAATCAAGTATTGATTGAAATTGAATCTACTGCTTGCGGGGTTTTACGCTTTTTAGCGATTTCGCGAATTCAGCTTAAAAAGAGAACTGTAAAAATAGAAAGAGCTTGTAGCGTCTGCAACTGGCCACTCAGAATTTGTAAAAATTCATTCGACAATTTTCAATTTAAGAATTACAAAAATAGTATTAACAACCCAGCGTCTATGGCACGTTGAATACACCAGATCCCGTTGGATCACTGAAGTTAAGCAACGTCCAGCGAGGTTGCACCATGTGGTTGTCCACGTGGGTTCACTCCCTCGTGATGCTGTTTTTTTCGGTCCAAGCCATGCTGGTTGATGTCAATGTGGGTAGATGGGTTGCAAGTTTCCAGCGAATGGAGGGTAAAATCCCCGTCTCGGATGACCAATAGATGTTCAAGAGACGTTAAGCCACTTGAAATTTGTTGTCTAATAACTCATAATGATGTCGATACAAATCAAAATCAGAAGAGACCTTCAAGAGTTATTGTTGCCAGCATCTATGGCACGTTGAATACACCGGTTCCCGTTAGATCACTGAAGTTAAACAATGTCCAGCGAGGTTGTACCATGTGGGTGTCCACGAGGGTTCGGGCCCTCGTAATGCTGTGGATATCCGGTTTGCAAGTTTCCCAAAAATGCAGGGTAAAACCCCCATCTTGAATGACCAATAGATGTTAAAGAGCGGTTAAGCCATTTTTTTTTTTTTTAAAAAAAAATAGATATAAGNCAAAAAAAAAAAAAAAAAATCCTGTGGTGTTATAACTAGACGTTTATTTTGTTCGGTCAATTAGGGAGAGAAAAATTCGGGTCACATGCGTTGATGATCTTAACCTGGGATCTTGATCTATTTCGGCTGTTTTGGTGTCATGCATATACAGTGGCACACCCAGGATTTCCATTCGGTGGAGGGGGGTACATATCGAATTTTCATCGATGTGCGCTAACCGTCGGAGCTATAGCCAGGATTGAATTTCGGGAGAANGGAGGAAGTTCGATTTGGGGAAGTTCGGTTAAATCTCTGGGATATCGAGGGTATGTTTGTACATGGCAAACGAATTTTTGGTACAGTATTAGTTATCCCTTAAATCGCCAGTCTGGTGCGATCAAAACATGGAGGGGGAGGGGAGTAAAATCTTCGGGATATTAAGGTTATATTTATGCATGGCAAACACGTTTTTTTTTGTATAGCCCTATTTATCACTAAAATTGACAGTCTGGTGCGGTCGAAACATGAGCGGGGAGGAAGTGAAGTTAAGACCCTCCAACAAATATCTACCTAAGAATTCCACTTAATTGTTTTAACTCTGATGAGGTCAAAATCATCACTAGGAGAAGGTAATATTTTTATTTTTACTCCCTTCGCCGTCAAAAGCTCTTTTGGAACAGCAGCCTTGGATATGTTCAACATAATATCCAAGTCTCTGGTCCATGAGACCAGGGATCGACGTGCGGGGGAGTATTTCAGACAAAGAATAGGCCTGGCAATACAGAGAGGTAACGCTGTATCAGTATTGAGCACACTGGGAAAGGAAGAAGATAATTTAAATGAAATTTATGACGTTATCAAATAAATAATTTATATACCAGTTGAAAAATGCTATATTATAAAATTTAGAATTTACTTCTATATCACAATAAAAACAAATATTTTCAATAAATTATAAAAAAAAAAAAAAAAAGTTGTTTTAAGTAATTTGATCTATAGAGGTGAAATGGTGAGGAATCTATTTTGACGTAAATACCCGCTAACCGGGCGAACCGGGTAGGTATTGGATTCGATCTCAGTGATCGAAAGTACATAAAAACTTGAAAATTTTGATTTTGATTCGGGGGGAACCCTCCCCCTGTGTGCACCACTGCATACATATATTAGGCTACCATCGAATACGCCGTTCGATGATGCTTGTCATTGTCTTCTTTAAAAACAAGAATTGACACATTCTTCCCTCCGCAAAAAAGGAACACAGCAAGAAAACACCGGAATGAGGTCAAAATCATCACTATAAATAAATTGAACATAAAAAAACACCCACCCATACACAAAACGATTGCACCTAACCTGATTTCTTTTTAAATAGAATTTTGGGTCAATGGGTAATAAGAGCAAGAAGGAAGCTTTTAACAAAAGGGAACAGACTTGTGGGAGGGGTATCTACGTCAAATAAAGTCCTTTGAAATAGATATTTCTGCAATAATAAAGGATAATGTGTGACGTTTGACGGCAATGAAAATATTGCCAAACAATAACTTCAGGGTGGTTGGCAGTGCTGGGAGAGGGAGTAGAGGGTGGGTGTAGTCGGTAGGTCATTGGGAAAGGGAGTAGAGGGTGGGTGTAGTCGGTAGTTTATTGGGAAAGGGAGTAGAGGGTGGGTGTAGTCGGTAGGTTATTTGGGAAAGGGAGTAGAGGGTGGGTATAATAATATTGCCAAACAATAACTACAGGGTGGCTGGCAGTGCTGGGAAATGGAGTAGAGGGTGGGTGCAGTCAAACATGGCTAAAGTCGTAACTTATCCATATCAAACATGGTTAAATTCACACCTGGATTATAAGATATCCCATATTCCATTTTGGAGGGCGAAATCATGAAATAATAATTTCACAAGGAGTTTTGCAGGAGTGTCAATCTAGACTTACAATTGCAACAAGGACGTGGGAGATGCATGCGTTTTATGTTTAATTCCTCTTGAAATATTTTTGGGGGTATTTCCCCTATCAGTAAATCCGTTTATAAGCATCAAAGTTCCAAAATGCCTTTAGTCATTTAAAAATTAAATCCTTAGGTAAGCAAATGGAATAGAAATAGATTAATTAAAGTGCTCTTCTCAAGGAACACATTTAAAAAAAAAAAATTGGCTTAACGTCCCTTTACTATCTATTGATCATTCAAAACGGGGGTTTCACCCTCCATTTGCTGGATACTTGTAAACCAGCTAACCACATTGACCTCACTCAGCCTGGGTTGGGCCAGAAAAATAGCCACCAGCATCACGAGGGCGTGAAACCACGTGGACACCCACATGGTACAACCTCGCTGGACTTTGCTTAACTTCAGTGATCTATCGGGAACCGGTGTAGTCAACGTGCCATAGACGCTCGCTAAGGAACACAATCAGTAGAATGAAAGATCTAAGATCACTGCTCATTAGAGTTTTGCAAAGATCCAATGATCATGTCTGTGGATCAGATAGGTATAACATTATATTTGAGTAGTGAAATGTGAAAGAGAAATGATGAGATCAAATGTTAAATATTATTGCAAGACCTGTAAACCTGGTCGGCAAATTGAGAGTAAACAAAAACTTGTGAGAACCTAGACAACGTATCAACAAACCCAATGGACTTGCAAGAAGAGATGAGTTCAAATGTTAAATATTATTGCAAGACCTGTAGAACTGGTCGGCAAATTGAAAGTAAACAAAAACTTGTGAGAACCTAGACAACGTATCAACAAACCCAATGGACTTGCAAGAAGAGATGAGTTCAAATGTTAAATATTATTGCAAGACCTGTAGACCTGGTCGGCAAATTGAAAGTAAACAAAAACTTGTGAGAACCTAGACAACGTATCAACAAACCCAATGGACTTGCAAGAAGAGATGAGTTCAAATGTTAAATATTATTGCAAGACCTGTAGACCTGGTCGGCAAATTGAAAGTAAACAAAAACTTGTGAGAACCTAGACAACGTATCAACAAACCCAATGGACTTGCAAGAAGAGATGAGTTCAAATGTTAAATATTATTGCAAGACCTGTAGACCTGGTCGGCAAATTGAAAGTAAACAAAAACTTGTGAGAACCTAGACAACGTATCAACAAACCCAATGGACTTGCAAGAAGAGATGAGTTCAAATGTTAAATATTATTGCAAGACCTGTAGACCTGGTCGGCAAATTGAAAGTAAACAAAAACTTGTGAGAACCTAGACAACGTATCAACAAACCCAATGGACTTGCAAGAAGAGATGAGTTCAAATGTTAAATATTATTGCAAGACCTGTAGACCTGGTCGGCAAATTGAAAGTAAACAAAAACTTGTGAGAACCTAGACAACGTATCAACAAACCCAATGGACTTGCAAGAAGAGATGAGTTCAAATGTTAAATATTATTGCAAGACCTGTAGACCTGGTCGGCAAATTGAAAGTAAACAAAAACTTGTGAGAACCTAGACAACGTATCAACAAACCCAATGGACTTGCAAGAAGAGATGAGTTCAAATGTTAAATATTATTGCAAGACCTGTAGACCTGGTCGGCAAATTGAAAGTAAACAAAAACTTGTGAGAACCTAGACAACGTATCAACAAACCCAATGGACTTGCAAGAAGAGATGAGTTCAAATGTTAAATATTATTGCAAGACCTGTAGACCTGGTCGGCAAATTGAAAGTAAACAAAAACTTGTGAGAACCTAGACAACGTATCAACAAACCCAATGGACTTGCAAGAAGAGATGAGTTCAAATGTTAAATATTATTGCAAGACCTGTAGACCTGGTCGGCAAATTGAAAGTAAACAAAAACTTGTGAGAACCTAGACAACGTATCAACAAACCCAATGGACTTGCAAGAAGAGATGAGTTCAAATGTTAAATATTATTGCAAGACCTGTAGACCTGGTCGGCAAATTGAAAGTAAACAAAAACTTGTGAGAACCTAGACAACGTATCAACAAACCCAATGGACTTGCAAGAAGAGATGAGTTCAAATGTTAAATATTATTGCAAGACCTGTAGACCTGGTCGGCAAATTGAAAGTAAACAAAAACTTGTGAGAACCTAGACAACGTATCAACAAACCCAATGGACTTGCAAGAAGAGATGAGTTCAAATGTTAAATATTATTGCAAGACCTGTAGACCTGGTCGGCAAATTGAAAGTAAACAAAAACTTGTGAGAACCTAGACAACGTATCAACAAACCCAATGGACTTGCAAGAAGAGATGAGTTCAAATGTTAAATATTATTGCAAGACCTGTAGACCTGGTCGGCAAATTGAAAGTAAACAAAAACTTGTGAGAACCTAGACAACGTATCAACAAACCCAATGGACTTGCAAGAAGAGATGAGTTCAAATGTTAAATATTATTGCAAGACCTGTAGACCTGGTCGGCAAATTGAAAGTAAACAAAAACTTGTGAGAACCTAGACAACGTATCAACAAACCCAATGGACTTGCAAGAAGAGATGAGTTCAAATGTTAAATATTATTGCAAGACCTGTAGACCTGGTCGGCAAATTGAAAGTAAACAAAAACTTGTGAGAACCTAGACAACGTATCAACAAACCCAATGGACTTGCAAGAAGAGATGAGTTCAAATGTTAAATATTATTGCAAGACCTGTAGACCTGGTCGGCAAATTGAAAGTAAACAAAAACTTGTGAGAACCTAGACAACGTATCAACAAACCCAATGGACTTGCAAGAAGAGATGAGTTCAAATGTTAAATATTATTGCAAGNGCTTTATCAAGATTGTAACTTTTATGTTTAAGTAATAATATACAGGGAGGCGTAAAAGTACGGAACACCTTTGATAACTTTGATTTAATTTGGACTCGCCATTGCTTTATCAATATTCAACGTCATCCGTGCTAGGCTGTCAGACGTGAAAATGGCAACATTTAGACATTTACCCAATAAATATCCCTTTAACAATGGAAGATATGCTGTTCTGCGTGTGGTCAAAATCAAATATACCGCTGGCGGTTTTTACCGCTTCTTTTATACGTCATGGGTCCATGATCGCCGCTTCTACATATGCATTAGAAGTATGTCGTATAAACGTTTCCTAACCTCTCTAATTGGGTTAAAATTGGCGAAAAAAAATTCAAAAGGGAGCCAGACACTCCTCCCCGGTTCCAGAACCATCATCGGACACGATGAAACCACAATAACTAGGTAGGTAATCTAACTAATGACGATGAGAAATTATTCCAAGCTCTGTTCACGATGGCTGCTTCTAATTAGTTGCACTTAATTATTGTTAATTATTTAATTATTCAGAGAGATTATCAAAAGTTTTTTTAATTACTCTTAAAGTTAGCAGTAACAAACATCATATAAGTAAATAAAACGGAAGATAAAAATCAAGTTGATATACGATACCTAGGTATCCTCCTCGCTATGTGGTTGGAGATATCTATTTTGATTCCACACGAATCTTTCAGAATAATCATCACAGTCTATAAAATCTAATTTGAAAACTGCTCGTTGCAGAAAAAATAAGAGAATTGAAAAAAGTCTGCAAACCTTTTGGTACTGGTTTTCCGATACCTTACCGTTATTTGGTAGAGACCACCGCTCTGAGGATAATACTCCAAAACGGATTAACCCAGAGAAAAATAAAATTTATGCAAAACAGAGAGCTATCAAACACCTCTATGGGTTCTGCTGTTTACCACATCGATTACCTAGTTTATACAGTTTACACCGGTCCCCCCCGGGACCGGTGTTTTTGGAGGGGCCCAGATGTATGTTGACTTTCAGTGTACTCTCTTTTACCACATCGATTACCGAATAAAATTTATGCAAAACAGAGAGCTATCAAACACCTCTATGGGTTCTGCTGTTTACCACATCGATTACCTAGTTTATACAGTTTACACCGGTCCCCCCCCGGGACCGGTGTTTTTGGAGTGGCCCAGATGTATGTCGACTTTCAGTGTACTCACTTTGACCACATCGATTACCTAGTTTATACAGTTTAAAACTAAGTATTTCTTGGGAAGCTATCAAACACCTCTATGGGTTCTGCTGTTTCGCTAAATTAATGTTAAGTAGCAGACCACCAGGTTCACTGGGAGGGGAGAATGGGGGGGAATCCCCCCGGGACCGGGGTTTTTGGAGGGTCCCGGAAGTATGTCGACTTTCAGTGTACTCTCTTTTTTTACCACCACGATTACCTAGTTTATACAGTTTAAAACTAGATTGCTTTGATTCATTGATCAAGATTTGCTATTAATTTAACATCATTAGTTTATATTACCTATACATCATGGATACATACGTCATTTGCTTTTGAGGATTCATGGATTTTTGTATAGGGGCCCGTAACTTTTAAGTCCCGGTACCGGATTTTCTCTTGGCGGCCCTGCAGATATCGAAGACCGTCGCGTCGCGTCGGCCGTCCATTTCTTTGATAGCACTCCTGAACTATTTTAGTCCATTTTCAGGGTGCATTATGGCAACATCAATTCCACTTTTTGGTCTATATTTCCTCTTCCACATCGTTATTTTTTTTTTGAGGGATTACCAACCCAAAGTTTTCTAAGTATTTCTTGTATATCTAAGTTTTCTAAGTATTTATTGGATATATCTAAGTTTTCTGAGTATTTCTTGGATATCTAAGTTTTCTAGGTATTTCTTGGATATCTAAGTTTTCTAAGTATTTCTTGGATATCTAAGTTTTCTAGGTATTTCTTGGATATCTAAGTTTTCTAGGTATTTCTTGGATATCTAAGTTTTCTAGGTATTTCTTGGATATCTAAGTTTTCTAAGTATTTCAGGGTAATACCAAGTACGCGTGTACTTCTTTCCAATTACATCTCCAATTAATTTGATTTTTCTTCTCATTATATTCTTAAATTAGTTTGATTTTTCTTCACATTATGTTCTCCAATCAAATCAAATTATTTTTCTTCTCATTATGTAACTAATATTTAATTCATTTTTAAGTACCTATCCACGATCTTCGATCGTAGGTAGAGCTAGGTACATCTGCATATTATGCTGTATTAATTTTAATGAGACGAGAATACAGTTTCTCCAAGGAAATAAAAGATACAATGTCCGAATAGAAACAATGTATTTTGTTTCAATAAATTAAAAAACAAGATTCTTTCATGTTACAGTGTTGCACAACTAACATTTCTCATGTTAATATGACTTGTGTGAGTACCTGGTACTTGCGATAAGTTTCTTCCAATATACAGGGGGTTTCAATAAGAGCGGGTTCATGTTCAAATCTAATAAAAACCAGCTTTGTGAGTCGTGAGATTAGCAAAATTCTTTCTTCATTTGAATTAGGGATGGGCTAGTTATCCACGAGTCGAATCATCTTTTTGAAATGAGTCGACTCTTCAAAGAGTCGACTTATGAAGCTTTTGCGTAGCGGCTCGAGTCTATGAACTTAATAGCCACACCTCCTATTGACGTGAGCATACCCCATGTACATATTCAAATGAAGAAAGAAGCGATTTTATATTTATGTGGCTACATAAATATAAAATCGTTCATATGTAATTATATTTGACTTTTTCTTATGAGGTTACCTGAATTCGCAATAAGCCTATAAGCCGCATTCAACCAAAGCCCTTAAAGTCAAAATAACCAATGGCATTGCTCAACCTTATCTTTTGTGTATGGTAATGTTAGTGATTCATCCAAAATTGTTTTTTTTTTGTTTGCTTGTTCCTTTGACTTAACGTCTGTTTAACATCTATTGGTCGGTCATCCGAGACGGAATCATCCGAAATTTTAGCTCCTCAATAAATTGATTTTTATTCTAAAAATCTGATGTGAACATCACACGACTTTCCTTACTTATAAAAAAAGAAGAAAGTATTGTAATGGGCTGAAATTTTCGAATGCCAAAACACGTTTTGAAGTCCCCAGAGCTGAAATACAATTATTACACTTCTTGATATATTACACATCCTAAGTTGTATTTTTCAATTTCTTATATTTTATCGATTTTACTGATTTTATGATAACCAATATATCTGTATTTAGTTTTCAACATCTAAAACAAGCTTCTGCTTTATAATAAGGTCTTAAAACTTATATGGGCCTAAGGCGGTATCCAGCTCCAAATATATTACGTTCTCCCATCTATAGTTATAAAATACAAATAATGTTATATTTCTCCCTTTATTATCTTTATCAGTCAACAAAAAAAGCTGCTCGTAAGTCAATTCTTTGAAGGGTCGACTCATTTCAAAAAGATGATTCGACTCGTGGATAGCTAGCCCATCCCTAGTTAGTTGTATCTTGTATGGGTGTAGGCCACAGTCCCAAAGCAAAATTGGCTTTTATATGAAAATGGCTATTTTCAGATGAATAAGCTTCCAAAATAACAGAGAATTTGATCATTTTTGGATTCTATGTTTCTCATTTGCCGGTATATATTTTATTTTACGTAAATTTCAGGAAAGGTTATGGATCTTACAAATTTGTCGCAGAGGGCAGCAAGTGGCCCGATGTCCGTCCGTTTGACATGCCTGGGTAAGACAGATATCTGAGAGATCAATTTTAATCACTCACAAGACGTGTGAGATGAACCCCCTTATCATCATAGAGATGATCATGCAAAACATTCTGCAACTGAAGGTACAACTTGGCAGAGGACATGTAAATATTACCTTATACGGCAATGAATTACTTTACCATATATAGGGTGGAAAGTATGTTATTGTTAGTGTTAGTGTAACAGGAACTTTACTTTAGAAATGTTGATAACCTTTGAAATTCCAATTGATTATTTTATGGTATTACATTTTCAAAGGCGTAAATCCGTACATTCTTGAACATTCATCCACAGCAGGTAATAGCCACCCACACCTCGTAACTTTGATTTTTGAAATGTTCATGAATAGGTATTTCATAACCATTTAACAGTCCATAACCATTTAACGGTCCATAACCATTTAACAGTCCATAACCATTTAACAGTCCATAACCATTTAACAGTCCATAACCATACGTCTTGGAATGTTAATTTACAGAGCTGGTCGATATTTTGTCATGAAAGGTCTCAATAGTGACTGGGGAAAAATAAATGGTAGCTAATTAATTTGTAATAAAGAGAGGGGGGCGCGGTACCAAAAAATTTGGGAACCCCCGATCTACAGGATCTTTGAAAAGTCCAGGACTGGGTAAGTACATTGATTGCAAAAGATCATCAATCAATAAAAGCATTATCGAATTCGATGGTAGCCGGATATACTCGTATGAGAATTCAGCTCTAAGGAAATTATTATTTGCTGCTAAAGTTTTTAATAGTCATCCCTACGGCAAATCTTGGAGGCCAAACATTTGGCATGGGCCTCCAGAAACATGTCATTCATTGGAATATGATTACATCAGTGACATTATAATATTGCAATTTATTTTTATTGAGTTACTTTCTTCATTATTTTACACCATCAGCTCAGATGGAGGTGGACTCAACCCTTGAGGATATCCGTGCTCTCAATGAAAGCGGAAGAAAGAAGAAGAGGATCCTCATGTAACATCTCATGCTCTCAATCAAAGCGAAAGAAAAAAGAAGAGAATGTCACCCTCAAGTAACATCTCACATTCTCTGATTCTCAAATATGACCCATTTTCAGTATGGAGTGAAAAAATTACGCTTTCGGAAAAGATATTACTATACACTTTTTGAGGTGTTTTTGACTGAACATAGACTCACTTTTTAGGGGTGATTGTAAGAAGGGGGGATTTTTTAAATAAATGGAAAAACCTGACTTCGGGGAGGAGCAATTTTTCCCTAAAATTTCATTTTTTTCTTCCTACATATTTTTCCATCTCCATGTTTGACGTTTGCACATTCACTGATTAACCACAGTGGATTGGCCTTAAAAATGTTTCTCAACTTTTCTGTTTGGGGTTATTTATTATTATTGAACTTATTGCAAATCTCTGTTGAGACTGCAATTTTATTATCACTGCGACCATTATTGTGACCAGTAGATGAGGGTGGAGTTAGATTCAAACCAACAGCCTCCTGGTTATGAATCCACCACCACAACCAATTGAGCTTCTGAGGCAGTTTGGTTGAGGTTCCCCAAACCAGAGAAGTTATACGGACATTAGCTATACCTCGATTGGATTGCATGATCACTAATAGAACTCTGCCTGAAATGGGGCAGATATAGATTATAAATTTCCGTTCAAATGTGGGAATATATTTTTTGGGGGATAAATTTGTTCCTCCCCGGAGTCAGACCCCTTTTTTTCGTAAATGGAAACCTCCCTTTTGAATAATTGATTTGTAGCACACGTCATTGGATGTACGCATATAGTTTGATATTATAACCAATAAGAATAATTCAGATTTTTAGGTCTCTTGTACGGAAACTTAAATTCGCTGAAGGATGAACGGAAATGAGTGTTATATTATGGGACCTTCTCAAAAGATATGTACTCTTCTATTTACTCTCGCAGTTTAGAAGATCCCGGTCGGGTTCGTTCTATTTTGAAACTATTCGGCTAAATTCGGACTTCTATTTGTTGAAATATTTGATTCTCCGAAAACTCACATGACTGGTAGGATTTTTTTTTTTTTACTGACGAAGAGGTCAAAAGAGAGGTCTAGAAGTGGAGTAAAGATGCGTCGGGAAACTCCTAATCCGTCGGTTGTGTTGTTGACTATATTCTTGGTCTTTCATCTTCTGGTGTATATTCTGGATCACATTTTAATCTCCTCAAGTTTTCTTCTAATTCTGGTCCAAAAAGGTCCGGTCCTTTGTGTTTCTGAGGCTGATCTTGATCTTCCTATTTCTCTTCCATATTCTGCTCACATTTTAATCTTCTCAAGTTTGTTTCTAATTCTGGTCCAAAAAGGTCCGGTCCGTTGTGTTTCTGGGGCTGATCTTGATCTTCCTATTCCTCTTTTATATTCTGGCTCACATTTTAATCTCCTCAAGTTTTTTTTTAATTCTGGTCCAAAAATGTCCGGTCCGTTGTATTTCTGAGGCTGATCTTGATCTTCCTATTCCTCTTTTATATTCTGGCTCACATTTTAATCTCCTCAAGTTTTTTTTTAATTCTGGTCCAAAAAGGTCCGGTCCGTTAAGGTCCGGTCCTTTGTGTTTCTGAGGCTGATCTTGATCTTCCTATTACTCTTCCATATTCTGGATCACATTTTAATCTCCTCAAGTTTTTTTCTAATTCTGGTCCAGAAAGGTCCGGTCCTTTGTGTTTCTGAGGCTGATCTTGATCTTCCTATTCCTCTTTTATATTCTGGCTCACAATTTAATCTCCTCAAGTTTTTTTTCTAATTCTGGTCCAAAAAGGTCCGGTCCTTTGTGTTTCTGAGGCTGATCTTGATCTTCCTATTTCTCTTCCATATTCTGCTCACATTTTAATCTCCTCAAGTTTTTTTCTAATTCTGGTCCAAAAATGTCCGGTCCGTTGTGTTTCTGAGGCTGATCTTGATCTTCCTATTCCTCTTTTATATTCTGGCTCACATTTTAATCTCCTCAAGTTTTTTTCTAATTCTGGTCCAAAAAGGTCCTGTCCGTTGTGTTTCCGAGGTTGATAGGATCTGGTAGGACCACAGTGGTGTTCTCCTAATCTTTAGTCCTTTTTGGCACATAATTCATGTATGCACTTATCGTGCGATACACTCTTAACGTCACGTCATAATAAACAGTGCTTTCGCAGGACATCGGGATCGCCAGTTCCCGAATAACCGAAGTTAACCCTACAGGGGAAATCGATTTTTCAATAATGTTTTTTTGTAAAAATTGGATAATCCGAGTACTCTTAGATTTTGAAATATTTTCTTGTGATTTTCCTCCCGACTCAGTGAGTCATGGAGGCCTGACCTTCTTCATGTTCGAATAGCCCCATTCTTTGACTTTTATTTATCAGACTATCTGTCTTCAACGTACCCCTGACTCAGTGAGTGACTCAAGAAGATGAGAATTAAGATCTTCTTCATGTTTGAATAGCCCCATTCTTTGACTTTTATTTATCAGACTATCTGTCTTCAACGTACCCCTGACTCAGTGAGTGACTCAAGAAGATGAGAATTAACACCTTCTTCATGTTTGAATAGCCCCATTCTTACCATTCTTTTACTTTTATTTATCAGACTATCTGTCTTCGTACCCCTAACTCAGTGAGTGACTCAATAAGATGAGAATTACTTCTGATAGTATGTATAATCTCATTGGTAGTCAGTCACCACTCATCAACCAGTTTTTCATCGTTCTCATAAAATTTCCCAGTGGCGTTCCTAGAGGGGGGGGGGCAATCGAAAAAAAATATTACTGAAAAATCGATTTTTTCACATTCATAGAAAGATTACGTCAACATTGGATCTATCTGATTTATATAATCTCCAAACATTACAAACTTCAATTTTTTTCTCCATCACAATTGAAAAACTCAAATGTTAACTTTTCTCGCTTTAATCGCTGCAAATGCACATATTATATCCTCGTAATCCAACATTTCAACAGTTTCATTTTTCATTGAAAGAATTGCAAGATATGTTAATCTACTTTGACTAATGGTTGATCTCAAGTAAGATTTAATCAATTTGAGTTTCAAAACTGAGATGGTTTGGGCATGTTGAGAGGAGAGATGAGAGTTACGTGGCAAAAAGGTAAAGAAAATGGATATAATGGGGAAGAGAAAGAGAGGGAGACCAAAACTGAGATGGAAGGATAAGTTTGAGGAAGATATGAGAGCAAAAAGTTTGGAGACGAGAGGAAGCGTTAGATAGGAAGGTATGGCGGGGCAGAATTAGAGAAGAGAACGCCGACCCCAAATAAAATTGGGAAAAGGTGAGTGAAAGAAGAAGAAGTTTCAAAACTATCGATAGGATCGTTTTCATACTATATATTCGGCCAAGTACTAGCGAATTATTCTTTGCCCCGGGCACTCAATGTTCTAGGTACGCCACTGGCATTTCCTTTGAATTTCTTCATATTGGTAGTGATGAATAAGGATTCTCTAAATAACCATTTTATTATTCATAATTATTGTGATTCAATAGATTTCCGATTTCTAATTACATTTCTAATTAATGTAAATTATGAAATCATATCTGATCAATGTCCCCTGTAATAATATTATTTTTCTACACTACTTATTACTTTCTCTGTTTAAGTTCCACAAAAAAAAATCTATTTGTTTACAGCTAACGTCTATGGCACGCTGAATACACCGGTTCGCGTTAGATCACATAAGTTAAGCAACGTCCAACAAGGTTTAACCAAGTGGTAGTCCACGTAGGTTTGCGCCCTCGTGATGCTGCCTATTTTTCAGGCCCAACCCAGGCAGGGTGAAATCAATGTGGGTAGCTGGTTTGTAAGTTTCCGGCGAATGGAAGTTAAAGCCTACGTCTCGAATGACCAATAGATGTTAAAGAGACGTTAAGCAAAAAATTTGTTTTTAACTAGTAGGTAACTAGTTCTGTGAATTTTATCTACATCTCACTCAGTTAAAATGGCTACCATGAAGTATTAAAGTAACGTGTGGCCCAATACAGTCAGAAAATTTTATGAACATAATAAATGCCCATATTTATATACCAAGTTTCATCAAAAGGAGTTCGAGAGTTAGCAATCGTGGAACAAACGGGCGCTCAAAGATAAATCATGATGTTGAAACTAAATCTCACTACCTATAATAAAGCTCAATGTGGCGATGAATGAACTTTTTGAGTCGTCAAAAAAAAATACTCCCTCTCAAAATTTAAGATTTTACGTTTCAAGATACGTAGAATACGGAGGGGGGGGGGATTTTTTTTAGCCAGTAAAACGATAATCCTATGTGTTTTTTTGTAGGTACTTATACGGTCATATCTCTGCAAAAAAATGTGGATACTGAGATAGTTTTGGTGTTATATTAGATAATATGTGCCTCCTCATTCATAAAAACAAACATCTTTTACCTACAAATAATAATATGTTTGGACTGCATAGCTTAGGTCTGGGTACACATTTATACTGAAGATAGGTATTATTTCAATAAAGTTATAGTAAAAGTAGCATCTTTAAATTTTTCAACATAATTTAGCTGAGAAGTCACATTTATTAATTTTTTTTCAAACAGCTCGGCGGCAAGGCTATTTCTTACCCTTCTACAACAGCAACTTTTACCTGGTAATAAATCGGGTTGAAATTTATTGATAATTATGCACATACGCATTCAAGTTTTTAGAGGTACCTACCTATTAATCAAAATATGATTTGGTTTGTTAACTTTAGTTAGTGTGTCAACCAAATATTTGCTTAGCCAACGATCATACCACGTTGAATACACCAGTTCCCGTCAGATTACTGAAGTTAAGCAACGTCGGGCGTGGTCAGTACTTGGATGGGTGACCGCTTGGGAACACCACGTATCGTCGGCTCTTTTTTTCCGGAACAACCCAGTCTGGGTGAGGTTAATGTGGGTAGCTGGTTTGCAAGTTTCCAGCGACTGGAGGGTAAAACCCACGTCTTGAATGACCAATAGATGTTAAAGAGACGTTAAGTCAAATTATTTGACTTAACGTCTCTTTAACACGATTTGGAAAGTACCAATTTCCAAATCATATTTCTCTCCTTTCGAAAATCTCGGATTACAGATTTGGAGCTTGGTTTTAGCTTTGTGAACCCATGCAGTGGAGGGAAGATGAAACTCTAGTGTTGTTTACAAAGCGAGCAGTAGCCAGTTTGATAATACGATAGATCTCAATTCGTTTGATCAAAAGTGCCGTTCTATTAATACGAAATCAAAGGGAAAGAAACGATATTTTTATGGGCGTTCCGATTTGACCAATAAAACTTTTCAAGGGGCGCGTCAGGGGACAGGGGTGTCAGTTGAGTCAGATCAGTACCGTGACGTCACCGTTGCTTCCTCGTATAATCTAAACACAGCGTCACTGAGTATAAAATGGCGTACTATGACGAGAAAACACGGGAGATTATAAATTGTTCACAGGAAGAACTACTGAGGAAGGAACACACAGGAAGACAAGAGATACTGTGGGAGAATATCTGTAATGTTAATCTTCACGTGAGAATGAAAGTATGCCTTAGACATTAACACAGGTAACATATTGCTATTCAAGTTTTCATAATTTAACCATTGCTTATACAAGAGGTTGGAAATAACAAAAATGGATAAGAAGAGAATGTCATGGATAAGAATGAAACAAAAGTAATGGATATAGAAGAAAGAATAAAGAGAATGAATGTATGCCTTAGACATTAACACAGGTAACATATTGCTATTCAAGTTTACATAATTTAACCCTTGCTTATACAAGAGGTTGGGAATAACAAAGATGGATAAGAAGAGAATATCATGGATAAGAATGAAACAAAAGTAATGGATAAAGAAGAAAGAATAAAGAGAATGAATGTATGCCTTAGACATTAACACAGGTAATATATTGCTATTCAAGTTTTCATAATTTAACCCTTGCTTATACAAGAGGGTGGGAATAACAAAGATGGATAAGAAGAGAATATCATGGACAAGGAATGAAACAAAAGTAATGGAAAGAAGAACCGACGAATTTTGATCCGATTTTGACGAAGTTTGGTATGCAGGACATGGAGCAAATTTGCTGTACATGGAGCAAGTTTTGGGGGGCAATAGGGGGGCCAAATATTGTGTTTTTTGAAAATCATTTTTATCTTTTTAGCGGTTTGTTGTAGAAACGTAAAATTTTATATGTGATGACAGGTGTTAAGAACTTTTTGATTTTGAAAAATTTGGGGCCCCGCAGCATGGGCTTGTAGTCGCTTCCAAAGGACGACCGGGGTTATTCTTGTCTGTATGTGTAAGCAATCAAATGTGACCAATGGACCATGTGTGTGCTAGGTCACCTAGTGCACTCACCCATCTTGATCCACTAGTATACACTCATCTAGATGAGTCGCTCATAGCAGCATGAGCTTGTAGTCGCTTCCAAAGGACGACTGTTGTGATTCTTGTCTGTATGTGTAAGCAATCAAATGTGGCCAATGGACCATGTGTGTGCTAGGTCACCTAGTGCACTCACCCATCTTGATCCACTAGTATACACTCATCTGGATGAGTCGCCCATAGCAGCATGAGCATGTAGTCGCTTCCAAAGGACGACGGGGGTTATTCTCGTCTGTATGTGTAAGCAATCAAATGTGACCAGTGCTAGGTCGCCGAGTGCACTCACCCATCTTGATCCACTAGTATACACTCATCTAGATGAGTCGCTCATAGCAGCATGAAGATGAAGTCGCTTCCAAAGGACGACGGGGGTTATTCTTGTCTGTATGTGTAAGCAATCAAATGTGACCAATGGACCATGTGTGCTAGGTCGCCGAGTGCACTCACTCATCTTAATCCACTAGTATACACTCATCTAGATGAGTCGCTCATAGCAGCATGAGCATGTAAAAGGACGACGGGGGTTATTCTTGTCTGTATGTGTAAGCAATCAAATGTGACCAATGGACCATGTGTGTGCTAGGTCGCATAAGTGCACTCACCCATCTTGATTCACTAGTATACACTCATCTGGATGAGTCGCTCTTAGCAGCATGAGCATGTAGTCGCTTCCAAAGGACGACGGGGGTTATTCTCGTCTGTATGTGTAAGCAATCAAATGTGACCAATGGACCATGTGTGTGCTAGGTCTCCGAGTGCACTCACCATGACCACAAAATCAACTATCTATCTACTTTTTATTTTTGCATGAACTTCTAATTTTGAATGTGAAATTCCAATCACTTTCTCTCAACTTAATATAAAATAAATTTGTTTTTTTAATATATCATTGGTGAATGCTGGAGCTCATCTTCAGAAGATGGTCATAAGAGCCGCGGGCAAGCAATTGTAACATTCGGTAAATAGCTACTCGCTACTCAGGAGAAACCAGATCTGTTGGAGAAATCGGAAAGTACGCTCATCACAAACAATACAGAAGATGGGCGCATATATTTTCTAATGAAGTAAGGAAACAGTCTTCACAATAGATCTAAATCAAGGTTGCAGTCATAATTGTAGTCTCAATAGAGACTGGCAACCAGTTTGATAATAATAAAGGAAAAAACCTTCACAATAGATCTAAATAAAGGTTGCAGTCATAATTGTAGTCTCAATAGAGACTGGCAACCAGTTTGATAATAATAAAGGAAAGGAACTTCACAATAGATCTAAATAAAGGTTGCAGTCATAATTGTAGTCTCAATAGAGACTGGCAACCAGTTTGGTAATAATAAAGGAAAGGACCTTCACAATAGATCTAAAAAAAGGTTGCAGTCATAATTGTAGTCTCAATAGAGACTGGCAACCAGTTTGGTAATAATAAAGGAAAGAACCTTCACAATAGATCTAAATAAAGGTTGCAGTCATAATTGCAGTCTCAATAGAGACTGGCAACCAGTTTGATAATAATAAAGGAAAGAACCTTCACAATAGATCTAAATAAAGGTTGCAGTCATAATTGTAGTCTCAATAGAGACTGGCAACCAGTTAGATCTAAATAAAGGTTGCAGTCATAATTGCAGTTTCAATAGAGACTGGCAACCAGTTTGATAATAATAAAGGACAGAACCTTCACAATAGATCTAAATAAAGGTTGCAGTCATAATTGCAGTTTCAATAGAGACTGGCAACCAGTTTGATAATAATAAAGGACAGAACCTTTACAATAGATCTAAATAAAGGTTGCAGTCATAATTGCAGTTTCAATAGAGACTGGCAACCAGTTTAATAACTAGTGGATCAAGATGATCAGGTGCTCACGTTAGTGTTGTAGTCATTTATAGAAGAAAAAAAATATCTTAATCAAATTTTATAAAATCATTTTCAAAGAACAAAATCGAAATGCCCTTAACACCAGCCATAAGATATCAAAATTTTACGTTTCTACAAAAAACCGCAAAAAGATAAAAATCATTTTCAAAAAAAAAAAAATACTGGGCCCTTCATGTCCTAAACTTGTGCACGTATACATGCGCGGATATAGGGGAGGGCCCAGGGGGCACGTGCCGACTAGTTTTTTAAAGGCGGGCGGTCTCAAATAGCATTATACCTAATCACGTAAAAATTAAAAAAAAAATCCGCTATTTATAAAAAAGCAAACAAACACATAAACATACATACACATATACAAGTGCATTTCGGGATGTATACCGGGGTCGAAAGTATAGTTCACAATAATAAGACTATGTCTTTAGAAGATAGTTTCTATCTTAGAGGGAGAACCTTTCATTTGTCTGGATAGCGCAGCGCCGACTATCCAAGTATAATATAATATTGTGATGTGGTTGATCAAATTGTCGCTTGTAATTATTTTTTCTTTTTGAGTCTTCTGAACTTTCAAGGGAGGATGTCTGGATAGCGCAGCGCCGACTATCCAAGTATATTATAATATTGTGATGTGGTTGAAATGAAAGGAGACTTTCATTCTTTCATTGTAACTTTGACTTTTGCAAATAAAATTAATTTACTACAATCTAATTTCCAAACACATTATTGTTGTATAAATAAAATAAACAAATAAAAATAAATGTTCAGATGAACGCGCGGTACCGCGCGGGACCAATGATCAAATCGATACAAGTTTGTAGAACTAGTATCACGCGGCACCGCGCGGTTAAAGCGCGGTCATGTATGCACTATTTAGATAGATCTTGTGCCGCGCGGTTCGTCGTAACGCGCTTTCATCTGAACATAGCCTAAAGGAAAGAACTATCTTTTCTTGTAACATAGTTATTGTTTACAATTGAGGTCTAATTCAGTGTCGAACTGACGGTCCTAGAACGGCTAAAATATTTATGATCTTTGACTGACACTATACATTATGTCCAACAACCGTTCAGCCCCCCCCCCCCATCTATTAAGCTCTTGGATTATAAACCTAAAATTTGATATTATTATCAAAGGTAAAAACAATCATTTTCTTAAAAAGAACATTCCTAATGATTTCGGCACAGATGTGCTCAGGTTCAGAACTGGGTATGGGATTTACGACTCACGTAGGTGAGTCGACATAACTCGATCGACTCACCAATATGAGTCGACTCTCGGTCTCGACTCTTATCGAGTGACAATTTTCGAAAACACCTTATTTGATCAGAAAGACATAATAAAACCAATTGACAAAAGGGGCATCTACCAAATAAACGTCCCCAACTTCGGCGAATACATTAAAAAGAAATCGCAATCAATCGTCACAAGAATAAAAGAACATTTTCCTTCAATAAACAACAAACACCCGGAAAAGTATTTCTCCCTTTATTATCTTTATCAGTCAACAAAAAAAA
>CM022883.1:10670051-10721133 GCA_012654025.1 Pachypsylla venusta
AGAACACCCCCGAAATTTCATTATTTTTTTATGCATAACATGAAATTTCATTATTTTTTTATGCATGACATGAACTTGAAATTTCATTATTTTTTTATGCAGACATTTCTGGGTTGACAATTGAAAAAACATATCATTTTGACGGGGCCCCCAACTCTTCAAAGTATGTAGTATAATCTAATTTAGGAAAGTACAAGTAGGTACCTACTATCTAGGAACTTAATAAAGAAACGAATATTGCAACATAAGCAAATTGTTTTTTTTTTAGCATGAGCGGTAGCCATGTTTTATCGATGTTGGTATACTCAAAATTTAATTTCACTTTTCTCTACCAGCTCTAGGTACTAAACCAAAAAGCCAAAAAATAATCAATTTTTTTACTGGTTCCAAAAAGTAGACTATTTAGACGGAGTCGGTGGTGGAGGGGGCACCGCTCTGCGAAAGTGCTACGGGCCCCGTGGAAGGTTAATCCGGCCCTGGGTCTACAGTTCACAGAACTACTAGTGTAGATCACAATTTTGCAAAACTTCCCAATAAGGTAAAATTTAATTTGTTTCAAAAGCAATGCCTTATTCTGAACAATGTTGAGAACGCGTTCTTGCTATTTACATTGAACGCGTTCTTGTTATTATGCCTGTCTACGCGAAGCCAAGTACATATCACCCAATAAGCACATTCTCATCGGAGTTGATAAGGTAGACTGCATTATATGAATTGTCATTCAAGATAAAAGATTCATCACACTGACTACTGACCTGAGCTAACCAATATCATTATTGACCAAACGAAGTGAGGTCTACTTTATTGTCTAAGCGAAGCCAAGTACATATCACCCAAAAAGCACATTCTCATCAGAGTTGATAAGGCTGACTGCATTATATGAATTGTCATTCAAGATAAAAGATCACACAGACTACTGACCTGACCTAACCAATATCATTATTGACCCAACGAAGTGAGGTCTACTTTATTGTCTAAGCGAAGCCAAGTACATATCACCCAATAAGCACGTTCTCATCAGAGTTGATAAGGCTGACTGCATTACATGAATTGTCATTCAAAATAAAAGATCACACTGACTACTGACCTGACCTAACCAATATCATTATTGACCCAACGAAGTGAGTTCTACTTTATTGTCTAAGCGAAGCCAAGTACATATCACCCAATAAGCACATTCTCGTCAGAGTTGATAAGGCTGACTGCATTATATGAATTGTCATTCAAGATAAAAGATCACACAGACTACTGACCTGACCTAACCAATATCATTATTGACCCAACGAAGTGAGGTCTACTTTATTGTCCAAGCGAAGCCAAGTACATATCACCCAATAAGCACATTCTCATCAGAGTTGATAAGGCTGACTGCATTATATGAATTGTCATTCAAGATAAAAGATCACACTGACTACTGACCTGACCTAACCAATACCATTATTGACCCAACGAAGTGAGGTCTACTTTATTGTCTAAACGAAGTCAAGTACATATCACCCAATAAGCACATTCTCATCAGAGTTGATAAGGCTGACTGCATTATATGAATTGTCATTCAAGATAAAAGATCACACTGACTACTGACCTGACCTAACCAATATCATTATTGACCCAACGAAGTGAGGTCTACTTTATTGTCTAAGCGAAGTCAAGTACATATCACCCAATAAGCACATTCTCATCGGAGTTGATAAGGCTGACTGCATTATATGAATTGTCATTCAAGATAAAAGATACATCGCACTGACTACTGACCTGACCTAACCAATAATTGTCTTGACCAAACGAAGTGAGGTCTAGTTCAGTCTATTTGTACCTTGATAACTCTGGAACGCTTCGTCCAATTTTGATGAAATTTGGTATGGACAATTAGACACTCATTACGTTCATAGATACACTGACTACTGACCTGACCTAACAAATAATTGTCTTGACCAAATGAAGTGAGGTCTAGTTCAGTCTATTTGTACCTTGGTAACTCTGGAACGCTTCGTCCAATTTTGATGAAATTTGGTATGGACTGGTCTAGTTCAGTCTATTTGTACCTTGGTAACTCTGGAACGCTTCGCCCAATTTTGATGAAATTTGGTACGGACAATTAGACACTCATTACGTTCATAGATACACTGACTACTGAATTCGCTGCTCCGTTTTGGCGTCCAATGTCGCTTTTGGCAAGGAGTATTCTGGCAAGATTTTTTTTTAAAAAAATCACATTTTATTGGTCGTCATGGGTCCATGTCGGACGGTTATACATACGCAACAGAGACATGGCCGTACAAACGTTTCCTAACCTCTCTAATTAGGTTAAAATTGGTTAAACTTGCCACCAACTCTTGGCTAGTGTCAGACCCCGAACTTCTTACGTTTTTTTTTTTCGTAAAAAAAGCCTCAAAACCTGATGATGTCTTATGACCATTACAAGACCCCTTGATAACGGAACATTATGGCATGTCCAGAATATAATAAAATACTCTTGCGAAGCCTGTGTGATACTAACTACGCTACGGAGGCTGTCTTTAGGTCCGGTCCTAGCAAAAGCTGAGTTTTGAAACACTCGGGTTTGGGTATAATATTAACACAGTGTTAGATGAAAGTCCCTGAAACACGTCGTGGTATCCATATAACACGCCATCTATAGCAATATGGATAGGCCCAGTCAGTATAGGTAGTCCTGTCGGAAGTATTATTGTCTGTATATTTTCATCCGGGAATACGAATCCTAAAACCCCATGATGGAATGTCAATGGATTGGACCCTGTAAGATGCACCATATAACACGCCATGTATAGCAATATGGATAGGCCCAGTCAGTATAGGTAGTCCTGTCGGAAGTTGTATTGTCTGTATAAGGACATTCTAGGATAATTTCTGTATATGGTATGTAGGTTATTATACTGAACCAGTGCCGGAGTCGGGAAACAAAAAATACACCTGGGCTTTACGCATATTCAGATGGACCCTTTGCTGTGTAGTAGCAATAGCATCCGGAAATTGAGAGTTCAATTTCTGGGGCAAATTTTTCCCAAAATTCAAATCTGTTGAACCTACACTTCAGAGCAATAAATTCGGGAGCAGTTGAAATTTTCAATTTATCACCTCGGTTGTTTCCTCCTAAACATTTTGGTTCATCATGTGAATATGTCGCTCATAAGCGATTTGCGGTCGCTTTTTAGTGATTTTCACGGAAAAAGAAATCAGTAGGTATAGTCTCTAGTACTTTTATAAGTACTAGACTAGTACTTTTATAAGTGTTAGAAACTCGAAATGAAATCAGTATAGTCTCTAGTACTTTTGTAAGTACTAGAAACTCGAAATGAAATCAGTATAGTCTCTAGTACTTTTATAAGTACTAGAAACTCGAAATGAAATCAGTATAGTTCTCTAGTACTCAAGAATCTCGAAATGAAATCAGTATAGTTCTCTAGTACTTTTATAAGTACTAGAATCTCGAAATGAAATCAATATAGTTCTCTAGTACTTTTATAAGTACAAGAATCTCGAAATGAAATCAGTATAGTCTCTAGTACTATTATAAGTACAAGAATCTCGAAATGAAATTAGTATAGTTCTCTAGTACTTTTATAAGTACAAGAATCTCGAAATGAAATCAGTACAGTCTCTAATACTTTTATAAGTACTAGAATTTCGAAATGAAATCAGTATAGTCTCTAGTACTTTTATAAGTACTAGAAACTTGAAATGAAATCAGTATAGTCTCTAGTATCTGTATAGTCTCTAGTACCTTTATAAGTACTAGAAACACGAAATGAAATCAGTACAGTCTCTAGTACTTTTATAAGTACTAGAAACTAGAAATGAAATCAGTATAGCCTCAAGTACCTTTATAAGTACTATAGAAACTCGAAATGAAATCAGTATAGTCTCTAGTACCTTTATTAGTTCTAGAAACTCGAAATCTTGTAAGGATGTCGATTGTATCTATTGGATGAGTACCGAAACTTTTAATTTAAATCAAAAGTACCGTTGGCGGTTTTCTAGAATTCTGTCTAGAAAGGGAACTAGTTTTTAGAACACGACAAATCCCATCGTTCCTGAGATATTTAATTCATAATTAGACACATGTACTTATATGTGTCTCTTTATGGACCAATAGATGAAACTCGGGATTTGGGATCTCAGTACCTCGAAACGTGTTTCAGCATTATATAGTGGACATCGATAATTTCAGCCCATTACTTCATTTAAAATACCCTGTTCTTTTTTTTTTATCGATAATTGAAGCCGTGAGTTGTTCACGCCAGAATTTTGAGGGTGACGTCAAAAGTACAAATGAATTGGTACGTGCAGAAACATCATTGTATGGGGAAAATAAATCATAAATTGGTATTGTGGGAAGTTACTTGAGGGTGACGTCAAAAGTTCAAATGAATTGGTACGTGCAGAAACATCATTGTATGGGGAAAATAAATTATAACTTGGTATTGTGGGAAGTTACTTGAGGGTGACGTCAAAGGTTCACTTGAATTGATACGTGCAGAAACATCATTGGTCCATTTGGATAAACAAAAGGGAACCAGCTATCCAGATATAGACCTCATCCCGTCTGGATTGGACCGGGAATAGTCAGCATCACGTGGGCGCGAACCAACGTAGTCACACCGTCGCTCAACGTTGCTTAACTTCAGTGATCTAACGGGAACGGGACGTTGTATTCGAGTGAAATCACTTCCTAATAAGCCAAATAAATTTAAATTGTATTTTCCCAGCGTCAATGGCACGTTGAATACACCAGTTCCCTTTAGATTACTGGAGTGAAGCAACGTCCAGCTAGGTTTTACCAAGTGGGTGTCCACGCAGGTTTGTGTTGCTCGCTATTTTTCCGACCCAACACAGGCTGGTCTATGTAGGTTGCCAGCAAATGGAGGGTAAAACCCCCGTCTCGAATGACCAATAGATGTTAAAGAGACGTTAAGAAAGAAAGAATTGTATCACAAACAGAAAATGCTATGCCTTATTATGTCACAATGTTTATTGGACATCACAGCATTACGCGGTACTGCACCAAATTCTGTCATCCTATAAATCTCTTCCTTTATATAATATATAAACGAACATCCTAATAATCCTAGAAAAACACCACGATTTCTGTATACACGTCTTTTTGTCTGTCTGTTTGTTCCATGATAACTCTCGAGCGCCTGGTTCTATTTCGATTAACAAATTTGGTATACGACATTCATTGTGTCCATAGATACACTGATTACTGACCTGACCCTTGAATATAATGAATGCATTTCTTTATATTCAAGGAAATAATTAATGTTTTGATTCTATGGGACCACCCAATCCTCATTGGTTGAGTCTACACAGGGCTGGATTAACAATAGTAGCACGTGCCACGAGCCCCGCGCTTTGACAACTTACACTAGATAGTTCGACATTTCTGTTTTGACAAATGAAAAAACATATCATTTTGACCGGTCCCCCAACTCTTCAAAGTATGTAGTAAAATCTAATTTAGGAAAGTCCAAGTAGGTACCTACTATCTAGGAACTTAATAAAGAAACGGGTATTGCAACATAAGCAAATTGTTTAGGTGTAGGTGCACAAGGTACCGTCTTGCTATCCCTTTTAAGTTTAATCTAGGAATTCTAGGATATAAATTTTATAATGAAAAATATTAGCTTTAGCTTATTATTTTTTTTTGATTGAATATAAAAAGATATACGAGTCTGATTTAACATTCCGAAGGTTTGCGAGACCAGTAACCCGGATCTTGACTCTAGAGTCTCTAGACAAACTTTAGAGACTTATATAGGTATCTGCATAGAATCACACTGATAGACAAACTGGCATACAAATTATCAGTGGCGAAGTAGTTGGATGATATTTAATATGACAAAAAACAAACTTTCAACTTTCACATGGGGAAAATCACCAATGTTTACAATGAAAGTCCTCTTCCACAGACTGGTGCCTAAAACCCTCGATCTGGGCCGATTAGGTACATGCTATGAGAATTAGAGACATACTTTAAAGACTTATATAGGTATCTGCAATTAAGTTTGAAGAGTAATACCGGGGGCTTATTGACACTTAAAAAACTTATAACTAGTAGTACAACCATATAGCCCCGGGTGGCCCATATCCTCGATCTGGCCGATTATGTACATCCTATAAGAATTAAGTTTGATGAGTAATACCGGAGGCTTATTGACACTTAAAAAAAACTTATAACTAGTAGTTCAACCATTTGGCCCCGGGTGGCCCAAAGCCTCGATCTGGCCCATTAGGTACATCCCATAAGGATTAAGTTTGATGAGTAATACCGGGGCTTATTGACACTTAAAAAAACTTATAACTAGTAGTACAACCATTTCGCCCCGGGTGGCCCAAAGCCTCGATCTGGCCGATTAAGTACATTCCATAAGGATTAAGTTTGATGAGTAATACCGGGGGCTTATTGACACTTAAAAAAAC
The DNA here is from genome assembly GCA_012654025.1 of Pachypsylla venusta. Classification (NCBI taxonomy): domain Eukaryota; kingdom Metazoa; phylum Arthropoda; class Insecta; order Hemiptera; family Aphalaridae; genus Pachypsylla; species Pachypsylla venusta. The sequence goes on from CM022883.1 coordinate 10,676,496, forward strand.
TTATAACTAGTAGTACAACCATTTGGCCCCGGGTGGCCCAAAGCCTCGATCTGGCCGATTAGGTATATCCCATAAGGATTAAGTTTGATGAGTAATACCGGGGCTTATTGACACTTAAAAAAACTTATAACTAGTAGTACAACCATTTCGCCCCGGGTGGCCCAAAGCCTCGATCTGGCCGATTAGGTACATTCCATAAGGATTAAGTTTGATGAGTAATACCGGGGGCTTATTGACACTTAAAAAAACTTATAACTAGTAGTGCAACCATTTGACCCCGGTTGGACCAAAAACTAATCAGCTCCAAGACATAAGAAGTAATATTTGTCTATATCAATTTTCATGAAATTCGGACAGGACGTTCGAGTTATCGTGGAACAGACACACAAACAGATGCCTAAAACAAAATCGTGGAGATAAATATAGAATTGACTTCGTTGGATAAAAAACACAACCAGTTTAACACATGGGTTTACGTATTACGATTGTTGTTGTCATTCTTCCTAAGATGTCATTCCCATTTTTCGATTCATGTTTGAAAAAGCGGCAGAAAGAGGTTGATTTGAGTTTACCGAGAAGGTTTTATCAAATCAGCCTGTAACTGTAAAAAAATACGTTTCAAGTTACTGATGTTCACTGTAACTCTCGTTCAGGTACGAAACATATTAAATAACATTTTGTTTAAAATTATTCAGCACAAAGTGGCAAAAAGGCCACTTTCGACGAATGAACGTTTTTTCAACTCAATTTATTGGATTCTACGTAACGCTCAGTGTTATCGTAGAACAAATAGACGGACAGACGTTTAAATCAAAATCGTGGTGTTTACGAGTATATTTCATTTCGTTCAATCAATTAATCGCCTTTTAAATAGAATTAATGCCTTAATTTGATCAATAAATATTTTTTTCTTTTTGGATTGAATTACAAGTCCTAATAAACAATGTATAAAAGTATGTAAGTAGAGAAACCTAATAAGGCAAATAAGTTGAAGCTAAATGTCTGATTTGGTACTTGCTATCAAACCAGTGCATGTACGGTCATACCGTATGAATAGTGCATAGTACATTAATTAGATCTGGGGGGCAGGTATCGATTTTTATATCGATTAGCATATATCGATTTTTTTATGAGCAACTAACCAACTTAAAATATGGATTAATTGAAAGTAGAAAGTTAATTTTCACGATTGAATGATGGAAAATACGGGAAAACTCACTTTTAAAAGTTTAATTCACAATTTAATTGCTTGAAAATCGAAGAAACTTTGAAAAAATCAAATGATTATTTGGAATTTATTTAAATAAGCTCAGAATTTTTTTTTAAGCTCGTTGACATTGGATTTTACTTTCAGGTTAGGTAACATAAAAAAATAAAAATTCACTACGATTTATTTTTTGCTACCACTAAGGGAAATTTGCTCATGCCCGTTTTATAACCCCAACCTAAGGGAAATTTGCTCATGCCCGTTTTATAACCCCAACCTAAGGGAAATTTGCTCATGCCCATTTTATAACCCCAACCTAAGGAAAATTTGCTCATGCCCATTTTCCTATGCAAAACGCAATTTCATAGATTTAGGTTTCGTTTAATTACACAGAAGTTACTGGTGGGAGGATGGAAGTTTAGCCTAGTTAGACTGGGTTAGGTTACATTAGGTTTAAATGCATTAAGTTAGGTCAAAAAAACAAATTTGGGTTCAGGCAGCCTCATACAGTGACGAGCGAAGCGAGTCACTGTATAACTCGCTTCGCTTTACATCCAGGCTTAGAATAATGGTAGAAAAAGTTTGATATGAAGTAACCGAAAAGGGTTTGATGCTACTTGGCTGGAACTGTGATGATATGCGTTCCAGGTCGTCCTAACACATAGAACCGACCATCGTGAGGACGATGATTGAATCATTCGTTAGCGCCAAGTGCATGGCATCAAAAGGAGTACATTCCCAACGAATTTGGAGGATTAGAAGAGCACCACAACTCGTTTCATAGCACCAGTCTGGGTACTTTCATGACAGAGTGTATACCCAAATATTTGTTCTTTAGTTATTTATAGGGGGTTTCAAAAATTGCACTTCTAATTGTTTAGATGTACCTATGCTGAGAGTAATAAGATCAAAAATTCTTTGTCATTTAACGACAGTAAGCATTAAATGCATATAGTGGATCGATTCCTGGAGACTGGTAGACATTCTAGATTCTAGACGACGAAAACGGAGGGAACAAGGCCCATATCCAACATAGATGACCGTGTTTTGATGCTGCGAATAATCATTATTCTTTTATTATCAAAAATAGCATGTGTGAAAGATATCTTGAATATTTAGGACGGACTCGAATATTTAGGACCGTAAAAGCAATGTACCGTATAGAGCCAGGTCTGGGGCGGCCAAGTATTATGGATTTTTTTTTTAACTGTAATGAAAATAGTGTCCATGTTTATACATTTTTCTCACTTTTTACACGATTGAAAATCATTATATTATACAATTTTCATTATACATAGNTGTGAAAGATATCTTGAATATTTAGGACGGAATGAAGTGGCGCATTTACCGTAAAAGCAATGTACCGTATAGAGCCAGGTCTGGGGCGGCCAAGTATGGAGCAACTTAATTATGGATTTTTTTTTTTAACTGTAATGAAAATAGTGTCCATGTTTATACATTTTTCTCACTTTTTACACGATTGAAAATCAGAAAGATATTATACAATTTTCATTATACATAGCCAACTCCAACCGCCGTAAAGCTTTCATTTATAAATGAGATTTCGAGCATTGTTTTTTTCATTAATGCTTGTATTTCTCTCAGTGCTGGATTAACCTTCCACGGGGCCCGTAGCACATTCACAGAGCGGGGCCCCCTCCACCCCCACCTGAGTAGTGTACATTTTGGAGCCAGTATAAAAATTTATTATTTTTTGACATTTTGGTCTAGTACCTTTAAAGTTGGTTAGAGAAAAGTGAAATTGAATTTTGAGTATACCAACATCGATGCTTATATTGCAATACTCGGTGTACTTTCCTAAATTAGATTTTACTACATACTTTGAAGAGTTGGGGGCCCCGTCAAAATGATATGTTTTTTCAATTGTCAATCCAGAAATGTTGAAATATCTAGTGAAAGTTGTCAAAGCGCGGGGCCCGTAGCACGTGCTACTATTGTTAATCCGGCCCTGATTTCTCTTGTCTCAAAATAATCGATAAAATTACTGAGTGAGCACTAACGAATGAAATTATCAAAATCGCATTTCTAGTCAAAATAGAGGCGGCAAGTTCTAAATTGCCTCGGGGCGACGACAGATAAAATCCGCCACCGGCTGGAGAACACTACAAACTTCATGCAAACACAAGTGACTGCACATATTGTTTTATATTAAAAGTTACAGTATGTCTACACATTAAAAAATATCAGCCACTGGCCCGTCATTTTTGAAAACTGGACTCTTTCCTCAATGTAGTATCTTTCTAGCTTTCTGATGTCGTGTGCGAACCCTTAATACCTCTTTCCTCAATGTAATATCTTTCTAGCTTTCCGATGTCGTGTGCGAACCCTTAATACCTCTTTCCTCAATGTAATATCTTTTCGATGTCGTGTGCGAATCCTTAATACCTCTTTCCTCAATGTAATATCTTTCTAGCTTTTCGATGTCGTGTGCGAACCCTTAATACCTCTTTCCTCAATGTAATATCTTTCTAGCTTTTCGATGTCGTGTGCGAACCCTTAATACCCCTTTCCTCAATGTAATATCTTACTAGCTTTTCGATGTCGTGTGCGACATCTTTCCTCAAAAGAGGTAGATACTATAACCTACAATGGAAGTTAGCCGTTTTACCTCCACGTTTTTTCTTCTGTTTTTTTAGTTTTCACTTCGACTGCTTTCGACAACTGAATTCCTCATGAAGATCTCAATGAATATCTTTCCGGAGCGTGTGAAACGCTTTAATACCACTATTCTCAAAGTGGTAAAGATAACCTACAACGGAATGAAGTTAGCCGTTTTATCTCCACGTTGTTTTTTCTGTTTTTTCTTTTTCACTTCAACTGCTTTCGCCAACTTAACTCCTTTCGAAGATCTCAATGGTGTATCCTTCGCACTTTTCTTATTCTTCTTTGGATTCTTATCAGCATTTTTTTTACTCAACAAATCAATCTTCTTATCAGGAGTATCTTTCGCACTGTTTTTATTCTTCTTTAGACTCTTATCAGCATTTTTTTTACTCAGCAAATCAATCTTCTTATCAGGAGTATCTTTCGCACTGATTTTATTCTTCTTTCCATTCTTATCAGCATTTTTCTGACCCTGCAAATCCTTTTTCTTATCACTTTTAATGGCTTTTGAATTCTTGCTTGCTTGCTTTGAATAGGTACCACCATCATCCTCTTGTTTTCTTTTTTTATTTGATTTCTTCTTTTTAACGGCATTTTTATTTTTCTACAATGAAAAAAAAAAAAAATCATTATGAACATTAATTCACAAGTTAGTATTTTAGTATTAATTCACAAGTTAGTATACACCTGCCGACTATCCAACCTGTATAGGTTGGATAGTCCATACGGAATATGATAAAAGAAAGAGTGGATAAATTTTTGGACTTCCAGAAAACGGAAAAGAGGAGAGCAGAGGCATAATGGACTGAGGAAGGGAAGGAGCAGAATAGAGAACGGACGAAAAGATACTGGAGAGGGGGAGGGGGGGGAGAGGAGGGAGGGAGAGAGAAAGGCAAGAATTCAGGATACATCATGAATGAAGGTATTTTCATTGATCAAGGAATCTTTAAGATCGTATTCAATGGTAGCTAATATTTTGGTTTGTCATTGTATGTAGACTGTAGACTCGGACGATTTTTTACTTACCTTCTGAGTTCCTTCTCCACCAGTCTCATCTTCATCCTCAGATTTCTGTTGAATCCACGCTTCCTCCCATTGTTTCATATAACTGTCCTCTACATCGTCTCCTTCTTGTCCATCATCCTCGAAATCTTCTTTCAGTTTGTCTTCTCGTTGGAACTCTCCTTCAATCTCATTGTCATCTTCATCACTATCTCCAACTAATTCATCTACTATCATTTCTCCAGCTTTGGCTGCTTCTCTTTCCTCAATTTCTTTTCTAGTTGGAATTCGTTTATGTATCTCTTTCATCAATTCTTTATATTCGGCATCAGACAGATCTAATTCTTTGTGATCTTTAAATCCAGCATGACGATAGAGTTGATGCATCAACGATTTGATATCATCCACACCCTGAAATCGGAATTAATCAAGAATTTGAAGAACGAACTGAGATTAAGTACCTATTAAAACCATTAACTATTTACGATTTTAATAAAACTTGGCGAATGGACATTCATTATATTGATGGAATTAGCAGATTAGGGCCTCCTTGTAGCCCCAGCGTCTATGACCCGTTGAAAACACCAGTTCCCGTTCGATCACTGAAGTTAAGCAACGTCCAGCGAGGTTATACCATGTGGATGTCCACGTGGGTTCGCGCCATCGTGATGCCGGTTTTTTTCCGACCCAACCCAGGCTGGGTGAGGTCAATGTGGGTAGCTGATTTGCAAGTTTCCAGTGAATGGAGGGTAAAACCCCCCTCTTGATGACCAATACGGTCCGGTCCTAGCAAAAGCCGAGTTTTGAAACACTCGGGTTTGGCTATTGTATTAACACAAGTTGGCATAGTGTTAGATGAAACTCTCTGAAAACACGTCGTGGTAGGATCGGGCCTAAGTTTTAAAGAGACGTTAAGCCAATTTTTTTTTTTTTTTTTTTTTTTTTTTAAAAAAAAAGGCCCTGTTGGGTACGATTTTGAATTTTTGTTTCAACCAAGGTAGAAGTGCTTTGTATTGAGGTAAAAATATAACTGTCCTCAGAAATGAAAATGTCCGTTCGAAAAATGCCTTTTGAACTAATTTGGTTCCATGATTGTCTTTTGTCAAATTTATTGTGTGTTGAAATAACTCTTGATACGTTCATTCCATTTTGCTTAACAATTTTGGGATTGACCGAAAGTTCGCCTACGCAAATATTTACTTTTGCGTAGGAGGGGCGGTATGAGATTCATCCTGTGCTAAACGTCTACAAATGCAATGTCCCGGGCAGCGGAGTCGTTAAATAAAAACTTCGGCTCCTCTGACTCCTGTCAAAAATTAGGAAAACGCAGCAGTCCTAGTTATGTTAACGATGGAAGTGAATTACTCATCGATTACTTACATCAACTTCAATTGATCCGTCAGGTCTAACAGTTACATCTCTTCCAATGGTCGACAATTCTCCCTTGACGGCAACACATTTCTTGGGCAACGTTTGTTTTAGCTCAGCATTTTCTATCTCATTAGGAGTGACTAGAAACAAACAAAGGAAAAAACTTCTCAACTTTGATGAACAAAAAAAAAAAAATATATATATCCAGTGATAATTCACCGCATCAAGTCCAGTTTTTAACTCCACAATTAAAACTTGATATCAACATTCATAAAATAACTATTAGGTAATCTGGAGTCTCATGGCGGCCCATTACTTTGTGAGGGGTGCAAGCCAGCTTCATGGCGGTCCTAAAGCCCGTATAAATACAAAAGATTTGGAGTTAGGAAGGGCATCCAGCCTTTAAAAAACTCTGGTTCACCAAAAAAGGACGGCCATCAGCAAATTGCAGTTTCCACGGATACTGTAAGGAGAAAAAACACGGGGATGATGTCATCAGAACGAAATGTAGGCGATCTTTGGTCGGTAAATAAATCTCCAGTGGACTTGTAAGCTGGGATCGAGGTAGATTTTGACAATTTAATATGTATCGAGCGTTTCAGGTGACGTGGTGATGAGTGATCTATACCCACCACCTATTATTGTATCATAAAATAATAGATTTGTGGATGAGGACATTGAACGTAACTTATATATATATAGTAGTAGTAAATCTGTCTCAAAGACAGGTATCAACCGAACTTCCTTCATTTGCTGATAACCCCGTCCTTTTCTCACATCACGCATCATTCCAAACCTCCTTCTACCTCTTCCTCTTTTTCCCTCCATTATTCTCCTCTGCAGACAATCCCTCCTCAATATGTGCCCCAACCAATTCCTTTTTCTTCTTCTTATTGTTTCCATTAAAATTATCCTTTCTCCAACTCTTCTCAATACTTCTTCATTTCTAACTTTGTCTTTCCAGCACACCCCCTCCAATTCTCCTCCACAACCACATCTCAAAACTCTCCAAATACTTCTCCTCCTTCTTTCTTATCACCCAAGTTTTACTCCCATACAACAACACGAACGTAACTTACCAAATGAATAATACACAGGAAATCCAGTTGAGGTGGAAGTTTTAATGAACACTTTTCTTATATTCTTCCATCCACCTGGATATTTACATTTATCAAAACCTTTGGACAATGCTTCCAGATTGTCACAAATCTGTTCTACGCTCATATCAGTGTGTCCTATTTTACATACTGAATTTGTACAACAAGTAGATTTGAACACAATTTGAGTTTTTTTCAAAGCTCGTTCTACTTCCAATTGGATTTTATTGTCTTTTTCAAGCGAAATCGGTATGGGTACTTTTCTAGATTCGTAAAATTTCTTTCCTATGATTGAACTTAATTTAGCTGCAATTTTCCCATCAACTAGAAACACATCGTACATGTCCGATAATTTTCGTCTCATTTCGTGGGTGTAATATTCTGCTCGGATTTGCCGAAGAGTCATAACCTAGAAATTAGAAAATATTTATCGTGAGAGGTAACACTGCCCTAGCCAGAGGGGCTTGCCATCAATCATCGTCCTCAAGATGGTCAGTTCTATGGAACAGGACGACCCTGAGTGCATCCATCACAGTACCAAAGGCCATTAAAAATATTTTCAGTAACATCATAGCAAACTATTTCTAACATTTTACAAACCTGAATCTAGAAATGAGGAGAATAGTTGGTTTTAGGATGAACACCGCTATCACAACAAAAACCTCCGATATATTTTTGTAAGTAATATATTATTATTTTTAAAGAAACGCATTCGGTTATCCATATAAAAGTTACCATCTTTACAATTTACCCCATCACACAGCTTCTACACTTGCGTGCACAAAAACTGCACAACTCATTTTTCTTTCAAATAAGCCCTCTGTATCTGTTGTTATACTACGTAGAATGTTGTAAGATATGAATTCTGAAAGGAAATATTCTCAACTTTGTAAAGGAGTCTTGAATGGTCTAAATCGCCCCATTCAAAAGCCTGAAAATTTACTTCTCTCATAGTGTGTCAGAAAGAAAAATTTGAGCGTGGCTTTCCTTGAAAATATTGATTTTTACTCATTTTGACCAGTTAATTTACAAATTTTCTTGACAAAAAACAACGATGATGATTTAGCAGTTTACTTCTTCTTCTTGTTGTCAAAATTGACACATCTCCAGAAAATACCGCTCAAGTGGTTACATTACTTCAACACGGTTGCACTCAAAGTCAAGTGGCTGCACAGTTGGGTATAGACCAAGCAACTGTTTCTAGAGTCTTCCGAAGATATCAAGAGACACATTCCTTCAAAAGAAGACCTTTTACTGGCAAAACAACAGAGACATGTCAACGGAATGACCGCTTTATAGTGATGCAGTCACTCCGCAACAGGACTTTAAATGGAGTTCAGATTGGTCAGGAGCTCCTACGGACGAGAGGTGTGGCTATAAGTGAATGGACAGTGAGGCGAAGACTCAAGAAAGCCAACCTAGCACCTAGGAGACCAGCAACGGGTTCTAAATTCACCGCAGCACACCGAGCTCGACGATTAAGATTCGCTCGAGAACACGTCAATTAGACTGAAGAACAATGGGGCTCTGTAGCAATAGTTTCCCATTGCGGTTTGCTGTTACTAGTGATTACTAGTATGTTTTGAGGTAGTGGCACCTGTTGTTGACTTATCCGCTACCTCCCCCTTAAAATTTAATTCTGCCCATTGATTATAGATTATGAATTTATGTGTGATAATGTGTGGCTATGTAGTAACTTGCATTAAATTATTAAGTTGAATCTAAAATATTACACACTGATCAATTGATGGAATCAGCATGTAGTTTTTATATTAAATACCTACTGAATGATGTGTGTGTAGTGTATGTGTGCCTTGAGTGTGTAACATGATTGTTTGTGTCGTCTTGTTTGCTATGTGTTGTGTTAAAGTGGTGTTTTAATCTGACTGCTAATTTAACCACAGCCAGGTTAACTATTATGTGTACGGCCTAACANTAATATTGGGCTGTTCCATATTTTCTAAAATTTTCTAAGCAACTATTTTCTTTTATGATGAAGAATATTGGTGGCTCATAAGCAATGACTTGTACAGCTTCATGCGATATAGTCTTGTATCCCCTAATTACCGTAAGCAGACAGGTGCGCTGGGCGGAGCTGAGTATACTTCTCAAGTTCTTTACTTCCAACCGGCGGCTCCAAACGCTACTAGCATATGCCATTACGGGAAGAATGACCGCATTATATATTGTTTCCATTGATTTACCAGTGTTCCAATTTAGTTTCATATAATGGCGCATGGTAAAGAAAATGTTTTTAGATTTGTCAGCTATATATTTTATGTGCTCACAGAACGTCAGTTTGTCGTCAATGACCACTCCAAGATATTTGAAACTATGGACCCGGTTTATGCTTGTTCCTTTGATATGGATTTTAGGTTTTGAACAATGGGGCTGTGTTCTCGTTACTGATGAGAGTAGGGTGTGCTTATATGGCAATGATAGGAGAGGAAGAGTGCACAGAAGACCTGGTAAGCGATATTTGCAATGCTGTATCAAAGAAACAGTAAGTTTTCGAGGTAGTTCCTGTATGATCTGGGCAAAAATTTCGCTTCAAGGTAAAACAGAATTGGTTTTTATCGCTTGCGGTGCCAACAGTGGACTAACAAGTGAACAATACATTCAGGAGATACTGGAGGAACATGTTGTACCCTTTCGCACCTGTTATTGGCAAAAAGTTTGTCCTCATGCAAGATAATGCACGCCCTCACACACCAATCTGGGTCAGAGAATATCTGAACTTGATGAATATTGAGACAATGGATTGGCCTGCGCTTAGTCCGGACATGAACCCAATTGAACATCTTTGGGATCTATTGAAAAAAGCTGTTAGAGATAGGGATCCAACTCCCCAAACCGTTGCAGAGCTAAATAACGCCCTTAGTGAAGAATGGGAACAATTTCCAGAAGAAACTGTTGTTTCCCTGATCAAATCAATGCCAAATCCGATGAGAGCAGTAATAAGAGTAAGAGCTAGAGGAGGCAATGTCAATAACTGATTATATCAAAGAACACAAATTAACAATACATTCCTCGTGATTTCTTACCTTTAGCATTGATGAGTTTTCTTTCTTTTCCCACACCCTACAGCAAAAGTATTTTTTCAGGCTTTTTAATGTGTGGGATTAGGAAATGGAAACTTTTATTTGAATGTGGAGAATATTTCCTTTCAGAATTCATATCTTACAACATTCTGTGTAGTATAACAACAGATATAGAGGGCTTATTTGAAAGAAAAATGAGTTATGCAGTTTTTGTGCACGCAAGTGTACGTCTCGAGTAATTAGGAATCAGTTTTCTTAGAAATATTCCACATAAGTTTACAAATACTCAGAGAAGTTGGGACACTGAACCCCAACCAGAGAAGTTGTGAAACGTTGTTATGGTCATGTCTCGCTTGTAAGAGACTTTTGATGTTGTGTCTTAATTACAACCCGGAATTGCTTCCACGTGACTTCGCATAGTGAATGAACTATAATAAAGGATATGCACACCTCAGATATGGACTGGACATTAACATTCAGAAGACCAAATTCATTGTGATCATTAAATCTAGACCCATACAGGACATCTCAAATAGATGAAAATAATTGGAGTGCATTATGTTGTTGTTGTAGCGGTGTTCCTGTTAAAATATTAATAGTCTCTTATTTATACTGCCCGAATAGGACTGAAGAGTTCCTTTACAGGGGCAGTTTTTTGAGTGCTATTATTATGTGGAAAATATCTCAAATTCATTAGGATAAAATTCCATGGGTTGGCTGGGCTTGAACCTACGCCCTACTGTNGTTTATAATATTAATAGTCTCTTATTTATACTGCCCGAATAGGACTGAAGAGTCCCTTTACAGGGGCAGTTTTTTGAGTGCTATTATTATGTGGAAAATATCTCAAATTCATTGGGATAAAATTCCATGGGTTGGCTTACCACTACGCATTCTATATTAATGTTTTAAAAAATGGTAGCAACAGGTTGATATGAGGACGAAAAGTGTATTTAAGTAAGGTTAAAAATCTAGGTCATCAATTAATCTTCTGATTTTTGTTTTCAGGAAAAATAAAAATTGCCCAAACAATATACGGCTTATGTTCTATTTCTTATGCACTAATTTTCAATCCGTTTTTTTTTTTAAAAAAAAGTAGACATTTTTTAAGTCAATAAAAAGTGTCCCATTTTTAAGAGTGAAAAGAATTCACGGTCCTTGCTCAGAACCAAAATCAACATCGTTATGTTGAAGGCAGGGCCGGGAAGTCGTGAAAATAATCTTCGACTCCTAACTCCGCAGCCCTGGATGAAGGTTTACCATAAAGTTTGAACCACTGGTAAACTTACCTTTGAGATTTGTGTTACACCGAGCTCTTTCAATTTATCAGTAAAATTAATAATATACATTTCATCATCATGTCTCAACTTTCTGTGATGTTTCTTTTCGTCAGTAATGATAAGAACAACGTCGCAAATTTTGTTTTCTGGACTATGCGTGAGATTGATTCTCAAAGTGGTTTTAGGATGAGTTGGAATTGCAACAGTTTCAAATTGGGCAAAAATAGGGGTGCCTTCCGAGTCAAATAAAGATTTTTTATTCTTATTTTTATAATGGTCAAAGAATGCCTTTACAGCTGGTAAAACCTGAAATGAAATGAATTGTGCTATTAGAACAAAATTATGCGCCAAATTTTAGCATTGAATAGACAGATCTACGATGATGAATTGGGGAAAATGTGACATGTACATGAGAATTTAGAAAGGCATGGCCGTATAAGGTCAAACACAGTATTCTTCCTGATTTTGCATTCATTGTACACTATAAGAATTATACTCGCATATCGCAAATACCACTTACTANTATACTCGCATATCGCAAATAACACTTACTAAAAAAAAAGATGTCAAACTGAGATCGGTCAACGCGGAATTCTAATTATGGAGCATGGAGTCATATGTGACGACTTGTATTTAATCTCCTTAGTACATAACACAGCAGTTGGCGCTCTGTAGCGATGTTACACCCGCACCAAGACGGTTGGTTCTTCGTACCGGGGCTACCCGTGCCCTCGGACACGGCCAAAGACCATCAACACTGTTCCTATGACAACTCACTGTGCTTTTCCTCCGTTGGACCCAGCCGTGCTACTTCCTCAAAGAGTTGGTATATAAATACTTGCTAAACCCTGAAGTATCTGATCGTTTTCGTCTATGTATGCTGCTCATGATGTAAATCATGAGCAGCCAGCAACTATCCATCAAACCCAACTAATCTAGAGCCGTCAGCATTATGGGCAGATCCTGTTGGAGATGCCGCTTTTCTTGGCCTGGAGACACAGTGCGAGTCGTTGAGAACGTTAACAAAAACAACGTAATTAAAAATTGAAGTAATTAAAAATTATTTACATTTTCAGGTCTAATGTCATCTAAAGGAATAACCTCTTGTTCTAGCAGCGGTGTTGCTCTGTTTTATCAATGGTTTTCTAAATTTAGGTATAAGGTTAGCGAAAGGTTTTTGATAGTCTGTGACTGATGTAGTGGCCGGCTATTGATGTTGGTTTTGATTCATTTTAAATTTTCAGTCAGTATGCAACTTTGAAAACACAACATCGTCAACAGCCCATACTTGAGCGTAGAACCAGCCATCGTTATGGTGCGAATGTTTTATAACTATTAGCCCAGATGACAGGCTAAGTTATTTTTTGTCAAAAGTTATTTACTGAGATATCTAATGAATATGCCACTGTCACTGAATATCTAAAACAATGATTCATAATTATTAGTGATAACATACCTTGTTACTGTTGATATATTGAACTTTTGAATTAGTCTTTTTCACAACCTTAGACTTTTGATTAGAGTTGCTATGATTATCTTTCTTCTGGACAGACTCAGACTTACTGATGACATCCTTGTTTGTGATTTGATTTTTGACGACATTCATAAACGTAGAGCTCAAAGGAACTTTAGATTTCTTTCTACTTTTTAATTTATCTTTGGATTTTTTAGAAAGACCCAATACGGCTGGTGACTTTTTAACTTTAGGATTTTTCATTTTATCTTGTCTTATGAAACGTGCACTCTTTTAAATCTACTTGCGAGATGTACTCAGTACTAATCTACAAATATTGAGTATTGTCTTTATGTAATATATTTTAAATAAAAATAATTCACTTATAGTAGACTAGAAATGAAAGATAACAAAAAATCAAATTCAGAAATGTGAGGTTAATGTTTGTTTTGATCACACCACGTGGGTTATAGGCAACGTTGCCAATTGGCATTTTAGTAACCCTACTTTAGGAGGAAACAAATTCTTCCTAGATCTAAGATCAGCTGTATTCTATATTGTTATAACGGCCATGCCTCTAAGGCGCCCAGCTATGGGCCGTAGCGAAGCACGGGCGAAACAGCTAGTTGATAAAAAGTGTCGATTTCTTGAGAAATTTAAAAATTCACATGAAAGTTGAAATATAAGGACTATCTTTCCTTTTTCTTTTAAATAATTGGGCGGAGCGAAGCGTAGCCTTATACTCCCTACAATCGATTTATATCGATTATATATGTCCAAGGGTGCATACATCTATTTTCGGAACAATATCTTGAACCGTTTCCGATTTTTCGACCGATTATTTTGCGTTTCAAATAAGACCTACTACTCAACGGCATGATGCAATCAAGAAAGGTGCGGTATTCTCAAAAAATCTTGTTTTAACGGAATAATGGAGCAATATGCTAAAGTTTATGTGGTGCCCGAAAATTCGAGGTGAAACGGATGGCTCCGCCCGTTTTTGTCCACGGACACANGCGTTTTATAAATGGATATATTAGTGAGGTACTCTTCCATCATCGAGTTACGCCAATTGTTTATCAGTCAGTCAATATTAGTACCAACTGAGCTTTGCGTTTCATAAATGGATATATTAGTGAGGTACTCTTCCATCATCGAGTTACGCCAATTGTTTATCAGTCAGTCAATATTAGTACCAACTGAGCTTTGCGTTTCATAAATGGATATATTAGTGAGGTACTCTTCCATCATCGAGTTACGCCAATTGTTTATCAGTCAGTCAATATTAGTACCAACTGAGCTTTGCGTTTCATAAATGGATATATTAGTGAGGTACCCTTTCATCATCGAGTTACGCCAATTGTTTATCAGTCAGTCAATATTAGTACCAACTGAGCTTTGCGTTTCATAAATGGATATATTAGTGAGATAACCTTTCATCATCGAGTTACGCCAATTGTTTATCAGTCAGTCAATATTAGTACCAACTGAGCTTTGCGTTTCATAAATGGATATATTAGTGAGGTACCGTAATCTCCGTTAAATATATTTTTATTGAATCTCATACGCAGAGAGGAAATACGTAATTATCAATTAGTAATACACACAGCCTTTATTTTGTTTAGGAGGCCTTTACCAAAACAATAGAGATAGGTATCTGTTACGAAGCAATTTGTGTTGGGATATTGCTTCATGTTTATTTAAGTGCGTAGATTCATTTTAAACAAGAAAACATTTTAAATTAATAGGTAGTCTGGGAATCTAAAAAGTTAGAAATCAGGTATGTAATTAATCCTTGAGGTTAAAATAATAAATTATTGGTATACTGTATACAGGATGTACTAAAAAATGTGGCTCCAAGGAACTCTTCTTATTTACATTAAAGATACTCCTTAAATCTGGAAAACATATCAATTTAAATACAAACCCATTTGAATAAAAAATTAATAATATTTCATTTTCTAGAACTCCACTTGAGTGCGTGTTGGATTGGTCACTACCACTTGAGTGTTTGATTTCTATTTTAAAAAATGTTCTGACCAAAAAATTACATATAATTTTATTATAAAATAAAAACAGAAACTTTACAAGTGCAAGTGGCCACTTCGCTAATTTGCAGTCGGAGTGGCAACTCACACTTGAATGAAGTTTTAGAATGTGGCCCTAAACATATTCATATTAATACCCTGATAAGTAATGAGAAGTGTAATGTGTATTCTAAATAGTACAGCTCCTTTAATTCTACTGATGCGTTCTTTGGGAGTAAATCTAAAGACGATCCGGTTTAAGATACAATGCAATTACTTAATAATATCAGGAGTTTTTTCAGTGTACAGTCAAATATTTCAGATCGTATTGGAGATACAAAAAAAAAAAAAAAAAAAAAAAAAAAAAAAAAAAAAAAAAAAAAAAAAAAAAAAANTAAATCAAAAAAAAAAAAAACATATTACCCCACCCGGGAGTGAACTCAGAACCTACCAACTATGAAATAGAGGTCTATGAAAATATAATATTTAAATTTAACTCTCATAATTTTTTCATAACTAACTTTATCTTCATTAATGTCTCTTTAACATCTATTGGTCATTCAAGACGGGGGTTTTACCCTCCATTCGCTGGAAATTTGCAAACCAGCTACTCACATTGACCTCACCCAGCCTGAGTTGGACCGGAAAAAAGAGCCAACGATACGCGGTGTTCCCAGACGGTCACCCATCCAAGTACTGACCACGCCCGACGTTGCTTAACTTCAGTGATCTGACGGGAACTGGTGTATTCAACGTGGTATGATCGTTAAAACACAAAAAAATAATTGGCTGAAATTATTTTTAAAAGTCTATTTCCTCTTTTTGATATGTCACACATAGATGTCTAGGTAAAGATATAGGGACATATGTAGAATGGATAGAATTTAATGGAAAAATCGATAATGCAATTTTTTTTTTTTTTAAAAAANTTTAATGGAAAAATCGATAATGCAATTTTTTTTTTTAAAAAAAAAAGGTGACCTTGAAAATACCCCTCAGGGTAATTAATCAGAATATTTTTTTTTTAGTCTCCAACAGGATCTGAGATATTTGACAGTAAAACTTTAACCTGTATTGTTTAAATTTCGTTACTGGTTCCATTAAAAAAAAGGGGGGTGGGGGTATTTTTCTCATTAGCCTAAAAAATCTGGGAGTAAGAAGAGAACTACACTTACTCGGTTCATTTTTACTCCACTTCATTTTTTTAACGTTTGAAAAATAAAAAAATATGGGTTTCTTTGATTTCTTTATATTGACATTTTCGAAAAAAATGGCTTAGTCCGTAATTTTGGTAACAACTTTGGACCACTACTGTATTTCGAGTATTGGGTTCTAGGGACCTCAAAACATTTTTTGGCAATTATAACTGGACATCGAAAATTTCAGCCCATTACAATACTTTCTTCTTCTTACATTCATTATCCTATAAAGATGAAAGTATTGATAAGATCGTATGATGTTCACACCAGACTTTTTAAAATACTTGTCTATATATATATTTTTTTTTTTTTTTGGTTTCCAGTACAAGTTGATATCAAAATGAAACCAACATACCTTCAACTTCTATTTACGTACAGCATTCTACTCATATTTGCCAAAGAAATGTCGGCAGCAAGAGCTGGCGGTCGAGGTAAAGGTGGCAAGAGTAATAAATTTGGAAGTCGAATGCTTACAAATATTCGCCACAGAAATCCTGCATCTGCGAGTTACTATGACAACAAAGACGTGAGTTCAATCATATGGAATGTTAAAATATTTAACATATCCTGCATCTGCGAGTTACTACGACAACAAAGACGTGAGTTCAATCATATGGAATGTTAAAATATTTAACATATCCTGCATCTGCGAGTTACTATGACAACAAAGACGTGAGTTCAAACATATGAAATGTTAAAATATTTAACATTTAAAGTTCCTCTGAGGCGGGTTACTATGACAACAAAGACGTGAGTTCAATCATATGGAATGTTAAAATATTTAACATTTAAAGTTCCTTTGAGGCGGGTTACTATGACAACAAAAACTTGAACTCAATCATATGAAATGTTAAAATATTTAACATTTAAAGTTCCTTTGAGGAGGGTTACTATGACAACAAAGACGTGAGTTCAATCATATGAAATGTTAAAATATTTAACATTTAAAGTTCCTTTGAGGCGGGTTACTATGACAACAAAGACGTGAGTTCAATCATATGGAATGTTAAAATATTTAACATTTAAAGTTCCTTTGAGGCGGGTTACTATGACAACAGAGACGTGAGTTCAATCATATGAAATGTTAAAATATTTAACATTTAAAGTTCCTCTGAGGCGGGTTACTATGACAACAAAGACGTGAGTTCAATCATATGAAATGTTAAAATATTTAACATTTAAAGTTCCTTTGAGTCGGGTTACTATGACAACAAAGATGTGAGTTCATTCATACGGAATGTTAAAATATTTAACATTTAAAGTTCCTTTGAGTCGGGTTACTAGGACAACAAAGACGTGAGTTCAATCATATGAAATGTTAAAATATTTAACATTTAAAGTTCCTTTGAGTCGGGTTACTATGACAACAAAGACGTGAGTTCAATCATATGAAATGTCAAAATATTTAACATTTAAAGTTCCTTTGAGGCGGTTTATCCTCCATTCACTAGAAACCTACAAACCAGCATTCTACATTGACCTCACCCAGCCTGAGTTGGGCTGGGAATGGCCAACATTACGGAGGCACGAACCAACATGGTCACACACCAAGGTAAACCTCGTTGGAGTAGCTTAACTTTAGTGATCTTAAGGGATATAAATTTCAATTAAAAAAAAAAAAAATTGTATCGACTGCAAAAAATATTGTTGAGTCACGAGCGTCTGTTACGACATTATCAAGCAGACAATATTTTTTGCAGTCGATAATTTTTTTTTTTCTTTATTGTTGAAATTTATATTTCATGATGACTGCAACCATCCTAAATACCATCTCTAAATTCGATCTTAAGGGAATTGGTGTATTCATCGTGCTATAGACACTGGCGATGTTAACATCTGACGTGCCATTAGTTCTGAGAATTATTTGGTCGATTCAGGGCTACGCTCTTATCATCGTATTAAGGGTTAATACAAACAGGAGGACATACATTTCATGACATTTTCAAGTCCTTTTAAAATCACTTCGTACACACGAAACACTGTATTTTCAGATTTTGAATGACTAATAGTGAATTTCCGTAAGCGTAATTTCTTACAATCGAATTATGACCTACATAGTGACTAAGTCATACTTGAAATTGTGAAAAGTTACTTGAGGGTGACATCCTCAACGGGTCGAGTACAACTGACGGTGTAAAATAACACGGAAAGCAACTCTGCGATTTTATTCAGGTAATTATACTCGTATTGCAGTGATTGACATGGTTCTGGGGGCCCATATCAATTTTTTCCTCCTATAAGAAATATATTATGATGACAATTATAAACTTTAGCAGTAGACAAAAACATATTTGGAACTACAGTCTCATACATTTGGCTACAACCAGTCAAAATGATGCCACTTTTGATTGATTCAATAGATAGTCAAATAACATATATTTATAAATAATTCATATTAATTTTGAAGTTTATCAGTCAAATTACATTTATTAGGTTTTAGCCTGCCTGGTCTAGTGGGTATCACACTGGCCTTGAACGCGGGAGACCCGGGTTCGAATCCTGGTGGAACTGGGTTACATTTATTAGGTTTTAGCCTCCCTGGTCTAGTGGGTATCACATTGACTTTGCACGCGGGAGACCCGGGATTTGTATTCATTAGGTTTTAGCCTCCCTGGTCTAGTGGGTATCACACTGGCCTTGAACGCGGGAGACCCGGGTTCGAATCCTGGCGGAACTGGATGTATTTCGGAACTGTGCTTGGTTGTTCGGGATGCACTGAGCCTCGTGAGGACAATTGAGTACCTAGCTACTTTAATGTGAGTAGCGACCAGTGGATGCATTACAAGAGCAAAGAAATATATAGTGCAGGGGTCCTTGTAATGTTGTGATACCCACAAATCTAGGTTGTGACAACGCAGTACTAGTACTATGCGTTAACACAAATATTAAACACATTTATTATTATTAGGTTATACTAATATAAATTTTTTCGCCCTGCGTATACTCTTCGTTGTAAGCGACACATTTGCCGCTTAGCGTAATGAAATTTGATGTGTAGTTCCCGTTTGGGTTCTAAACGTGCACCGAAAATTTTCGTAACTGTCAGTCTCATACATAGGTATATAGGGTTCCGTACTGAAAATTTAGCCCAAATGTTAAGAGATATGAATAAAATGATCGGGAATGTACCGTCAAAACCAGCACCATGACTGTTAACCTATGATGATGATGATAGTGGATATTGAAAAAAATGGGTAGGGGGCGGGGGGAGGAAATTGGCCAAAAGGATTTTCTACAGCCACGGGACATATACGATGTAGCGAAATGTTATTAGTATTTTTTATAAATAAGCAATCTGACCTTGACAATAACGAAAATAAATTCATAGGTACCTCTACTAGTACAACACTTTATTTTTAAATGAAAATTGACAAGTCTAATTGACATGTCAAGCGGGGCACTCATCGCGTTGGCGCGGCGTGGAATTATTGCATTGCTTTGTAGCAAGTGTTCTCTTAAGCAGGGTCCACACTTGTGTTGCAAATGTTGTACAACATAAGTGTGGACCCTGCTTTTAAACTTGCGATGTTGTCCGACACGGTACACGATCCACACTTTTAATGTTTCTAAGAAATGTTCCATATTTTTGGAAACATACAACATGTTGGACAAAATTTTCTCAACACGTATGTTGCAATGTTGTACTTATGTTGCAATGTTGTACAACATTTGCAACATAAGTGTGGACCCTGCTTTAAAGATCCAGAAAAATATTGGGAGAGAGTTCGTATTTTAATATACTCTACAGATTTTTCTATAAACCATAAATTACAAAAAGGGTTAGATGCAAGAGCATTTAGCTCACCAATATATATTACACAAAAATGTTCATTTATTGAAACATCTTCTCTGTGACAAATAAAAAAAATCTAATGAAGTGATAAAAAAAACGCTTTCAACCGAGGGACACGCCTCCAAAGTTACCATTTTGATCCTTAGTCAACCTAACCTAAATAGAGAATACTATTAATAAGCCCTTATCTTAATTCGCAATACCATATTTGTGACACAAACCCAATTTGAACTCCGTAGAACCTCTCAGTTTACGGGTCTGGAACCAACCCAGGCTGGGTGAGGTCAATGTGGGTAGCTGGTTTGCAAGTTTCCAGCGAATGGAGGGTGAAACCCCCGTCTTGAATGAGTAATAGATGTTAAAGAGACGTTAAGCCAAATTGAAAAAAAAAAAAAAAAAAAAAAAAAAATGGTATTTAGGACGTTTGTAGCCATTATGAAATATAAACTTCAATAAAATATTGTGTATCAACTCAAAATAATAAGACGAGTCACGAGCGCTTTCGTCTGTTACGACATTTTACTTGAGAATGTCGTAACAGACGAAAGCCCTCGTGACTCGCCTTATTATTTGTAGTTGATACAGGATATTTTATTGAAATTTATAGAATTAGAGTGTCACATTACATCACGTCGGAAACGGACAGCTCGTCCTACAAGTGTGAAATGACTTTTGATTGTACACT
Source organism: Pachypsylla venusta (assembly GCA_012654025.1). Classification (NCBI taxonomy): domain Eukaryota; kingdom Metazoa; phylum Arthropoda; class Insecta; order Hemiptera; family Aphalaridae; genus Pachypsylla; species Pachypsylla venusta. Next base: position 10,697,276 of record CM022883.1, read on the forward strand.
TGTACAGAGTGTGCTCTGACGTATGGTATGAGACTCATTCAGTAGGCCGATAAAGAGTTTGTAGTGTGCGCTCCCCCCCTTATATAACTCTATAACTTTTTTCTTTAAGGGTGCCAGAATCATCAAGGCATCTCATTTTGAGTTGGATTACTTACTTGGAAGAAAAATCACTTTTGTTTGTATGGCCCAGGGCTATCCTAGGCCTCAAATCACTTGGTTCAAGGACAGTATTGAACTTTATTCACACATGTTTTTCCAGGTAAGTCAAAATATTTTTCAATCAAAAATATCAATGTAAGGTACTAGAATGGAAAGCATTATACTGGGCATTATTCTGAAAATGTTAGAAATTCGTTAAATATCGATAACTATGTAAGGTACTAGAATGGAAAGCATTATACTGGGCATTACTCTGAAAATGTTAGAAATCCGTTAAATATCAATAACTATGTAAGGTACTAGAATGGAAAGCATTATACTGGGCATTACTCTGAAAATGTTAGAAATGCGTTAAAAAACACGAATTAAATATGTGGAAGAAGAAATGGAATCACGCGGCCAAAAAATGGGATCACGTGAAAAGTGGACCAAAAGAGTTGAGGAGCGATAAAGGGATAGACATAGAACACGAGGACGTCCAGCACTTTTAATTTTAAAAGAAGTATACTGTGATATTATAGACGCCTCTGTGGCAGAGTATGCATCACGCTCCGTTTGCACCAGGAAGATACCAGGTTCGAATGATGGTTGGTTTAAAAAAATTCAAAAGGTTTTTTCGATTCTTCATTTTGGGTTGCCAGTCCATGCCAGTCATAAAAGATGACTAAAGGAACGGTCGGATACGATATCTTTTCCATTACCTATGCAGAAAACAAAGAGAAGCTACTGCATTATCCATAAGGATTCTCAGGTATCAAAAACTCATGGCGAGTTGTTGCAAAACAGCCCGATGGCTGTTAACCTATGATGATGATTTTGGTTTGGTTTTTCAATTGTCAATCAATTGAAAAACAATCATATCAATTGTCTATCAATCGTCATATCAATTGTCTTCCCGAGAATAATTGATAGAATATGGTAGCAGCGACAAGTGATAGCATAGTAATAAGTATAGCTTAATGATAATGAAGTGATTGTTAAAAATAACTTGTAATTAAAGCTCCAGCACACGATGTGAACAAAAATATTGACCTATTTTTGTAGTTCAAACTTTTTGTTCATCAACGGCACGTTATGTTAGGTTCCATCTTTCAAATACCAACTTCATCTCACACGCACAAAAAAACCTAATTGAGGCTTAGATGCAGGGCCTTATACAGTCCTAAGGAGGAATCTAACTTGATCTCAACTTTAGACTATTTTTTTGTGAGGGAAAAATTTGCTTCCACGCAAACAAAGGAGTTGGTTTGTCGCGAGCCTCCGAAAGGGTTTTGTTATGCTCGCTAAAACATATTATTCGTGCCGTCTAAAAAATATATTTTGTTGCCCCGGAACCGCAAACACATAACATTAGAGCTCTAGACATTTTATCGGCGAAAATTATGCAATATTCTTTTTACCTATTTAAATTGATTTAACCCTTTTACATTGATAGGTTCACGAATGGCACATGGGGAATGATACAATAAAATCTAAAATGGAAATCGATCCGACAACACAGAAAGATGCAGGATACTATGAATGTCAGGCAGATAATCAATACGCCATTGATAGAAGAGGATTCCGAACTGATTTCTAACTTGTCTTTTGCAAATGTAATAACATCATTATTTATAAAGTCATCATCATTCAAATCCTTCAAAAAATGATAAACAAGAAACGCGGTCCTGGAAGAAGAAGAACATCATGGCTCGCCAATCTGAGATAATAGAATGACAAAACAACTGAAGAGCTGTTCCACATCATAAAAAGTAAAGAAAAAGTTGCCACGATGATCGTCCACATCCTGGAAGAAGAAGAACATCATGGCTCGCCAACTGAGACAATGGAATGACAAAACAACTGAAGAGCTGTTCCACATCATAAAAAGTAGGGTAGAAGTTGCCATGATGATCGGCCACATCTGAAACGGATAGGCATTCTAAGAAGAAGACGAATTATCGCCAATACAATATTATATTCTGGATTATCTCAATCCTTCCTTTCGGACAACCTAATTTACAACCTTATATTTTATTACATGTCCTTATATCTGGGGCCCATTTCATAAATCTTAAAATTCCTGTATTACAGGCAAAATGCATGCACATATTAGTAGAAGTAAATGTCAACATTTTAGAAGTGTTGTTTGTTATACAAGCCAGTAATATATGCAGCTTGCCTGTAATACAGGACTTATAAGTTTCATGAAATAGGCCCCATTTCTACCAAACAACATACTGAACTTAAAATATAATAAACATTAACTTTGCATAAACCAGTCACTATAAGTACGTAAAGGCTTTTGCCCTATCCTAGATTTTTAGCAGAATTTCAAGTGGTCAATTTAAACATTAAATTTTTTATTTAAATGTTTGAATACCTTGTTCAATATTGACATTATGGCTGCCACATAATGTCAAATCTTCACCACTTACACAATGAAACCCAGGTGCTGCCGACCAAGGCCCATAACCAGATGTTGAGTGAGCAGTATTTATTAAGATGTCATCTGCCCAGTCACCAGTGCAACAGCTTTTCAACAAGAATGAACCACCCCGTTCAATAAGAAAGACAGTGAGAGGTCTCAAATGAAACATATCCCACCTTATGAACACAAATAATTTAGACGAAAACCAGATAAAGCTGGGCATTAAGCAAATTCACACGAGAATCGTTGACACTACCATTGCATAGCACGCACCTAATAGGTCCCTGAGTCGTCCTCCGCCACCCATTCCTGAAGAGGAAAAAGAATTGCCACGTGATACTCGCTGTAAACTGGCGCTACTAAGATCCGGTTTCTCTAGAATACTGGGCTACTACAAGAACCGTATCGACTCAACTATTCGTGATGTCTGCGACAAGTGCAGTGGTACGCCGCATGACACAAAACACCTCTTCAACTGCCTAGCTGACTCCACTGATCTCACAATCACAGACCTATGGAACAGACCACGACGGGTTGCAGAGTTCCTCAGGTTCAATTGCGAATGGGATCCTGGAGGGACTGAAATTTGCTGAAGCTGCTACTACAACAACAACTTGCTATGGAAATTCATTACGTACGAAATCAAAAACACAATTATTGTATTCGATTTCTGATGAAACTTGCTATGGACATTCATTACGTACGAAATCAAAAACACAATTATTGTATTCGATTTTTGATGAAACTTGCTATGGACATTCATTACGTGAGAAATCAAAAACACAATTATTGTATTCGATTTTTGATGAAACTTGCTATGGACATTCATTACTTGAGAAATCAAAAACACAATTATTGTATTCGGTTTTTGATGAAATTTGCTATGGACATTCATTACGTACGAAATCAACAACACAATTATTGTATTCGATTTTTGATGAAACTTGCTATGGACATTCATTACGTACGAAATTAACAACACAATTATTGTATTCGATTTTTGATGAAACTTGCTATGGACATTAATTCTATTTAAATCTTTGAATAACTTGTTAATTATAAGTGTTAAAGAAATATTAACTTTTAAATAAATTAAAACAAAACACCAAAAACACTATTTATTATTATTTATGATGAAGAAATTAGTTTTGAATCATTCGATTCATCATCAGTCTAGTCGAGTCTAAAGATGGAAGTTGACTCATGGAAGAGTCATTACCAAAAAAACTATTTATAATAATTATCTATGAAGAACCTAGTTTCGAATCATTCGATTCATCATCAGTCTAGTCGAGTCTAAAGATGGAAATCGACTCACGGAAGAGTGAACTGCCATCTTTCGACTCGACTAGACTGATGATGAATCGAATGATCCGAAACTAGTTTCTTCATAAATAATTACGAGTATAAATAGTGTTTTCGGTAAGTGTTTTGTTTTAATTTATTTAAAAGTTAATATTAATTATATTCATAGAATTAGCTGATTAGTTATTAGATCCTATTGGGTTACCCTGTGGCCAAGTGGCAGTTCATTATTTGAGGTCTACAGTTCACAGAATTACCAGTGATATCCTAGAAACAATGTTCCTCACCTGGTCTATATCCCTTGAAACAACACCTATAATAACTTACTTCTTTATTATAATTTTAATATTGAAAATAATAATAATAATAATAAAATTGAAAAACATATATTTTTGTCATGAATAACATATATTTTTGTCACAATGCGCATCCCATGTTCTTACTGAATTTTATGTTTCCGCTTGATTCCAATCAACAGACTCCAACTAATGAATGAAAATACAACAAATCAATGTTTACTCTTCCTCGTCGTCATTTTGATCCACATACCGTTTCACTGAATCTCTGAAAACAATCAAAACGAGTTATAGCTACAGCATAACGGATGAAACAGAAAGTGAGGAAATTTGTTTTTCCTAACGCATTCGGTGCAGGAATGGTAAAACTCCAGCGCTAGTGTAAAAATAGAGGGGTTTGGAGTCAGGGAGTATTGCTATCAAAGAAATGAATTAGACACAGACCCGTCATGTCTCCAAAGCAGAGGTTGCCAAACTGGGGGGGGGGGGGGGGGGGGGGGNNGATAGCATTCAGCAACACATTAGCGTTTTGAATGAGATAGCATTCAGCAACACATTAACGTTTTGATTGAGATATCATTCAGCAACACCCATACCCATTCACAATTTATAATGTGAAGGGAAGGGGGGCGTGGGAGGCTTTCATTTCAAGAAAAGTACCAAAAAGTTTGGGAACCCCTGTTCCAAAGCGTCAAGTAGTGCAACCTTATTTGAGCCGTAAAATGTAATGATAAATTATAAATTGTATTTGTTTGAACGTAAGAATCGTTGTGACAATGATATAGATATTGAAATTTCAATAAAAAAAAAAAAATCCGTATTATCGTAGGATTTATGGTTTGGAGTCCTATGAATCAAATCCAGTTTGTACAGAAGATGATGGAATGAAGAACGCTCTAGTGGTGTTGTAGAATAACTAATAACCGGCCTGTGGTCTCGTGACACCTCTCCCTGACAGCTCTGACTTGACTAATTTACAGAAGATGATGGAATGATTATGAAATGAGGAACGCTCTAGTGGGGTTGTAGAATAAGTAATAACCGGCCTGTGGTCTCGTGACACCTCTCTCTGACAGCTCTGACTTGACTAATGTACAGAAGATGATGGAATGAGGAACGCTCTAGTGGGGTTGGGGTTGTAGAATAACTAATAACCGGCCTGTGGTCTTGTGAGACCTCTCTCTGACAGCTCTGACTTGACTAATGTACGGAAGATGATGACATGATTATGGAATGAGGAACGCTCTAATAACCGGCCTCTGTTCTTGTGACACCTCTCTCTGATTTGACTAACTCTTGGGATGCTAAGTTGTCAGTCCTCTATATTTGTCGTTGTTTGTGTTACAGGGCGATGTGTGAAGAAAGATTGAGCTTTCAGCAGGCGCAGTAGGTTAGTGCTTTATAATTAACACTTACTCTTTATAGGAGACTGGGTAGGGGGGAGGATCTGGTCGATACTTATGACTTGAAGGTGCAGGTGAGGCCCTGAAAAAAAAAACCTCAGCCAATTTAGCACAAGGGTTTATTATTTTACTGTTGACTATTAGAAACTTGTAGTTTTGCGAACTGTTGACATCACTAAATTTTGAGCAGGGAGATGGTCTCGGGTAGCATAACAACTATTATATTACCATGAACATATTGAATGTTCATATCGAGTTTAATAAAAATTGGAAAAGGCGTTCGAGTTATCGTGGAACAAACAGAAAGTTTACAAAAATCATTGTTTTAAAACTTCGTTCGGTCAAAATAATATTCTTACGTCCACCCTATAATATCCGTACGTCCACCGTATAATATTCGTACGTACACCGTATAATATCCGTACGCCCACTCTATATTACCTCATCGTCCGCCGTGAGCGACAATTGACTGACTTAATAAAATTTGGTATATAGTTAGTTATTGCCGGTACCAGTGGGTTCTAATTGGACCGCGAACTTTTCTGCACTGTTATTTACATGCAAACTGACTTGTTGGCATTGGCGGTATGTTTTTTGGCGTAAAGCCAAGACACTTTTTAAAACGCTTAGGTTTAGATGGTCAATTTTATTGAACCACGCCAACCCACTCCCTCGACTATATTTATCTGATTTACCTGGAAGGACTGTCTGGAATGTCTCTCAATAAGGACAATGATCTGAGAGGTTCTGGAGATCTGTATTGATCTAAATCTTCATCAGTTACTTCTGGTCCATTCTGCTGTTCATTCCTGGCTCTTTCAATTCTAAAATTTGGACAAAACAAATGATTCTTACAATTTTCATTAAAAATCAATTCTTTGGCTAAAGGATCCACAATCTATATGTCATAAATTGTACAGATGCTTAACTATGATTTCTGTAGTTCTAGAAAGCTTATCCTGTCATTCATTAGCAAAACATAAAGTTCCACACAGACAAATCTGTCGTGTGTTAAACTTTCATATTTGGACCCCCATGGCTCCGCCACTAATAAAAATTGGGTGCGTGTACTTATGTACGCGCGTGGGAAGTTATACTTCTTTTTAAAAATTAATTTAATAATATTTCAAAAAAACATACTACCCCACCCGGAAGTGAACTCAGAACCTACTAACTATGAAACAGGGCCTTGCCACGGGTCCGAAGCATTGACAGCCATGCCAGGACTAACACCTGAAAATTATTATCATGGAAGGTGATGCTGTTTTTGTTGTTCATGTTGTTGTTCTCTTTTTTAATATTATAGGTCACGTGCAAAGTAGAGTATTTTCATTGAAAAAAAAAAAACGATTGAAATTTCGGGGGGCCTGGACCCCCCCTGGATACAGCCTTGTATTCAAACATTCTCACGAAAAAGTGGATTGTTGTGATTTTACGCTTGGAATATAAAAAACATAGAAAATTTATCAACTTCTACTTACATGCTTTCTTCATCTTCATAAAAAATGTATCCTAAGAAGATACTCAAAATCAAGAAGACCACAATTGGTAATGACACCACCAGGGCAAATTCTAACCAATAATTTTTCTGTGGTATGTCATGAATAGATATAGTTGTCATCCACTTGGTAGAATTTGGTTGAACATTTGATAGCTTCTTACGATTTATTTTATCTGTCTCTTCAGCCATACGTTTCTTATTCTAAAAGTAAAAAGGCATTTTTTTTTTTTAAAAAAAAACACCCCCTTGAAATGGTGACTCTTTGGTCCTAGGTGGCTCAAACAATAAACAGGTAATTCTATGAATACAATCAATGTCCATTAAGTCGGAGAAGGCGTTCGAGAGTTACCGTCTCATGTACTCTATACAAAATCAGGCGTTTTCTTAGCACTGAGGGGGGGGGGGTTCGCTCCCCTCGTATCTGCTACTGGTATTATTCTTATTCGTCTTCTTGGCTTATACTCTCTTAAACATCTAAAAAAGTCATCCGAGACGGTGTTTTTACCATTCATTTGTTGGGATATTTACTAACATTGGTTTCAGCCAACCTGGATGAGGCCAGAAATAACCAAAATCACGAGGGGGCAAACCTTTGTAGTCACACACCAAGGAAAAACCCTCTGGGCGTTAATAAACTTCTATTCAGTGGGAACTGGTGTAATCAACGTGCAACTGTCGCTGTCTTGTTGACTGATGTCAGTGTATTAATATTATTTAAAACTTAACACATTGAATAAACGTAAAAAAGAAGCATCTAGAAATGGATAAGGTTAACCTCAACTAATTCGCATTTATGAATAAACAACGGAAAAATAAACCAGGGGCGGATACAGAGCGATCGGCGGAGGGGGGCGATTACGGTCCGCCACGATTCAGCTAATAAACTTTGTGGCGATATCGTATTACCAGAGCGTAAAGGACTCAGCGTAGGACCCATACACATGGACACGTCTCCTCTGATTTGGAAACATTAACATAGCCATATTTTCAATTGTTGACACAATTTAAAATATGGCTCAATGAATATGTTCTCATTCAGAAGTTTATATTTATTAATTAATATGCATTTTCGTACAATTTTATACAGAAATTATTAGGAAAATGATACCAGAATGTGTTTTTTTTTGTTTTAATGAAAAAAAAATCGCCCCTGAAATAAACTACATCATGTGTTATTATGTCACAACTTTGGCGTTCACTGCAGCATTGTAGGATTTTCCCAAATATCTATCATTATCCAATCACTTTGAATTTTTTTAACATTAACTACAATCTACAATGCTGGCACCGGATCGCTATGCGCATTTATCTCCATGGCTACTCATTGTCCTCACGAGGCTGCGTGAGCCCTGAAAACATCCAAACCACAATGGCAAATTATTGCCCCTGCCAGGATTTGAACCACTAAGCCATGGGAGCTGGTCATTACTGTTGTATAGTTTTTTTTTACATCTATTTCACATAGAGAGCTGGCTTGATCCATTGTTTGATGGCGCACTGGCGTACTCGTACTTGGTCTCTTTTTGTACCTCGTACGTATAAAAGCGTTAGTACAATCATCAAGTACATAATAAAGTTCACAAAAGTTAGATCATTAATTAATTAAGGGACAAATTAGTTTAGAGTACTTTCACATCTGTACAACAAAATGTCGTAAATACTACATGTGCCGTCTATACGACCCACTCACTTTGTAGTTCATCCCACTACTTTGTACGACGACATGCAGTTTGAAATTGTTGAACGCTGTAGACAGCAATGTACCTTTGACTGCAGTCTCAAAAAATATATTTTATTTTTATTAACGTCTCTTTAACATCTAAAGTCAATAGACACGGGGGTTTTAATCTTCAATAGTTGGACACTTACAATCAGTTACCCACATTGAACTCACCTAACCTAGATCAGGCCGGGAATACCTAGTATCACGAGGGCTCAAAACTACGTTGTCACACACGAAGTAAATGAACCAAATTGTTATTCGATTTTTGGATTCTACGTACCTTGAAACGTAAAATGTCAATTTTGGGGGCAATAAACCTCTATGTCATATTGCCAGATATTTCTGTTTTATTTCTTCTTCCTTTTTGATTAACTAAAATCATGTCGTATGTCACATTTTGTCGTGAGAGGGCTCTTATTTTGGACTGTTGTCGCACATCCGAAAATTTGTCGTTTTGCTACATTTTGTCGCACAGAAGTGAAAGGAACATCTATATTATGTTAATACAAAAATGCGACACAAAATACGAGTATATCTCATACACTTGATTTACCATCAGTCTAAAGGCACACCAATCTATAATAAAATTCCACTGTCGAAATATTCGATCAACTGAAGTACGCTTGAATTCTCGAGGACATTGAATAAGTTTCCGTAAAGGTATAGTTTCATTCTCCAACTTTTCCAGAAGTAAAGAAAATTCAACGCTGCTCCCTAGCCATATCACTACTCTAAAATCAACAGTTCAAAATACAGAATGATTCTAAATAAAGGATGTTTCAACAAGAAGAGCCGATGTTAAATGCGTATAGCATGCAAGCTCCCTTCAGTGGTCACTGCACTGGTCTTGCACTCGGGAGACCCAGGTTCGAATACTGGCGGGGGCAAAAATTTGTCACTGTGGTTTGGATGTTTTCGGGGCCAACTCAGCCTCGTGAGGACAATGAGTAGCTATGGAGATAAATGCGCATAGTGACTCGGTGCCAGCATCGTGGGTAAAATAGAAAAATTCAAAGGATTTGTATAATGATTGATATTGGAAAAATTCTACAATGCTGAAGTGAGCACCAAAGTTATGATATAATAACACAAAGAAACAGGATTTATTATTATATTATTTTTATTATTATATTAAATGTGTATAACTCTATAACGTAAAATGATATTTGTCTTCTGTATTCAGATTCAGTGAGTTAACCCTTTGACAATTTTAGTTATAGAAAGATTAGCAAAGTGTAAAAATGTCTATTAATATAAAAATGCTTAGGTATCGTGTGATTTGGAAAAAATTTGGTCAAAATAGCCGAGCAAATGAGCAAACACTAGTCATAATGAAATAATATTTCAAAACTAATTGGCGTATCAACTAGTTTTACGACATTCTCAACATGTTTACGAAAACGCTCCGTAACTCTATAAAAAATTTAGTAGTTGATACACAAGCCGATCTCCGTGACCGAGTTGTTAAGAGCATTGACTCCTGGTTCGGAGGTTGTGGAAATTCTAATTTTCTCGTCTCCGGAATGGCATGGTTGTAAAAAGGAGTGCCCTGAAGTAATGCGGAAGCGGTTCCGGGGGATAACTTTTTCTATATAAAAAAATAAGTTGATGCCTACACAAATCATTTTTGAAATCTTAAAACAGTTATTAAGAAAATGGTTGCAAAATTTGAACAACCTGGGTCTATAGAAAATGTGAAAACACCACCACTACATACTCGTAAATGGCGTACAGTGCGCGAGAAAGAATCTTGACACCGCAATTCGTCTTGTACAGAGTCTAAAAACAAGACGCAAATTACATGCAGTAATTTTCTTATTGAAAATATTAAATGGAATGGTTGATAGTCCATTCTTATTGGGTAAAGTTACCTTTAATGTCCCCAATGTGAAATTTCGAAATGTAAACAGCACACTTTTCAGAATTGCTAAAACGGCAAAAAAATGCTCTCTCCAATTGAAAAAACCATGCTGGCATACAACCAAATCAGATCCCCTAGTCTATGCATCATAACCAACAGCTTTCCATCTTTTTATAATAGTCTAGAGGATTTATTGGTTGAGTGTGAAGCTCTTGAATAAATTAATTTTTACTCAGTTGCTTTATGGAAGGGAAAATTCTATTATTATTATTTTTTTTTTATATGTATATATATGTAATTTTTAATTACCCTTGTATTATTATTAATGTTACCTGTCCACTTAGTCTTTAAGAACATTGAACAGAGTATTAAAATAAATAAATAAATTAACTGCAAGAATTGTCAAAGATTTAACCATTTCGATAGTATGCTACAGACATTTTTACACGTTGTGAAGTACTAATCTTTCAATAACTAAAATTATCAAATGGTTAACTCACTGAATCTGAGAACAGAAGGCAAAAATCATTTCACGTTAAAAAGTTATACACATTCAACATCGGCCCTTCTGCTTGGAACACCCTTTAATCGATATAACATGAGAAGTTCTGTGAAGTTAAATCTCACACAGTTAAACAAATCAACAAATTTTATAAACATTCTGAATTTCCATACCAAGTTTCATCATAATCGGACAAAACGTTCGAGAGATATCGTGGAACAAACACAATCAGACGTTTAAAAGAAATTATGGAGTTAAAATCAAATAACACTTGGCTTGATCAAATAAAATGATTGCTATTTGTTTCTATGAGTCAAATCAGAGAGATAATATCTTCAGAAGAACATGGACCAAAACACTATCTGAACGTACTCACCCAACAGGTGTTTCCGGATCGAGAGGTAATCTTTCTCCCATTTGTGTTGCCGACTTGATCAAAGTTGTCCTCAAATCAGAACTACTTTCAGGCCATATTTCAGTTTTGAAAATGGTTTCTAATTCATTCAAACGAGTCCCATCCAACATGTCGTCAACATTAACGTTACTTATCTTTACTTGGACTTCATTTTCTACCGGAGGAACTGAAATTATAATTCAATGAAATCTTGTATAATGATAAAATCAATAACTAATCCGCGGCCGTTTGGCGCGCAAAGGTTTTTTTTTAACAAAAGAAAAGGTACCCTTTTGTTTATAGTTTTCTAACTGATTGCAATTATTACTGCGAAAGGTGCCCCATGGCCGTAAATAGATTACCACAGTTCTCTGGTTAGGCGAAAAGTACAAATGTATGAGGTTTTTTTTTTATGGGAAACAACCCTTAAATACTACCCAGCGATAACCCTAAGTTTTTTATTTCGGTATTATTAATAATTCTGGCAACCTTTCCTTTCGGAATTTTAAGTGCTGTGTCCACGGACTATTGCACACCAGTTTACCATATGTCTAGTATGTCACCCAGCTCTAAAATTGCTGTACCCAATGATTTTACCGGGTCAGAGTGAACCTATAACTGTTCACAAGACAGGAACCGTCCTGAAGAGTTGCAACGCCAGGGATTGACAGTCAAATATGATGTGCGAAGCCGTGTCCTCTCTACACAGCCTTCACATCGCTGTTCCTCTGTTTACTCCTATGGTTTTTTGGTGTTTCCTTCGAACACAGTAACCCGTCAGCAGCCTAACCACCAATCTGATGTTTCGTCCATACGAGCCCATTTGCTGTTTTCATTTAGTTATCTATTTTGAAACTTATTCGATTTTTTTTTTTTTTTTTTTTTTTTAAAGCAAACTATTCAAAATCAAAGGGAAACGCTTGTTTTGGTAAATGAAATGCATAGGTCAATTATATTATTAGCCTCCGAAAGTGAAGCTAAAATATACATACCTAGTTTTTCAGTGACATTTATTTCATAAAGAATCCGCTTGGACGTGTAATCTATACGACTCAAACCATCAATTTCGAGCTGAAATGAATCAAAATTTTAGTCATAATATTTTTCTCAGGGTGTCTACCAAATCGTCAAAGTGAAATTCCCTGACTTTTCCAGGTTTTCAGTCTATTTTTCCAGATTTTCAAGTGTACTGTCTCAAAATTTTGTCTCCCCCATCTGACTTCAAAAAACACAATATTGGGGCGCAGGGCCGCCAAAAACTATACAGCAAATTTCCTTCATACCCTAAACATGCATAACAAAATTTTAGAGGAAAACGATAATAAGCGCCGCAGGCGAAATTTTTTAGGAAAAACATGTTCACGCATAAAATTGGCCATTGAGATAAAAAAACTCCATTCGAAAAATTCCCTGACTTTTGGCGTTTTTTCCTAAATTCCCTGACATTTCCATTCTCCTAAAATTCCCTGACAATTCCAGGTATTCCAGGATTTCCAGTCTGGTAGACACCCCGTTTTCTTTATCTCCCACTATTATAAAATAGGAAAAGAAACTGTTAAAACGTTCAAGCTACAAAAAATCGGATGCTGATTTAAATCCAAATACTTAGTAGAAATTTTGAGTTAAAAATCGAAGTCGAAATAGAAACTTTTGCAAATCAAAGTGAATATTATGTTAACTCGGTCCTGCAGAGGAATTGGTGGCATAAATTGGTCATGATAATGTTCTACCAGACTAAAACTTACGGTAATTTTAGAAGTATTTACTGGAGGGATTCCATAAATGAATCCTCTATCATAAACTCTACTATCTAAGTATGACATCCATCCCGGTAGATCTGGAGCATTGAGAAGAGAGGGTCGAAATAAGTACTCATCATTATCCTCTGCAACACAGTAATACTCACTTTAATAAAAAATGGTATAAAATAAATGAAAAATGAATATTTCTTACCCGTTACAGGCTCTGCCTGTTCCAACTGAGCTTGCAAATCCACGATGTCTATGTTTTCATACTGGCTTCTACAATCGATCATTATACTTTCCAATGTTCTTTTTAAAAACTGTTGTACGTATGCTCGAAATTTTTTTGTTGATATTAATTTATTTCACATATTTCTTACTGTATTTGGAGCACAGTAATATTAATGAACGAATGAAGTGAGGTCTAGTTTTAACACCACGAATTCTTTTTTCTTATCTTTTGTACCATGATAACTCTCGAACGCCTTGTCCGATTTTTATGAAACTTATCCATACCATATTCATTACGTTCATAGAATTAGTTGATTCATTTTAGACCCATATTGACTCATCTGGGACCAAACGGCGGCCATTTAATGGTTGATGTGCTACAGAATGTTGGAGGGGAAAGTAATGCGAAAGTAGGTGCGCAATATAAGATCACGAGGGTTGCTATTAAGTATAATATAAATAAAAGAGAGAAGTAAGATCTGTTAGAAGCTCAAAATTATCACTTATGATGTTTACAAATTATTCTCCGTCTTCTCATAGTCGAAACTGAGTGAGGTCTACAGTTTGGAAATTTTAACACTTGCCAATAGTTGAAGAAAAAAAGAAAGGTCTGTTTGAAACCAGGTTGAAAAGCTGGCAAATTAAATATTTTAGTGAACTTGAATATTTTAGTGAACAAAAAAAAAGGGGTCCCAAAACCAAAATTATTACAAAATACCAAACACTCTGACTGGTAAACGAGTTCAAGCCTTATTCAAGTTTAATCCGAACCAGGGAATTTTTTCTTCATGAATTTGAAATATTTGACCGAACGAAGTGATATCTATTTTTAATACCGCGATTATTCTTAATCTGTCTATTCATTTCACGATAACTCTCGAACGAAGACAATCGTTGGGATATCACCCGCAAGATACTTCTCACAATCTGAACTATGAATTGTATTTCCCCGTGGAAATTTAAATGAATGCACAAGATCGTCATCAGTGGGGACATATTGTTGAAGAGGCTACGGTTAAGTAACTAAGTATAATTGGATTGCAAGAAATAAATATACATAGAATGATTCCGATGAGGTACAAAAGCTTGTGAATAGGGTGTAAAGGACATCTTAATGCATAAATAAAACAATATATTTACCAGGGTGTGACCAATTGAATAAAGCTGGCGAAATAGAAATGATGAACACTTGTGTTGTAAAAACAGTACCATTGTAGACAAGAGAAGAAGAGTTAACCACCGCCATTCTTATGCTATTGACAATCTGCAATAAGGCGTACGCGTACAATTAAACTGTAAACTGTCCACTTTTAAGGTAAATTGGACAAAGACCTTAATTCTTAGAGTCTGGAAATAACTATATGTAGATTTCACTCGAATCCATTTGGCCCCGGGTGGCCCAATTAGTAAAAGTTAATACCATGGGCATAATGAATATCCATACAAAATTTCATAAAAATCGGACATGAAATTCGATAGTTCAAAAAAATAGACGTCTAAAGCAAAGAAGCCAAAAAATTTAAGCCTTAAAGGAACTCGTAAAACGATAAAAGTAAATTATTTTTTTCCGAGACCCGCTCGTTGCAAAAAGTCGACGAACTTACGGGTCCGCGTCCCCAACGAGTCAGTTCCTATGATAAGGTAGGTACTTACCTACCTAATGAAACAATCTTCTTCCTTTATTCAATTTCGAGCATTAGAAAAGCCAAAGTAAAATTGGGTCAAACACCTACCCATTACTGTACGTAGGTATGTATCTAAAATGAATTTATCAAAACAATTGGGAAGGTATTTTGAGGTAACAAAAACATAATTTCAGTTCATCTAAAAATAACTCAAATCGAACTAGGTATTTTAACAAAGTACAGTTTGTGAGCTTACTCTATTATCTATGGCCTCAAGTTGTGATGTACAAATTAAATATCATTTTATTAGCCACAAAAAGTAGAAATTTCTTTATAGATCCAGAATAATTTAACTGCAACAGAACAAAAAATTAGCATTTGTGAATTTTGTTAGAAATAAACACATAAGTACATTTTCAAATTTTCGCGGTCTCCCCTCTACATAGGTATAATCATTATTTAAAATACATTTTTTGATACGACTTATATATAATTAATTTTGCCCTACTTGTCGCCAACGATCATACCACGTTGAATACACCAGTTCTCGTCCGATCACTGAAGTTAAGCAACGTCGGGCGTGGTCAGTACTTGGATGGGTGACCGCTTGGGAACACCACGTATCGTTGGCTTTTTTTTCGTGATTAATTTTTGCTTTATTTCTTTAAAATCATTTTATTTTACTATTTACCTATTTTATGAGCTGATTCATTTTTTTAGAAAGAAACTACATAGTTGTTTTCCCATGCTTCGCTACGGTTGCGGAAATTCAAAAACTTTTCGAGATTACGATATTAAAGCTTCCCAAGTTTGGATTTTTGATGGAACCGACCCCCAGAGTGAGAATAGCTCCAATTTAGAAAAAAAAATGTGAAAAAAATTCAATATTTTACACAGGGTCATTACTTTTTGTGCTGCGGAATAAATAAATATAGATAATATCTATATATATAAAAAATCAGAATAAAAATATAAAAAATACCACTAAATGGGAACTAATTTAAATAATAGGTTTACGTTGTTAATTTTAGGTTAATACGTAGTAAGTAGCTAAAAACAAAAGACTTATACAGAATGATTCATTGATTTGTCATCATTAGTTTATTTTCATCTCATCAGTCTCATCTGCTCATCTCCAATTCATTTTCAGCTCCAAGGGAGGGGGGCCGATCCCCTGGGCCCGACTTAAATACGGCCGTGCTCCCAGATAAGATGTAAGATGATAGATAATATTTCAAACTCTAACAGCTAAAAAAATTTAGTAAGAAATTTTGATATGTTCCGTTTCAAGGTCTACCTACGTATAATCCAATTATCGGCATTTGCCATTTGGCTTTTGAGTAAATCCTAATTTTTTTTTTTGTTTTTAGAATTTCATCAGTTTAATTGTGCCTCCTCAAAAATTACTTTATATGAGACATACATAACAAAATCATTCAACGCTAAGTAGCGTTGATCGGGGAGAAACCGGAAATTTTCAAAATTTTATATTTTTTATGGGGTCCTTATATATTATTTGGGGGGGGGGGTCTATTCTCGGTCATTTTTCGTTATCTCTTTTAGTTTGCCCAGAAAAAAATAGCAAATAGACCCGCTAAATAGCGTCATTTTTGGCGGTAACTTGCTCCCACTTGAACTTTATTTTTTTTCCTCTCTTATTACGTACCTACGTACTAAAAGAGACCTGTGTGCCAAATTTCAAGTCTCTAGGTTTAGCCATCGTGGAGCTACGTTGATTATCAGTCAGTCAGTATACCAACTGGGCTTTGCGTTTTATAAGTATAGATAATGATACAGAGTGTTCCTGAAAAATGTAGCCAAAATTGATTTTCCAAAAATAATTATCTATGCCCACATTTTTACAGTCCATAATTTTTGTGCACTCCTGAATGAACAAAATTGGAAAAAATCGATCTAGAGCGCATCTAATTTATGAAATTTTACAATATACCAATTCAATTTTTTAGCCATTACATGTTGATTACTTTTATTATTTTATTTCATTTAAATTAAAATAGTTTTTTGGTTTATTATTTTCAATAATGAAAAACAAAAAAAATATCTTTTTCTATTATTCCTAGGTAAACTTATTTCACTCCAATAACCACACATTTTTATTTCATTCACACATCCATAGGACTGAAAATACGGCTAAATTTGAAAAGATATCGATTATCGAGTTAAAAATAGTTTTCTATTTCGATCATCGAATATAAAATTGTTTTCTATTTCGATCATCGAATATAATATTGATAACAGAAATACAAAAAATGTTGAGATAACTGATAATAGAGATAAACTTTCACATTGAGATTATTTAAATTGAGAAAAGAGATATCATTGAATGGAAGGAATGATTTTGATTTGAAGTAGACAATTCTGAATTATTTGTCGATAAGTGACTCTGAGTATTGCTCTTGTAAGTAATTAAGTAGCTAATTAGGTATCTAATTTAATTATTTTCAAGGAAAGTATTTTCAATCACAAACTGATGAATAAGTCACCATTCATTTGATCTATCATTAAATGTACCTACTTCTAATAAGGAGTACGTGTTATGATGAAAAATTTTAAAAAAAATTGTTAAATTGAGATGATACTATGTCAAGTAAAACCATATTGAAGGTTAAAAGTACTATATCTTTACTTGATTTAAAATTAAATAGGCATTACATTGAGCTAACTAGTTTCGTGTTCTCCTGAACACGTTATTAGAAGCTCTGATGATGTGTTCAGGAGAGCACGAAACTAGTTAGCTCAATTTAACACTTATTTAATTTTTAGTCAAGTGAAGATGCAGTACGTTGAACCTTCAGCAAATCAAAATATATAGAAAAAAAACAGTATATCCTTCTTAAGATTAATTTGTGGGGCACGCCTTCTAGTGCACTCATGTTGTCAACCTCAGGCAAATAGTTAATCAGAATAGATGCCTCTGCGATATGTTGATTTTGATATTCATGTACCTACATATTGTGAACAGTACACTGATAGAGAGTTACGCAAATTGTTTTATTTTTATTTTGTTACTAAGTTTCTAATTTTATAATTATTTAAAATCAAATAAAGACTTATTTCTATTATTAACCAGAATAGAGTCTGAATGGCTTTCAGAAATAAACAATAAACTTAAAATAATGTATCACCAACCGATTACCCATCTGGATTGAACCACAGGGAACCAGGGTATACAAACCTGACCCAAAACTACTTGATGTCAAGATCCACCCCAATAATCTGTGAACCATGTCAAACTACCCTGACTGTTCAACCCCGTAAGATCACTGCACTTAAGCAATGTTCTGCGATGTTTTAATTGGTGGATGACCACCTTGGTTCGCGCCGTCTTGATACTCTCTGACTATTCCCGACCTAAATTAGCTTTGTGAGGTCAATTTGAGTAACCGGTTTGTATGTTTCCGACAAGTGGATGGTAAAACCCGCGTCCTTTGATGTTTCGGAAGCGTTAAGCAAAAGCAATCAGTCGACTGTGGGAAAAGTATTTCGGTTTTACAAAACCAATCAATTAAAAACAAATCAAAATTTTATCGGCACGTTCCACACGTAATAATATTTTTCCTTCGAATCGGCATTCTTTGGAGAGAACAATCGACTCTATAAATATCGGTCAACACGTTCATATATCTACATGGACATCTTAGATAATCTATATTGTACCAATACCTTCATTACTTTATTATTTTTATTTCAGAATATTAAATCGTTTAGTTTACTATTAAAATGAATGAACTAGACACCTCCGAAGGATCCACAGCAAAGAAATGTAAAACAAAACAAGATACTGAGGTAAAGTTATTTATGAAACTGGATTCTAGTCGTCCAATGATCAAAAATCGCTATTCGTGTATCACTGGCATGTCAAATTGGCGACCTTCTGCAACAAATCGTGTGGCCAATGGCGTTCTCTAAATGTTACATATTTATATTTTGTGGACGAGAAATTTGTGGCTTGATATCAAGCCCGCCCCCCCCACCACCATCGCCTTTGTCCTCTAAGAACAAGTTAAATTTAGTTTAGAAAGTTTAATATTATAATGATTTATAAATTGTTATCAACAAAGTTATTTTTAAAATTTAATTAAAAAAATCACAAAAAAGCACGGGTGAATTTCTTTTTCGCAGTTGATTTAAAATGTTATGGCATTTGCAAACCAAACGCAGACCAAAATGTTATGGCATTTGCAAACCAAATAGATACTGTCCGCAGATTTCGGATTCGTCATTTGTTTGTTTTCAGATTGACAACTCCAAACATTTAGTTACAAAGATTGCTACACTTTATGCAGAACGATTGATGAATGACGTATGTTTAGTGGTAGATGGAATTGAATATCCGGCACATAGAATTATTCTCTGCACTTCCAGTGAAGTCTTTCAGGTAAAAAAAAAATCTGCCAATGTGATTGGTTTTATTATTTTACTGGCTAAACTAAACTACCCACCTTCCAAAAAAAAAAAAAAAAAAAAAAAAAAAAANAAAAAAAAAAAAAAAAAAAAAAAAAAAAAAAAAAAAAAAATCTACGTAGAATCCGAAAATCAAATAAAAAAATCGTCCACCGTGAACAGCACTTTTGCCACTTAAAAAACAGTGACGAAAAGTTTGGGAACAGAATTAGACCCCAAATGGCACCTCGAACCTACATACCAAATTTCATCAAAACCAACGCTGGTAACAGTTCCGTACGAATGCAATTTATTCGATTTTTGGATTCTTCGTACCTTGAGACGTAAAATTTAAAATTTTGAGGGGAGGGTTAATATTTTTTTTTTGTTACTATTCTAAAGTCTCCTATCGATAGGGGGACTAAAAAAGAATACTTCCAAGTCCATGCCAATCATAAAAGGGCAGGGGCGGAAACGATATCATCTCCATTTCCCATGCAAAAACCAAGGAGAAGCCTACTGCATTACCCGTAAGGATTCTCAAGTATCAACAACTCATGGCGAGTTGTTGCAAACCACCTCCATTGCCGTTAACTTATGATGATGATTCTAAATATTCATTATGGAAATAATAATCTAAAACGGGAAACATTAAATAAAGTCTTTTGGTAATGTAGAATGTAACACCAACCCAAAATAAAATTGCAAAAATATTCAGGAAAAAATAGTTTGTTTAATTTCCAATGTTTTGAAAGCCGATGCATGGGTGTACTCATCAAATTCAACTGTGCAACCTACTCACAAGGGGTAACCGAAAAGATTTTGATGGCTTTGGCTGGAACTGTCATGGTGTGCATTCCAGGTCGTCTTGGTGCATAGAACCGGCCATCGTGAGGACGTCATCCTCTTTCATTTTTCTTGCCATCATCTTTTTAATAAGTTGTTATTTTGATTTTAGGTGATGCTAATGAATCCTCATTGGCCAGAATCTCGAACAAATCGTGTTGAACTTCAGGAAACAAAAGCTTGTACGGAAATATTTGAAAAGTTTTTACGATATTTCTACACAGGACAGATTTCTCTTAACGAATCTACTGTAATGCCGATTATTACACTAGCGGATAAATATATTGTCAAGGTAAACTTTTTGCGTTTCCATTTTTTTAAACTTAAAATATTATTCTTCAAACAATCAATAGTGGCATCATCGTTTCCGATGATAGCCAAATGTACATATGAGGGTGCAGTTCTGTAGAAGTTGATGTTGGCTGCTAAAGTTATTATTTGTCACCAATAATATTATCTTGGAGGCTAATAATTGGCAGGGGTAAAACCATATTAATCTCTGCAAAATATATGTCAGTTCCTAGAGAACATATAATAATAATTATGTTCTCTATGAACACCTGCACACTATGGGCGTCCATCAGGGCCAGACTCTGGAGAGAATGAGGAAACAGTTTCTCATGTCATTATTGATTGTAATTCCTACTTGCTTGGAGACTAAGCATGGGGTAGGTACAACCTACGCTTAACATCCACGAAAAATACCTATCCAGAGAACTGATCAAGCTTGCTCAGATATTTGACCTTGGCCAGGTATACCGGCTACTTTCCAAGTACAAAAAGTGTTGCGCTCAGTCAGATCCCAGTCTTGAAAGAGACCCCTTTGCATGTGGACTAAACATATTATTTTATTCCATCTTAAAATTTCAGGATTTAATGCAAGTTTGTACAAACTATATGTGCAATCACATTGCTTCCTCTGAAAATTTTGTTGTTTCTTGGTTCCAATATACATTAGGCTTAGGATATACAAATCACAGCATTGTTGCTCAAGTAAGTGTTTTTTATAGTTAGGTGTTACATCTGCACAACTGGGACAACAACTAGCCACATTCTCATTGATATTTCAAATAATTGGGTTTATTGCGATCTGAATTCCAAAAAATAATATCATATTTTTGTTTGATGAATGCCAGATTAAAGTAGCATTATATAGAGTAACCAAGTGTAAACTTAACATTCCTTAGTCGAAACAAACAGAGGGATGTTTTCATTGATAGATCTTTGGGAGAAAAAAAAATCCCAAGTGGGCTAGAACCAACTGCCTGTGAAGTCCCGAACAGAAGATAATGAAACCTTATGTGAACCTAGTCCCCTGTGGATAGGGGGACATAAAAAGATTCGCAGAAACACTCACATAGCATTACATCACCAAAAACATAAACTACATACTGTGTAGTATCATAGTACGAAGATTAACCAATAGCCAAATTCAACACACAACTTTAATTCCATCGAAAAATAACTTAAATAATAGTCAGCGGATAAGTTAACAATCAAGTGCCGCTACCTTAAATCGTCCGCTGTGGGTCAAAGAATACTTCCAAGGCCCATTCCGGTCGTAAAACGCGACTAAGGGAAGGGTCGGAAACGATATCTTTTTCATTACTTATGCAGAAAGCAAGGAGGAGCTACATTATCTGTAAGGATTCACAAGTATCAACAACTCATGGCGAGTTGTTGTAAACCAGACCCACGTCTCTTAGTTAATCTCCGATGATGATGTATATAATTTATTCCACGCTTAAACTTTTCTTTTCTTCCATTTTCCAAGATATTACTTGTTTCTCTTTACGTAAAGTATACCCTCAAACTCTTTCTATTTAAGTTTGTTTAATTTGATGTCTAATTTTTAAAAAATGTTTAATTTTTTCAGGCTTGTCAAGATTACATTAAATGGAACTTTGAAACGGTTGCAGAAACGTCTGATTTCTTAAATTTTACTCCTGAATTTCTTTGTAAATTTTTAACTCAAAATGATATCGTTGTACAAAATGAAATGGTTCTCTTGAGGTTAGTCTTAGAAATCAGTGAAAGTAAAATAAATTATAAATAACAGGACTTCTGACTTCTAAACTTTTGTTCATATTGAAAAAAAAGAAGTGAAACTTCTTGGGATGTCAGGTTCTACACACCACAGGACGATCTGGAACGCATAATATTACAGTTCCAACCAAAGGCCATCAAAACCAAAAACTTTAACAGTTGATTTTAATAGGAACACCGCTATAACAGCAACAACAATGGGTCGGCCAGCGTTTGAATTTCCAGGGCCGCCAAGAGAAAATTCGGGCCCGGAACTGAAAGGTTACGGGCCCCTTTACAAAAATCCATGAATCCTCAAAAACAAATAACCTAAACATTAAATATAAGTATCCATAATCCATGATGTATAGTATAAACTAATGATGTTAAATTACTTTTATTAATAACAAATCAAATCAATCAAGATTTAATTTTTATAAACTAGGTAATCGAGGTGGTAAAAGCTTAAATTTTTAGCACCTTGGTATTCCGGGTCCCTCCGAAAACCCCGGGCCCGGGGGGATTCCCCCATTTCCTCCCACCTCTCGGTGGGCCTGGTTTGAACACTCGTCCTACTGTTAATCAATTAACCCCTCCCCCCCCAAAAAAAAAATGTCTGCGGCACTGTAATGAACTCTTAAAGATTGTGAAATACTCATTGAAGTGTAGTACCACAAAGAAATTTTACCATACTATAAATCATACCATACCTATTTCTACCATTTATTTAAACCTGAATTTTAGAATGGTGATTGCAGTTGATTTTGAAGAGAATATCATTCTAACAATCTGGCTAAAATTTGGTTGTTCTATATTTTAGGTACGTGATGCGGTGGTTGCAATATCAACAAGATTCGCTTACAGAAGAAATTTTAGGAAATCAAGAAAATTCAAATTCTGAAGAAGCAATGACCCAAATGAAAAATCTAGTCGAAATGGTTATAGCCAATATTAGGTAAGATCTTTGGGACACCTTGATAGTTGCGATTTGTGTTAAGATTGCACGGTTAGGTAAGATTTTTGGGACACCTTGACGGTTGCGATTTGTGTTAAGATTGTACGGTTAGGTAAGATCTTTGGAACACCTTGACAGTTGCGTATTGTGTTAGATCGTATGGTTAGGTAAGATCTTTGGGACACCTTGACCTTTGCGTATTGTGTTAAGATTGTAAGGTTAGGTAAGATCTTTGGGACACCTTGACAGTTGAGATTTGTGTTAAGATTGTACGGTTAGGTAAGATTTTTGGGACACCTTGACGGTTGCGATTTGTGTTAAGATTGTACGGTTAGGTAAGATCTTTGGAACACCTTGACAGTTGCGTATTGTGTTAAGATTGTATGGTTAGGTAAGATCTTTGGGACACCTTGACCGTTGCGTATTGTGTTAAGATTGTAAGGTTAGGTAAGATCTTTGGGACACCTTGACAGTTG
>CM022883.1:10741072-10753302 GCA_012654025.1 Pachypsylla venusta
TAAACCCCCCCCCCCCAAAAAAGGGGTAACTATGTAGCCTTGCAAAGAAAAAACAGTTCTAAGCAAAGTTTGTTTCGTAGATTCAATTGGACCAATCGTAAAGTTGAAAAATATACATTTAAGTACATTTATTAACTTAATGACAGACGAACAAACGGACAGAGACATTGTTGCCGATAGCTAAAAATAAAACAAAAAAAAATTAACAAACTCCGTAAAGTCATACCATTTTTTAGAATCATGAATCTATGAAATGTGAAAACGGTTGATTTTGAGAGAAACACAGTCACTACAACATGAAAAACCTAAAAAGAGAAAACTTTAACAGTTGTTAAACTAAACAAAAAAGTGATTACCTTCTTCAGCTAGGTCTTTATTAATAACTAATTTTCCGTGTCTTAAATAATTGAGGATTGGACTAAAATATGATGGATCCCTATCTATCAGATACGCTCCTGTGTTATCCTGCAAATTGAAAATAAATTAACTAATATAATATCGATCAATCAATTGTTGCATCATCGTTTCCGATGGTAGCGAGATGTATAAGACTGTAGCTCTAAATAAGACTTGTGCTGTGGAATAACTATGTATCGAATTTCAGATTTCTCGCTCATGTCGAAGTAGTAATTTCGATTTTTCGTCGGTGACCATGAAATACCTCTAACTTTGTTTCGGGTACAAGTACAAACATGAAATTTATCAGTAAAGCGTTAATGATCTACTGTAATCGCCCCCTCCCCTAAATTTCATCGTATACTCCCTTGGCCATAGATCGAGGAGAAACCGTAATTTTTTATGTGGTCCTCGTGATTCTCAGTCATTTTTCGATAGCTCCTTTAATTTCTCCCGGAAAAAATTGGGCAAGAAATGTGATTTTTGGCGGTATCTCGCTTCGAGTTGAACTATCGATTTTTTCCTTGTTATTACGTACTTACCTACTAAAAGGAAACTGTGTTCCTAATTTCAAAAAAATTTATACTCGATACACATTTTGGTGGTATGCGGGTAGACTGGTCAAAAAAGGGTTAAGAACCGCTGCCGTAACTAAACACTCCCGTTCTAGCTAGTCATAACGATCTGTAAATACTTTTTGGAGATTTGTACAAATCTGAAATTGTGCGATGAGAGAAAATTATAAAACTAAAAGTACGAACCTTTTCTGATATAAGATCTGAATCTTCTTTACATAATCTGTACAAAAAAGAGTTGGGATCTCTTGCTAGGGTAGTTCTAGTTGTTAGGAAATGGGTTCCACCAACATTTAGTTTCACCCATTGCGTTTCTTTATTTAAAGATATATTTTCTATATTATTTTGAATACAGTTCACTTCTGAATCTTCCATGGTTAAGTTAAAAAAAGTAATGATTAAATGAAATTATTTTAAGAATTAATAGAGAAAAATTAGTCACAGAAATTCAAAGTATTCACTTCTACATCCCTCTTCTAATTTCTAATACAAATTACAACTGAAGTTTATTTTTATTTTTTGCTGGGATTTTTGTTTTTATTTCTAGTTTCATAAATTATCCGCTGTGCAAATAACGGTCGCTAGCTGTCTCACTTCGAGGGATTTTTTTTTTCATTACAAAAAAATCAAATATTATTTCCCTCAAACCTACTTTATTATTTTTATCAAACTGATACACGATACAAATCGTGTAAAAAGAAATGATAGTACCTGATAATGGAAAAGCAGCATATAGGTACGAAAGGTTTTTTTTTATATATAATTTGGCTTAACGTCTCTTTAACATAATATTGGTTATTCGAAACGGGGGTTTTACCCTCCATTCGCTGGAAACTTGCAAACCGGTTATCCACATTGATCTCACCCAGCCTGGGTTGGGCACTTGGGTCGGAAAAATAGCCAGCATCACGAGGCCGCGAGCCACTGGACACCCACATGGTACAACCTAGCTGGACGTTGCTTAACTTCAGCGATCGAACGGGAACTGGTGTATTCAACGTGCCATAGACGCTGGCGACGAAAGGTTTAGTAACGGCTAAAAAGATACCTGTAAGTTTTGAGAGTGAGGTTTGCGAAGTGCTATGAGTGGCAGGTATCTCGGGGATGCATGTCCAGTAACTGGATACAGGTCTACAGTTCAGGGGGGGGGCGATCAAAGCTATATTATAATCGACATGGAAGTCAGTATCAGCAGTACTCGTAGTATTTATAAACACCAAATTTGAAAGTGTTTTGACGTTCAATTTCTACTGGTCTAGGAGGGGGTTCGACTTGCCGTTCCCTGTATCCGCTTCTGATATGTGGAGTGTATTGTTGTATGGATGTGAAAGTTGGGTGATTATATTTCAAGAGTTTTGAAATGTCGTTGTGTGAGTAATGCGTAGGAATTGTTTGCAGAGGAGGATAATTGAAGGAAAAATTGAGGGGTAGAAAAAATGTGGTATGAGTGATGTGAAAAGACAAAGGAGTTATCAAGTGATGAAAGATGACGCTCAGAACCGTAACTTGGTTGATTTCTGTCATTAGTATTTTAATATATATCAGAAATTTGTGTGTACCAATTAAATAGGTAAAATTTTATCTATGATGTAGGGGTTGTCTTTTACAATACCACAGCCCAAACAGTAGCAGATAGCAAAAACATTGATGGGAATGGACCCCCCCCCAAATCATGGTCTAAGACCCCAGGAAAATTATCAGAACTAAAATATGTCAGGCCGTTTTCGAGTTACAGCCAAATTTCTAATTTATTCACCAAATCGGACAGTCACGGTCCGATATATCTTAATTTTTTTGTTGCTGTTTAGTCCTTATATTAGGACATTTTCTGCAAAGGTATGGCCAGCCATTCCAAAGTTAATGGTTCGAAACTGGGAACGAACAAAACAAAATTTAGAATATACTAAAAAGTGGTCATGCCTGTAAGTCCACTGGCAAAAAATTTAAATCTTGGATCTTGGTTTTTAAAGGTTGCACTATACAGGGTGGAGAAAAATCTATGCTCTCCCCCAAGT
The DNA here is from genome assembly GCA_012654025.1 of Pachypsylla venusta. Classification (NCBI taxonomy): domain Eukaryota; kingdom Metazoa; phylum Arthropoda; class Insecta; order Hemiptera; family Aphalaridae; genus Pachypsylla; species Pachypsylla venusta. The sequence goes on from CM022883.1 coordinate 10,744,059, forward strand.
TTCATTATAAGAATCGTAGAGAAAGCACTGGCGAAACAGCTAGTATTACTTATAAAACACAAAGCCCCGTTGGTACTCTAACTGTCTGATAATCAACGTAGCTCCACGATGGCTAAACCTAGATACTTGACAGATTCCTTTTAGTATGTAGTTGCGTAATAACAAAGGAAAAATAGAAAGTTTAAGTGGAAGTAAGTTACCGCCAAAAGTGACGCTTTATAGTGTTTTTTTCCAATTTTTTCTTGGCAAAAATACTCTCAGTAGGTATATTTTCCGTTTTCCCCCGATTTATGGCCAGTTTTCACCACGGAAAAATCGTAATTGAGAAGTATCACTTCGGGATGAGTAAGAAAACTGAAATTTAATACAAAGATGTTCTGTAGTACAAAAAGTAATATCCTTGAGTAAAATATTGAATTTTCTAAATAGGAGTCGTGCTCACTCTGAGGGTCGGTTCCCGTAAGAATATTCAAACACTAGAAGCTTAAATGTAGCGATCTCGAAATTGTTGTGGAATTTTGTAATCGTAGTGAAGCACGGGCAAACAGCTAGTATAATATAATAGTATATAAAAAATGCTGCCTAAAAAAATAATCTTTCTGGATTCTTTAAAATCCCTAGATAGCAGTGAAAGTGACATAGGTTTTGTATTTATTTCAAACTGGTGGCAAAATAATTATTTTAAACGTAACACTCAATTATACCTGTCCAAGAAGGGAAATAAACACTGGGGGAATTCTTTATTTCAATCCTATCTAAACGTAAACGCATTTAATATATTTTTTTTTTTTATGAGCGATTTGATGAAATTTTTGATCTGTTAATTCATAGTTCATAGCAAGTGGAGGTGTTTCCTTTTTAAAATTTAATAATTTTTTTTTATAATTATGATAATTCCCTTTTAATGTTTAGTTAATCATTCATTTAAGTTTACTTTAATTAATAATGCAAGCTATTAAATGTGTAGTAGTCGGAGATGGGTATGTGTTTTGACCTATTTTAACAGAATCGTACCATTATAAATTGTTCTACCTATGTTGAAAGACAAAAAGATATTTATCCCCCAAGGTCTAGTACTCTAATGTCTATAATTAAATATTTCTCAGAATATGTTTTTTATTTGCAAAATTTAGATGCACTTCAATAATTTATTAAAGGAAATTACCATCACTTTGTTTTAATTGTTATCGAACACGAAAACAACTGATCTCTGAGTATACTTTACATTGGGTAATTCTACACAAAAAGAGGTACTCTGATTATGATGGGATCACAATCAGTTCTCTGATGGTTCTCTGTAAGATGAGATTGTTTTGCCCGTCTGTGAAAAGATGAACTGGATGAACACCGGCCATCAACTGCCCTCTTGGCTGCGGACCGGTGTGCGTTGTTTCGGAAAAGAACTCTAATCTTTTTGATGGGATCTTTCTCCTCGCTTCACATTGAATAATGATTTTCCTTTCGTTAAATATTTTGTTTGCTTTTAAAGTGAGACATATTACTCAGTTGCTTACTAAACAGTTAAGATGCTATTAATCGTGAAAATGGTGTCGTAATAAACATAACGTTAGTTCCGCTGTGCTAACAATTAAGAAAAAAAAAGTTTTTTTTCCTTAATTGGTCATTCGAGACTGGGGTACTACACTCCATTTACTTACGACCTCGCTAGAAGTTGCTTAACTTCAGTGATCTTACGGAACCTGGTGTAATCAACGTTCAGGCTATAAAAATACTATTATCTACACATATGAAATGTCAATTTCCTTTTACAATAAAAGCGTTTTTAATAGAAGTAAGGGTCCGGATTTATTAACTTTGCTGCCGGGCTGGGATAAGGGTATTAGATCAAATAATATTGTTTTTCGGACATCAAATATTACGCCTAATTCGGGAGAGAAATCTAGTAATAATAAATATGTAATAATGAAAAAAAATGTGGTCATATACTCAAATTAACGAGAAAAAAAGTACAGAATTTACTGGCAAATGATTTTTTTAAAATCGTGTATAACAAAAAGATATGTTCCGTTTAACTAAGTGAGTGCGTAGATGTTGTATTTTATCCAGGCGGAGATATAGCACTTTATGCGCCCAATTGAGTCTTAATGTAACTGAAGGTAACTCATTTGGGAATTTCTCAGTCAGCAAATAGAAGCTCTGTCTGCATCCTGAGAGACTATATCTATGGCTTAAACTAATTATTTTTATTAAAAGAGTTGGCGTTAATGTATGGCGGTGTCAAAGTAAAACTGATACCAATAGTAATGTCGTGGGATGGACTGGTGACAAAATATAGTAAGCGATATATGAAAGAAATTAACATCAACAAAAAAGTGCAAGCATACATACAATAAACAGTATTAAAAAGAACACTAGAAAGCGTAATGATAGATTATAGGAGCCAGAATGATGATATAGTCATAGCGGATTTACAAGCTCTGTTGGAACAGGCAGAGCCTGTAACAGGTTCAAAAAAAAAAAAAAAAAAAAAAAATATGAGATAAAGTAATACATATAGGATACCAGAATTCAATATAATAATACATATAGAATAGAAAATTTCAATAAAATAATACATATTGCATATCAAATTTCAATAAAATATTTATTTTTCCTATTCCCGTGAAATCAATATCATTTTCAAGCCCTCAAATTCATCATCATTTAGAAAATATTGTTCTGGTATCCGTTGTCAGTTCCGCAGCCTGTTGGTGAGCAGGAGGTTGGCTTAACGCAGATCTCTCTAGTATTGTTTGTTCTACTAAAACTCTTGAATAGGTGTTATGCAAAGTAAATTTTTCATTGATATGTCCTTCCAAAATAGCTATCTTAAAAGGGAGGTTTTTATTTAAGAAAAAAAGTTGATCCCCCCTTGAAGATCCTAAAAAAAGGGCCAATTTACACCCCCTCAATCCTAGATATATTGATGCCGTTCGTAACATATTTAGACGTTTTAGGACTTACTTAATCAATGGTGTACGACATCGAGCTGCAATGTTTTGGCATTTTGTGAAAACAACAAAGAAATTCAATGAAGAAAAGTTGTCTTCCTTACACCCCCCCCCCNTCCCCCCCCCCCCCCCCTGAAAATGAGACAATGGTTAGTATGCATAAAACAAAGCAAATGCTTTTACTTAAGAAAATGCTTTAAGCATCTGCTCAACAGGTTGAGTAAATGCTCAAACTCTAAGCATTTGCTTCGTTTTATGGATATTACTTTTAATGTCCTACAAACCAATCAAATTATCTGCCTTTTATCTTTTTCCGTTCAAAAAGTATTCAGCCATTCCTGAACTTTCTGAACACTCTGAACAATGAATGCAGGTACTTTTGTTGAGGTGATTTTATCTCTAGATAGGGTAAACATTTTGTCTGAAATAATGCAAAAACGGATCCGAAGTGTAACTTCTTGTTTTGATGAAAAAGTAAAAATTTGGAGAAAATAGATAAGTTCACTCTTATATCTAACTTAATATGGCTTAATTTGTTTTAAAAGATCGTTGCTTTAAATTTAACAGTGGGGTGTATAAACTGGGGAAACTACTTTTGTTAATATATATTTTTATTTCCCATAATGATTTTTGACTTTGAAATATACACACCCTCAACCACTTTCCCTTTGCCATTCCCTCATATTTGTTTCTACAGGGTTACTTCTTGTCTTGTAGTATAGAGTACGGAGAATAAAAAATCCCTTCTTCCGACATCCTCCACACTTTGTCAGTTAGGGTGCTCTCAGGCAGCCTGTCTTTTCTTATAAGCCAGTAAAAAACAAATACACATGTTCTTATGGGAGTCCGCAGATCGACCGATAATTAAGCATGTTACTTATCACATTACTAAGTACATTTCCTTGCAAAAGTCCAGAGTATAATCCAAGGTGATCACATTTCAGAACGAAATTTCTCTTACGTGCGACATTCTCGATGATATACCCAGAGCCGGTTCAAGAGAATTTGCCGTCCTAGGCAAAATGAATTTTGCCGCCCCCTGAATATAAATTTAATTTGTTCGTGAATTATTATAAATAGTAAAAGTACTTATATTCATATTTTTAATGATAATACTGAATAGTTATCCCTCCTAGTAGTGAAATTCATGATTTTTGCACAAATTTCAATCAAAATCTGGCCATGAATTTTCCTCTGGTTAATATTGAACAATTCAGAGTCATATATATTTACAACAGAAATAATGGACACCAAGTGTATATGTGTGGGTTGTAGCTTATAAGCAACGACAGATTTAGCCGGAGTGTCATACCCCTGATTTTACTGTTGGTTTTTATGATTGATAATTCTTGTTATGAATTATCAATCATATACACAAGATTGCACGTCTATATATGTATACATTTTTTTTCATATCCCGCTGAAAATAAAATTCCACTTTGATTTTGCCGCCCTAGGCGGTTGCCTAGTTCGCCTATATGGTAGAGCCGGCCCTGGATATACCTTTTCCGTGAAAAATATCAGAAAATAAATCAGGGTTGCATAAAAAACGTTTTTTTTTGTTTAAACAAAAACAAACATGTTTAAAACAAAAGAAAAACACTGTTTAAAACGNGAGATACACCACTTTACTCAACGTGTTGAGTAGTGAAATGAAATCAGATGATGTCGTCATATAGAAAGAGAAAGCAAATAGGTACCAATTACGATGAGAGAGAGAGAGAAAGAGATACACCACTTTACTCAACGCCGTTGGGTTTGGTAACTCTCTCCCAGTGGGTATTAGTCTGATAACAAATAGAATGTGGTGTTTATTTTATTCCAAATACCATTCGCTCTATACTAGTTTCCTTTTTGTTTCTTAACCCTGTAAAATAACTCTCATTGAATGACAAAGACAATGTTCTTTCTCTCTCCCAGTGGGGGTTTGTTTATATTATAAACAACATGAGTCAAATGGCACATGTTGTGTTCTGATAACAAATAGAATGTGGTGTTTATTTTATTCCAAATACCATTCGCTCTAGTTTCCTTTTTGTTTATTAAATTATAAATTAAAATGTTAAAACATATACCTAATACATATCAAAATACATCGTGCTCGGTTTAAAATATTCCGTTCAATTGACTTATTTTCAATTCACACCAACAATAACAAAAAAATCTGGTGTGAACATCACACGACTTTCCTTATTTTGAAAAAAGACGAAAGTATTATAATGGTCTGAAATTTTCGATGTCGAGTTTTCAATGCTAAAACTAGTTTTTAGGTCCTCAGGGCCAAATCTCGAAAAGAATGTAAAATGTGATGTGAATATCTGAAGACTTTCCATATCTTGAAAAAAAAACGAAAGATTATATAATGGTCTGAAAATTTCGATGTCGAGTTAGCTTTCAATGCTAAAACTGGTTTTTAGGTACCCAGGTCCCAAATCTCGAAAAAATTGTAAAATCTGGTGTGAACATCACACGACTTTACTTATCTTGAAAAAAGACGAAAGTAATATAATGGTCTGTAATTCCCGATGTCGAGTTTTTAATGATAAAACTGTTTTTTAGGACAAATTTCGAAAAAAAAATAGATTCGATACGTTGGTTTGTATCAACCCTGCATGTTGCAACCTTTAAAAATCAAGATTTAAACGTTCCACCAGGCGCCTTAGAGGCACGGCCATTCTTACTTTTTAGTATTTTCTAAATTTTATTTTACCCGTTCTCGGTTTCGAACTCGTAACTCTGGAATGGCTGGCCATACCTTTGCACAAACTGTACTAAAATAAGGACTAAACAGCCACCTAAAACTTTCTCGCTTTGAGTTGATATGTTGTCGCGTCAAAATTTAAGATATCGGACCGTGACTGTTCCATTTTTTAGTAGAATTTGGCCGTTTGGCCGTAANTCAGGCTATGGTTGGGGGGGGGGGGGTCATTCCCATAAATTTTTCGTTATCTGCTATCTGTTTGGGCTGTGATATTTAACAGACAACCCCCTCATACATTAAGATGTCACACATGCATCAGTGGAGTGGAAAATTTCCTGACAATAAAAATAAAATAAATACTCAAATATAAAATAATATGGAAAATGTGATATTTTTCTTAAAAAAACAGGTTATCCTGTTTAAAGAACGAAGTTTCACATTGAAGGACAACCTTGACAGTTCTACCAAGGTCACCAGGATATGTTCCCCTTGATATCGTGATATTTTGGGATTTAAAGAATTCAATAAATGGAGAACAAAATATTGGGGAATGCATTTACTATATTTTGAGTTTATTTAAAAATCAGGATTAAAAGAATTCAATAAATGGAAAACAAAATATTGGGGAATGCATTTACTATATTTTGAGTTTATTTAAAAATCAGGATTTAAAGAATTCAATAAATGGAGAACAAAATATTGGGGAATGCCTTTACTATATTTTGACTTTATTTAAAAATAAGGATTTAAAGAATTCAATAAATGGAGAACAAAATATTGGGGAATCCCTTTACTATATTTTGAGTTTATTTAAAAATCAGGATTTAAAGAATTCAATAAATGGAGGACAAAATATTGGGGAATCCCTTTACTATAATTTCAGTTTATTTTTGCTATTTTAAACTTCTGCTTTCTTATAGGACAACCTGGGGATTGTTTTTGTTGATATTCAAGACTGAAAACTATTTGTCATCATAAATTTATGTTGACTATATGCTGTCCTATAAGACTCCCAGGCTGTCCTATATTTCCTGGGGTCGTAGACCATGATTTGGGGGGGGGGTCCATTCCCATGAATTTTTCGCTATCTGCTAACGTTTGAGCTTTGGTATTGTAACAGACAACCCCTCATACATAGGTACATGGTACATAATAGGTACACACTAATTTCTTATTTTTATTTATTAAGATGACCAATGACTGAAACTCGAGATTTTGGTCTAAAACGTGTTTGAAAACTCGAAATTTTTTAGCCCATTACCTACTATACTTCCCTTTTTATAGGGTAAGGAAAATGAAAAAAAAAAAAACTCTACTAGTAGTTCTGTCATCTGTAGACCCCACTCAGATAAAATGGTCACCATGTGTGTGTCCCGAAACTAGTCAACCACTTCTCTGCATATAATAAAAGGTTAATTGAAATGGAACAAAATTTTGGTGAACGCACCGTGACTTGCCCAATTTGATAAATAAATTGGAATTTTGGCCATAGAATAAAAATGATTTGGCATTCTTATTTCTGATATATTTCCTGGAATCCTAGATTTTTTTAAGGAGTGGGGGGGTCCATTTCCATATTTTTTTCGCTATCTACTACTGGTTTCTCGAATAGCATTGGAACAGACTACCCCTATCACATACATAGGCACAAACATGCACACAAATTACGCCGCTGTAAGCCATATTTTTCTATCTGAAACCAAAATGATTCCCAAACAGACTCGTTCAGATACGTTTTTACGGCCATGCCCTGCAAAAAAATCTATTACCTTTCAAGACAACCACCTAGTTTCGTTTGCAATTTAACTTGGGCTACGTTCACATGACCGCGCGGTGCCGCGCGGCAGGAGCATTCACATTACCGCGCGGTACAGAGATTAACCTGTCTAATAAAATATGAGATTATACCTGTCTAATAAAATCAATTTCTTTTGGAGGGGCAATCATATGACAACTTGTGCGCTCGGCAGTCTGGCATCANTTAACGGAATAATGGAGCAATATGCTAAAGATTATGTGGTGCCCGAAAATTCGAGGTGAAACGGATGGCTCCGCCCGTTTTTGTCCACGGACACACCTAGTTTCTGTACCGCGCGTTCATGTGAACGTAGCCTTATGCTTATTTTATTTGTCTCTTTGAGTCATGATGGTGCCTGTTACAAAAGTCACTCTGACTCATAGCTAGATTATCGTTGTAACTGATAGACAAAATGAACTCCAGTTTTATAGATAATGATTTTATCTTTCATTAATCCTAGACAGTGGACATGATAGTGTCCCTGTATTCAGATTATTGGTGGCTGAGTGTTGAGCATACATCTAAATATATAAATCAAGANAGAGCATATAACACCCAATAAATAACATATAACACCCAATAAATGCCCATGTCAAGTTTCAAGGAAGACCCAATAAATGTCCATGTCAAGTTTCAAAGAGGACCCGATAAATGTCCATGTCAAGTTTCATATAAGACCCATTAAATGTCCATGTCAAGATTCATATAAGACCCAATAAATGTCCATGTCAAGTTTCATATAAAACTCAATAAATGTCTATGTCAAGTTTCATATAAGACCCAATAAATGTCCATGTCAAGATTCATATAAGACCCAATAAATGTCCATGTCAAGTTTCATATAAGACCCAATAAATGTCCATGTCAAGTTTCATATAAGACCCAATAAATGCCCATGTCAAGTTTCATATAAGACCCAAAAAATGTCTATGTCAAGTTTCATATAAAACTTAATAAATGTCCATGTCAAATTTCATATAAAACTCAATAAATGTCTATGTCAAGTTTCATATAAGACCCAATAAATGTCCATGTCAAGTTTCATATAAGACCCAATAAATGTCCATGACAAGTTTCATATAAGACCCAATAAATGTCCATGACAAGTTTCATATAAGGCCCAATAAATGTCCATGTCAAGTTTCATATAAGACCCAATAAATGTCCATGTCAAGTTTCATATAAGACCCAATAAATGTCCATGTCAAGTTTCATCGTGTCGTGGTACATACAGACTAACAATTTGGCAGGGACCTTCGTTGCACCATGTAAGTGTGTGTGCACTAAGAAAGGAATTTGCAAACTTTTAATTTTAAGGGTAGAAATCGCGAAAAGTAAACAGTCCCCATAAGAAATACATTGGAGCGAGAGAGATAGCATGATACATGTATATACATACATACAACAGCGTAGAACGGCCATGCCTCTAAGGCGCCAAGCTATAGGCCGTAGCGAAGCACGGTCGAAACAGCTAGTGTTGTAATATTAAGCAATAAAAATATATTGGAAAGTTTAAAGAAAAAAAAGGTTTGAGCGAATGGAGGGTAAAAGCCCCATCTCGAATGACCAATAGATGTTAAAGAGTTGTTTGCAAAAAAAAATCTTGGTGACTAATAATTGACGTGGGCCCTCAGAACCTTGTCAATCACTGCAATATAATTACACCAGTAACATAATAATGCAGAGTTGCTTTCCGTGTTATTTTGTACAATCAGCTCAGGTGAACTTGGCCCATGAGGATGTCACCCTCGAGTAACATCTCACATGAATTAGAAGAAATGACGCCTATGGTCC
>CM022883.1:10754519-10771780 GCA_012654025.1 Pachypsylla venusta
ACAATCTCTCACACTGTTAAACATATTATTTAAAAAAATATATATAGGAATTAATTTATTAGAATTAAAAAATAATATTATTTCAAAGAAATGTTTAATTTTCTACGTAATAATATTACGCGATTTCCTTATCAGTAGATAAGATAGATTTCACGTTACAAATTTAGAATTATTTTTAATTGCTACGTTCCACTTCTGACGAGTGACGGAATGATACTGAAGTCTGAACTAATCAGTTCAAATTTGTTATGTCCCATTTCGCAACACACATCTATATTAAAAAAAAAAAATCAATAATTTTGGTGAAATACCGTGTTTTAGCCTTATTTATAAACGCCAATATCTCTCTGAATTATCTAGAAGAAGAAAATTCTAAAGATAGAAAACAACCCGCTTGCCAATTCATTAGTAATGTGGATTTTGACATTACCTCAAAAGTGGCCTTTAAAAAACTGATAGCTTATCGGAAAATTCAAAGACCTCATTTTTTCTTTTGATTTGGCATTATAAATTTCCAGATCAAAATATTACATTTTCGTTTAAGATAACAAAATCAATTTAGGGACAATATAATAATTTCCTATAATGNGTAACATCTCACATGAATTAGAAGAAATGACGCCTATGGTCCATTCTATCCTACTGTTATGTCAAATGCAAAAGTGTATTATTTGTCTTCTTTCACGTAGCAATTGATGAACGCTCAGTGCAGTGCGAGTGAGAGAGATATTCTGTGCTGCTTGAATGAGTGGATTTTGACGTAACCCACCTGGACGTAATCCAACAATTTAATTCATTATTTCCATGAAGAACATGTGTCGACCATCCGTTGACCAAAACAAAAAACATGTGAGAATACAGGGCGTTCCAAAAATACCATGTGAGAATACAGGGTGTTCCAAAAATAAATGTAATTATATAAATGATTGACAAAGAGCAATTTGGATATTNTTCAATCAATGACACATGAGTTGCTATATTATTTTTAGCTTAACGTCTCTTTAACATCAGCCTCATGATTATAAAGTGCCTGATATTTTTAATTCAATCAATGACACATGAGTTGCTATATTATTTTTAGCTTAACGTCTCTTTAACATCAGCCTCATGATTATAAAGTGCCTGATATTTTTAATTCAATCAATGACACATGAGTTGCTATATTATTTTTAGCTTAACGTCTCTTTAACATCAGCCTCATGATTATAAAGTGCCTGATATTTTTAATTCAATCAATGACACATGAGTTGCTATATTATTTTTAGCTTAACGTCTCTTTAACATCAGCCTCATGATTATAAAGTGCCTGATATTTTTAATTCAATCAATGACACATGAGTTGCTATATTATTTTTAGCTTAACGTCTCTTTAACATCAGCCTCATGATTATAAAGTGCCTGATATTTTTAATTCAATCAATGACACATGAGTTGCTATATTATTTTTAGCTTAACGTCTCTTTAACATCAGCCTCATGATTATAAAGTGCCTGATATTTTTAATTCAATCAATGACACATGAGGTGCTGTATTATTTTTAGCTTAACGTCTCTTTAACATCAGCCTCATGATTATAAAGTGCCTGATATTTTTAATTCAATCAATGACACATGAGGTGCTGTATTATTTTTAGCTTAACGTCTCTTTAACACCAGCCTCATGATTATAAAGTGCCTCGATATTTTTAATTCAATCAATGACACATGAGGTGCTATATTATTTTTAGCTTAACGTCTCTTTAACATCTAAGGTCCATTCGAGCTACTTACATTGACCTCACCCAGTGTGGGTTGAGCCGGGATTGGGCAGTATCATGATGCATGTGGTCACCAAGTTAAAACTTCGCAGGATGTTACTTAACTTCAGTGATCGAACAGGAACTGGCGTATTCAACAACTCATTAACGCTGGGCTAGGTTGCTTCATTTACTTTTCTACGCCTTTTTGAATTTAACTTAGTTAACTCATTTTTAATCTAAATCTCTCCGGGTGGCCCAATCTATCTATATATATAAAAGTGAATGTCTGTTTGTTTGTTTGTTTGTTTATAACTTACGAACTACAGCTCGGAATTGCACGAAACTTTGCACACTTATTTGTTTTTACCCGGGGAAGGTTATAGGCACGGTATTGTCCGGCCATTTTAGTTACGGCCGATTTTATGGCCGATTTTCCGGCCGATTTTCCAATTTCTTCCTCAAAATTTTCCGAATTTTGGCCAATATCTTAAGATTTGTCGCGACAACATATCAACTCAAAGCGAGAAAGTTTTAGGTAACATCTTTATCCTTCATTTAGGACATATTTTGCAAAATTGTGACTAGCCATTCGAGGGTCACAAGTTCGAATCTGGGATCGGGCACAATAAAATTTTGACAATACTCATTGTTTAGCCAAAACGGTAAGAGATATAGAAAAATTGATGGGAATGAACCCCCCCAAAACCATAGCCTGAGACCCCAGAAAAATGATCACAGTTCAAAAATATGCAACCGTTTTCGAGTTACGGCCGATTTTCCGATTTTTGTATGGGAAATCATAGAATACTATAAGAAACGGTAATAGATATAGAACACTTGATAGGAATGGCCCCCCCCCCAAAAAAAAACAAAGACTGGGAGCCCAGAAAAAATATCAGAGTTGAAAGCCCTCCAACCGTTTTCGAGTTACGGCCGATTTTCCAATTTTTGTATGGAAATTAAAATTTTTGTTTGATTTAAATAAAATTATGTACAAAAGTGGTTAGTGCAATGCCGATATAATTTAATAGAATTGAACACCAAGTTTGTTGGGTAGAACGTGTTGGGAGTAGTATTGGGTTAGGTTCCAAAAAAAATAAAATGCGTGTTGAAGTCTGCTGAGTTTAGGCTGGGTCTGCGACCCAGCCTAACCTTGCGCAGACTTCAACACGCATTTTATTTTTTTTGGAACCTAACCCAATACTACTCCCAACACGTTCTACACAGCTTAACAACCCGTTACTACTCCCCATGTTCTACATATAGGTTAACAAACGTGTATGTAATATGTATTCTATGTGCATACTCTGATCGCGTTTAAACGGTTGTACCTCGGTGATATGATTATTAATGTGGGAGTCAGATTTATTATCATATTTCTCTCATCTTCTCGAAACGAAGTTCGGGTACTCAGCTAGTCAGAACTAAAAACTAAAAAAAAAAACTTTCTTTAATTTAATTCCATGGACACAAATAAGATCCATGCCAATGTTCATTAAAATAGGAAAAGACATTCGAGAGTCATCGTGAAACGAACTGACAGGCGTTTAAGTAAAGATCATGGAGTTAAAACTAGACCTCATTCTATACTATTTTTTTTTAGTTAGTTAACGCGTTTTTAATCAACGACTACTTAATCCTCGAACCTTAAGTCTGCAACAATATGGTCAATCATTTCCCAACTGCCAGATGCTACCGATAGTGGCTTCAGAGTTTATTGAAATTCGGTATGTCGGTCTCATATGGGGACTAATTGTGTCGCAAAACTTTTGGTCTCTGTCAGTCACACATATGGTTTCATACTAGAATTAGTATATTTATCTATAGTTGTTATATATAAAAAAAATAAAACATTTCGAGGATCAATAAGACTCCAAATAGGCTGAAACTACATACCAAATTGGTCAACGATAAGTGTCAAAAGTGTCGTTCACAGCGTACTGCGGAGGCGGACAAACGGATAACTTTAATATTTTTTGATCAAGTGAAGATATTGTAATTTTTAACATTCATTATGGTTTTACCTGACATAGTATCCCAATATCAATTAATTTTTATATATTTGATTTTTTTATTCGAATCTAAGCACCTTCAAACGTAAAGTGTATAATTTTAAGGGGTGTATTCTTTTCGTGACGTGACGCTTCCAAAGGTTCATTATTGAAAATAGTAAAGTATTTTTTTTTCTTCTTTTACATTGACCTCACCCAGCCTAGGTTGGGGCGGAAAAATAGCCAGCATCACGAGGGTGCGAACCCACGTGGACACCCACATGGTACAACCTCGCTGGACGTTGCTTAACTTCAGTGATCTAACGGGAACTGGTGTATTGAACATGCCATAGACGCTGGCTATAGTAAACTATATAATATTGGTTATATTTTCAGTTGTTTTTGAGAGTCTGATTGAATTGTTTTATTATTTTTTCAGAGCCGTGGGTAAAACGTGTTTACTGATTAGTTATACAACAAATGCTTTCCCTGGCGAGTACATTCCCACTGTCTTTGATAACTATTCAGCCAATGTAATGGTAGATGGCAAACCGATCAATCTAGGATTATGGGATACAGCTGGTCAAGAAGACTACGATCGATTGAGACCTTTATCTTACCCCCAGACTGTAAGTACTATAGATTATCAGATACATGCTCACTGTAAGTGACCATGTAGGTATCTAAAAACCGAAGATCTCTTGAATGATGACCAAAATAGTTTTCAGTCCTGAATATCAACATAAACAATCCTCAGGCTATTCTATAAGAAAGCAGAAGTTTAAAATGGCAAAAATAAACTCAGAATATAGTAAAGGGATACCCAATATTTTGTTCTCCATTTATTGAATAAACTCAAAATGTAGTACGCGGATTCCCCAATATTTTGTTCTCCATTTATTGAATAAACTCAAAATATAGTAAACGGATTCCCCAATATTTCGTTCTCCATTTATTGAATAAACTCAAAATATAGTAAACGGATTCCCCAATATTTTGTTCTCCATTTATTGAATAAACTCAAAATATAGTAAACGGATTCCCCAATATTTCGTTCTCCATTTATTGAATAACTCAAAATATAGTAAACGGATTCCCCAATATTTTGTTCTCCATTTATTGAATAAACTCAAAATATAGTAAAGGGATTCCCCAATATTTTGTTCTCCATTTATTAAATAATCTCAAAATATAGTAAACGGATTCCCCAATATTTTGTTCTCCATTTATTGAATAAACTCAAAATATAGTAAACAGATTCCTCAATATTTTGTTTTCCCCCAAAATATCACGATATCAAGGGAAACATATCATGGTGACCTTGGTTGGATCTGTCAAGGTTGTCCCTCAATGTGAAACTTCGTTCTTTAAATAGGACAACCTGATTTTTTTTTAAAAAAAATATCACATTCTCCATATTATTCTATATTTATTTGAGTATTTATTTTATTTTTAGATGGAATAAATTAAAAATTATTTTTTGGTTCGTTTTCAAATACAATAAATTGATTTGTTTTCGATTTCAGGACGTGTTTCAAATTTGTTTTTCATTAGTAAATCCAGCTTCCTTTGAAAACGTTCGAGCCAAATGGTATCCTGAAGTGCGACACCATTGTCCTAGTACTCCAATTATTTTAGTTGGCACCAAATTGGATTTACGTGATGATAAAGAAACGATAGAAAAATTGAAAGATAAAAAATTGGCACCTATTACCTATCCGCAAGTAAGTGAGATGAATGAATTGTATTTCCAGCATGGTGCCTAGTGGTGCCTACGTTACATACAGTAATCATATAGACTCTTGAGTAGAAGTTAACAATCAGGCAAGTTGAATGTCTGGGGCATTTTCTACCAACATAGTGTTAAATTTTTATGTGGTCAAATACTCAAATTATTGAGGAAAAAATCCTGCCTCAAATTGGGATTGAACCTACGTGACAGTGTTTGACTAGTAATTCTGTGAACTGAAGACCTCTCTCGCTTAAAATGACCCCACTTGTTCCAATAGGGCCCAAAAGCTATTCAGTCAATTTTATGAGCCTAATAAATGTGTCATTAAAATCTAATAAGATGTCTGAGTCACCTCAAAACATTGACTTCACAGTCGAGTAGTTCTACGTACCAAGTCCACTTAGATTTTTTTTCAACTAAAGATGCCCGTCCTACTTTCGTTCCCTGTGGCGGTGGTGTGACCTTCTTCAGAGACTTGATCTAACAACCACTACCCTTGACGTCAATCGCATCTTTGTCTGCCCAGCCAAACGTACAAGTCTGGACTCCACATCTCGTATGTACCGCAGCGTACGTGCCTTGACCTGGGAAACCGAAACTGATAAGTGATATGGTCGCAAGCGTTAATGACAAGAATCTGCTCGGCCAAAGTTTCTTTGTCTCCTTCCTATGTAGCAATAGTTTCCCATTGCAATTTGATTAGTGCAAAACTAATCTGTTTAAAGGTAGCATTGTCTGTTTGTTAACTTGCCGAGAAGTTGTGTTTCTTACGGAGTCGGAGGTTTCCTACTTGTCTTAGACTCCAGGTCAAATGAAATTACTTACTGTAACTCAACATCAAAATGTTTTTGCTGTTCTCTAGCGAGTCTCATAATTTTTGGAAAATATTGTCGAAATTTTAAAATATGAGGAGGAAATGTTGTCGAAATTTTATAATATGGGGAGTTGAAGTCGGAAAATTTTGATAGGAGTTGAAGTCTTAGATTATGATCACGACTTTGCAACCCAAATTTCTACTACTCAATTGGGTTCAACATTTCTGGACCCATTTTTTTCATTCTGAATTTACTTTTGTTTTCAGGGTTTATCTATGGCAAAAGAAATTGGAGCTGTTAAATATTTAGAATGTAGCGCTCTCACACAAAAAGGTCTAAAAACAGTTTTTGATGAAGCTATTCGAGCCGTACTTTGTCCTGTACCAACCGTAAGACGAAGGAAACCATGCCGCATTCTTTAATGTCAACCCTCCCTTCACTCACAGTAAATCATTCTTCTTTTTATATACATGTTAACATATCCTAACTTTCATGCAATCATGTTACACACATGCTCCTTACATATTATTTTTATGTTTTTCAAAACAACTGGTTTCACCACAACGAAAACACCCTGTGTTCCTAATACTCGTAGCTCTTAGGGTCCATTCAGTCATGAAAAATATGGAAATGTCATGGAATTTTAAAACAAATAATCCTTACATATTATAAGACAAAATCCTCCGCCTCGTCTGTCAGGTCGGGATAAACTTAAAAAGTATGAATGGATTTTCGGAGTGATTCACAAGGAAGTTTATGTGTATCAAAAATGTCGAACCTTTTTCGAGATACGACCGATTTTCCATTATATTGTTGCGACAAAATTTAAGATATCGGACAGTGACTTCTGAATTTGATCAAAAATCGTCCGTATCTCGAAAATGGTTAGACATTTTTTTTACACCTAAACCTTTCTCATGAATCACTCTGTCTATTTGCGAAAACCGCATGAAAATCCATTCAGTAGTTTTTGAGTTTAACGCGAACAGACAGACGCGGCGTGGGACTTTTTTTTTTTATAATACCGGAGTATAAAAAAAATATATCTCAGCTCAGATTAAAAAAAAATGCCGAAAAACGACTCTAAATTAAAAAAAAAAAAAAAATTTTGTCAAAAAGGAAGAATTTATTTTTGTGTTATTGTCTTTTAAGGAAATCCATGTTTGATTATACCTCAGCGGGTGCAACACTACTCATAATATAATTTTCACTAGATGTTTTTTTTCCTAGTTTAACGTCTCAACATCTAAGGTCAATCTAGACTGAAGTTTTATCCTCCAATCGCTGGAAACTTACAAACCAGCTATCCATCGGGTAGCTGGTTTGTAAGTTTTGATCGGGAGTAGCCATCAGTATCACGAAAGCCCGAACCTACGTTGTCACCCAGCAAGTAAAAGCTGTCGGACGTTGTTCAGGTTTGGTTGTATTCAGTTGTATTCAACCTGCCATTGACCTGCTATTAATGTGGGTTTTTTTTGGGAAAGTTAGAAACTTTTGAACCAAACGCTTTTGGTTTTTTTTACCCAAAAAAACGCCAGATTTTTCATTGAATTTTTGGGAAACAACTTAGTGTCTGGTTCTTTTTAGTGATATTACCACCCGACAAGTTTATTTTACAATATATATTTTTTTTTTAAAAAAAAAGGAAAATATTTTTACGTGTTCAGATTTTAACAGGAGGAACCAATGATTTTTAGAATCTGAAAATAAATAATAAAGAAAAAAAAAGAATGTTGCTTTTCAATGTTTGGCAGTTGGTTTATTTCTGCTAAAAACCGTCCAATTGAAAAAGAATAAAAATAATAATAACTAAGTTCGGCTCCTTAAATTAAACAAAAGAAATTGTCTATATATTAACGGAATGCATTTAGGATAATTATTTTAAGTGAAACGATCAAATATCTCGGACCTGTTAGAGACCCAAAAAATAATCTATATTTGAAAAGTGACCTTCAAATTATCCTGAAGAAGGTCACCTCAATGTCATGAATCTTTGTTCACAATATTTTATTGTTTCTTCAATACCCTGAAAAAGTCTCCAAGAAACATTCCTTATTTGAATCCGAAAGCCATTTGAATTAAAAGTTAAGAAATGTCAATATTAATTATTTATTGATACTAATGCGTTCTTTTGGAGCAAAATTAATTGCGATCCCTTAGGATAAAATGCAATTGCTTAATATTATAAGGAGTTATTTTTTCAGTGGAGTTTCAAATATATTCGACTGTTCTACATAAAATAAATCGCCCTGAAGATAACAAGACTTGTCATGTCGGGATCTTAGGTCATCTTAACATCAAAATGTTCTTGGATTAGTACACTACACGCCAATTTTTTTATTTAGTTTTTAATGGGGTAGACATTTTAGTTCTTAGGTTACATATATGAAAAATATATTACGCGCACAAAATCGCTCCAAGTATTTGTTATATATTAATAGGAGTTTAGAATAAGGGTTTTATGTTATTATTCAATTATTATTACTGCATTAAAATTGTAATTATCTTTTCAAATGTGATTTTATTCGTCCCACTTATATGGCTCATCTTCGGGGAGTATTTTAGGTTAAGAAATACTCCCCTTATAGAGGAAGATTTTCTTTTAGAGGTATGACTGTTAAAAATGCTTCCTATACCTCTCTTTGTGAGGGGAAAAGTGCGGCTGTATGGTAATTATTATTTACCAAATTTATATTAGACATCCTATTGGTAACTTTAAAAAACACTACCGTTATTTATGACGAAAAAAAGTAAGTGAATCCTCGTCATAAATAACGGTAGTGTTTTTTAAAGTTAAAAATGCGACTGTATGTTTAAATTCTATTTTTACACCCACTAATTTCTTTTATTAAAAAAAAATCAAGATAAATCTTATCCTTAATTACTCCTGGTAAACCCCATTTAGAAAAATAAAGTAATGGTGCGTGATATTACTGTTATAGTTTTTTGATGTCCATTTTCCACATCCAAACACCTTGTATTTTGATTTATTGTTTTGAAGAATGCTTTGATTTAAATATACCACGAAAAAATAACCCCCCCCCAAAATTTGCTCTTTTACATTTCAGGAATACAAAGAGTGAGTACCACTCGGCGTTGGTCGATTGATATTTGTTGGTATGCAGGTCGCATTTGTGAGGTCTAGTTGATCCTCGGAAAGGTTTTTTTAATACTTACATAAATATACTTATCTTATATAGAAAAGTTTATAGAAAATATCGGAGATAGAGAAAACAGTTAAGTAAGCTTTCTATGCGTCCTGAATGAGTACACTAGAGTCCAATTGGTCGACTACAAAACCCTCACTCACTATTAACGAACAAGAATCTACTATGACTGAACGTTCTACCAAAATTGCTCAAAGCGTTTGGTACCTTTGAAAATACAACTCATGGGCGTTAGGTGTAATCATTTAGGGTGCATCGAAAGTTTACACCTGTTCGGGCAGAGAGAGAGAGAGGGAAATGTCATACCCGATTATTCCCCTCCCTCTCTTCAAACTATCCAAACGTCACCTAGAGAGGACAAGATTTTAACAAAACAAACGAAAAAAAATCGCGAGACATTTGCGAATGCAAATAAATTTGTAGAAAAAATTATACACATCTTGCACAGACTGCATTGAGACTTAAAGTGTCCTGTTCAAGAGTATAAAATGCCGCTCTAAACATCTTTTGGAATCAACCACCAATATAACATAATACCAAAGTGAATATTAATTTTAAAAAATTGCTCTCCCAAAAAAAATCCTTTAAATCACTTACGCCTCTTTCTATTTCTACCGACAAAATTTGCAATATTTTTTTTCATTATTTTTAGTTTTGAATGATCAGCTGTACATTATAATCTGTAGTGCTTTGCATAGAACAATTTGTTGAATAATTGACGTGGTACCTAATGCATCGGTATGTTCATTATACTAAAAGGTACATTTTACACTTCAACATTTTTTTTAAAAAAAATGTCGCCTTAAGATGAATTTTGCCCCGCTGTGCGGAGGTATGGAATGTTTCTAGAAAAGATTTCCAGGACAGCTTAGGAAGGGGGGAATAGACTCTTGAGGGGAAGGTAACCCTTAGACGAGGTTAATGCCAAAGGCATTTTCTACCACCTAACCCTTTTAATTCTATTTTCATGTGTTCAAATACTAAAATGAATGAGGAAAATAACCTACCACTGCTTGGGATTGAATTAGGCTCTTTTGTTTAGCTTTAACAAGCATTGGTAATAGTAGAGGGTGGTAGGTCCTCAATTATATACTCAATCAGTAATCATTACTTTTGAGCAAAATCGGTCGTACTATTAGAATGGCGCGGACTTCAGATCCATCTGTCTAATATTACTCCTTTCGGTCGCTCTCAGACAGTTGCATACTCACTAACCTTACCACACTGTCACTGGTTGCCCCACTCTCCTCTCACTTGAGTCACATTGCTATCAATATTCCATGTGTATGTTTTGTAATTCGTATAATCGCTTGTATTTTAATTATTTTCGTTGCTTCTTTTTTAATTCAAAATTTCGTTATTTTATATTTATAACTGTTTTTATTTAAAAGAAATATTATTTTATTTTGTTGTTCATTTGAAAACCTTCCAAGTCCACCAAGTTCAGAATACAGTAGAGTGAGTAGATCGTCGATATTCGAAACAATTGTTTAAATTAGCGATTTTTTTTGTATAATAAATCATTCTTGAAAAAAAAGGTCTATTCGTGAGGGTAGTGGGAAGGATAGGACACAAATAAAACAGGTTATATTGCATTATAAATGAGTAATTATGTATGTACATTTTTTAAAATTCTTAAACATCTATTGATCATTACGGATGGGGATTTTATCCTCCATTCGCTTGAAAACCAGCTACCCACATTGACCTCTCCCAGCCTGGGTTGGTTCGGAAAAATAGCCAGCATCACGAGGGCGCCAACCCACGTGAACACCTACATGGTCCAACCTCGCTGGACATTGCTTAACTTCAGTGATCTAACGGGAACTGGTGTATTCAACGTTCCATAAACGCTGTTACTTCTAAACGAAAATTTTAGTGACGCAACCATTTTTTTTAATTGAACAAGACAATATTTTTTTTTTGTTTTATCTTTGGGACTCGTTTATTCCGTCAAGTCGCTTTCGGTTAAATGACGTTTCAGATGACCGACTTTCGGATTATCAGCGATCTACTCGTTGCAGATCTCAACTGAGATCGATTTGAATTATCACTGCGACCTTTGTTCAGATCTATATTCTGATCTCCTGTTTAGATTTTCTTTCTCTTATTCCAGTGGAATGACCAAATGCCACGGAGATCGATTAAGTAAAAGTGTTTTGTGACTAGAAAATCGCTTAAAAATTACTTTTGGAATGTCAGGCAATTTATTTCGTCCGAGTATGTATGAACCTTGTCCATAGTTATACACCCTCTATTTTCTAATAATTGGCATTGTTTTAAGGTTCCTTGTCAATAATTAGCTTTCTTAAATAGATTTATGCTGAAAGTGATAGTAAAACATTTCATTGGTAAACTAGATCTAGAATAAAATTCTAATTTTGCAAATAACATAATTGGATTGCACAGTGTTTTCTCTAAGCTTTGTTGAACATCTTTTAAGGAAGATGTTCGGTACAGCTTACGGAAAGCACTGCATTCTACATTTAGTGGCTGCCATCGCATACGATGTTAGAAGTTAGAACCTTAAAATGAAGAAATAAATATCACCAATCACCATCATTCAATACAGTTGATGTTGCTACAAATATTTAAATGATAAAATAAATATCACCATTATTCAATGCTGTAGATGTTGCTACAAATATTTAAATAATAAAATAAATATCACCATCATTCAATGCTGCTGATATTACTACAATTACAAATATTTAAATGATAAAATAAATATCACCATCATTCAATGCTGTAGATGTTGCTACAAATATTTGAATCATTTAGTGACGTTAAAACTCCATGATTGATTGAATTGGGAAGATAATGCAGTAGTTTCCAGTTGCATGGGTAATATTAGGTGTAAAAAAAACAACGACGGCCGCCATTTTTATTTATAATTGTTGGCAACATTGTTTTTTACTAGGTAAGAAACATGACTAATCATTGATACAGATGTTTCTTGATTCATGACTAATGTAAATCCGGCCACATCAATGTGTATGTTACGGTACAAGTAGATAATTGGGAATTATCGGTCATTGTATACAATTACTGCATTATCTACTTGGATCGTAACATATACATTATTCGACGTTCGAGATACAAACCAAGCAAGGCAATAGTAATGCTATAGAATTGGGTTTTCCTTAAGGCCCATTTACACTGCCTGAACATATACGAGCATTTGTGATCGCTGCTCGCCAGTTTTCGACGAGCACGAACACAAACGAGTATTCTGTTCACAGTGCTCGAGCATTTCTGACGATCAGTTACTCGAGATCGAGCACGAACGAGCATTCGCTTCGAACATGACCGGCTCGCGGCGACTGTTTACACTGCCTGAGCCTCGAACGAATGCTCGTTCGTCACCTCTGTTCGCGACGAATACTCGGGCAGTGTAAATGGGCCTTTAGGGTGTCCGCAAACAGCTGCATACATACTTATATTATTGCATAGCACATAATTTCGCAAATATGAAAGGGAAATCAAACACATGTTCTAATGGGAGTGCGCGGATCGAACATTTGCAGACTCCCATAAGAACCTGTGAAAATGTTTTTCCTTGCATATATGTGAAGATATGTGCTATGCAATAAGATCACTATATATGCGGCTGTCTGCGGGCACCCTTCTAAGGCAGGGCATAAGCTGAGCAGCGCAAGCATCGCAACAGACGGCAGAAAACTGTGCCTGGCACACGCGTGTGCCGGCATGTCACAGTTTGTAGCACAGGCACAGAATTGACGACACAAGCCATGCAACTAGGGATCTAAGATGTCTTTAAATGGAATGCGTGTCCAGCGTCCAGCATGCGCTGGTAAAAAAAATCGTGTCTTGCGCCGCAAAACGTGACTTGCATGCGCTGCGCCGCGTGCGTCTCAGCTTACGTCCTGCCTTATTCTTTTATTTCGTTGCCAATAAAAATGGTGTTCTTATCAGACCCGACTTAACACACTGTAATTCAGGATCTAGCATTTAGCCGTCATCTTCGACCCCGTCATGAAACAAATAAATAAATCCTATTAATTAGTTAATGATATTATCTTTACTAAATTTTTTACCAGTTAATTAAATGTTAATTAATATTATTTTTTATTTTATTATTCATCTTATATATAATTTTATTGTAAATAAATTAAAATAATTGATTAATTGAACACGATTATTTACATTTTTTATTTCTTACTAGAATTCCGTTTTGATTTTCTACTCCGGCAAATGTTTGTGATATGTAGGCATCACTTCAATTTTGAGCTAAACAATTTGTCCTGTAGGTACCCCAAAAACTCAATGTCGATATATCAATTTTGATCAAAATCGGACAACGTGTTAGGGAATTATTGTGTAAGGGAATTATTGTGTAGCTTTAGACAATCAATGTATTGGTTACATGCATTGCCAAGGGGGGGGGGGGTAAAGTACCCGCGCCCAAAGTTTGGCTTCAATATCATCCCTTAGAAGACTTAGAACATACATATTTTTATATGCTATGATGGAAAATATTGTTTGNTTATCATCTGTCTACCAACATAAAAATAAAATAATAATTACATCTATAGAAATTGAAAATTCTCAGACACAAGTTTCAAAATTTAGAAAGGGAAAATATAAATTTTTAAACATATCTTTTGCGCATGTACCAAATTTTCTCTTTTCATATTTTATGATTCAGTGCTTCCTAGAAATGTACATCGACGTCTTTCAGTCAATAGAATCAAATGTTATTTTGGTTTATAATAAACCTGGTCACCTTTATTTATTTTGTTATTTCTCTAATTATATTATTACTAGCAGGATACGCCCGCTTTGCTTGGCGCCTTAGAGGCATGGCCGTTTATAGTTTCAACCCCAAAGTAGCCTATGTCCTTTCCTAAAGTTTAGCCTATATACTAATAACGTATTTTTTAAAAATCAAATCAAATGAATGGTGATCCGCTGTGTCTTATATCCCATTCAGTTGGGGAGGGGGCCTAAATAATTCCCAATCCTGAGACTAAATAGAAATACGTAACTATATAAAAAAAATTCAAAAATTCTGTCATCCGTCACTTTTTTTCGTCATCACGCTTATAAAATCGCTTAGCACCCTTATGGAAAGTATGTGTGGTAAGCTCTACAGCTTTTAGGTATCGTCCCTCGATAAACATTGCATTAAAAAGTACTGCCCAAGACTCGAAGCCACGGTCTCTAGGTTACGAGTGCTTCCCCCTCCTCCCTCAAAATTTTCTATTATATGTATATTGTGCGATAATGCCACCCCAAAACAAGAGGTCTATATCCGCGCATGGTCGTCACGAAAAAAATACCCCCCCCCCCATTCAAAATTTAATATTTTACGCTTCAAGTCATGTAGAACTCAAAAATCGAATAAAATATCCGTTCCTCCTTCGTGCCGTATACGTCGTGAACGGATTTTTCATTCGTTTTTAGGATTCTAAATACCTTGAGACGTAGATAAAGCATCAACATTTTTTTTGTGTGTGTGTGTGGGGGGGGGGGGGGGGGTATTGATCGAACGATCTAGATATATCACTGACTCTTTATAGTTTATAGTAAATAGGGTTACTGTTGTGCGGAAACTATTAATAAGGCAAGAGCCTCGGTCACAGAGGAAGATTTACGAAACGGGTATAAAAATCTTGAAAATTTTCTGAAAAAAGAAGGATCTTTGCACGTACTTTCAGACCCCACCCGGATATTTAATTGGGACCCATCGGTTATGATAATATGTACAAAATAAAATCTGGTAATGAAAAAGAAAGCATTCCTCTGCTGTCTAACTTTAGTGCAAATGGAAAGGTAGTGCCTCCCATGGTTGTTTCTTCTTTGCAAAAAATCTCCCGGGATATTTCTCAAAATATGAACAAGGATTGTTTTATTGGGAAATAAAAAAAAAAATATTTCCTTAATACCTATGAACACACATTATTTGTGTTCATACCTAGTTTAGTTTTATTATTATGAGTAACCGCACCAATTAGCTCGGCTTATAAAGCAGCGGGGTTTCGTGTCGATGGACGGCGGTTCGAACCCAGGTAAAGACGCATTTTCTAAATTGATTATCTCCATCATTGTGACAACGTCAATTACGTGAATACAAAATTGGTTTTGTTTTCTGAGGAGCGTATTGTATTCATACTATAGGTACCGTGTTCATGTTTATTTAATATTGTGTAAATAATGGGGTAGATAATATAATACTATATCTTCACTTGACTATAAAATTATGGTTACTCCATTATGGTTTTACTTGACACAATTTAACAAAATTATTGTGTAAATAATTTATTTTTATATACCTACCTAGGTATACTCGTACATATATAAAAAAAAACTGTTACAGATACAGCGGATCTCTAATAAAGAGGATAGGTACTCGTATTACCTATTTGGTTGAAAGGTTGTGAATTTTCCTAGCTTTGTGATTTTTAATAAATAAAGATATTTAAATAAAAATTTGATGCTAGTTAAATTTATTTTCTATTATTCCTGTAAATTTAAATTTAAATAGCCGTAGGTAGACTAAGAAGGAAACAGGCTAAGTAGATATGTTGGAAAACTACACCTTTGAAACAGTGATCGAAAACTGGTACATTTTGTGATCGACTATAAAAACAAGTGAGCGAGAACTGGTGTTTTTGGCGTTCCATTTTTAAATGATTTGAAAAGCATTTTAAATTAAAATTATCCAAAAAAGCTTAATTTTAATCAAAAGAACAAANACAACTTACACTAGATATTTCGACATTTCTGGGTTGACAATTGAAAAAAACATATTTTGAGGGGGCCCCAACTCTTCAAAGTATGTAGTAAAATCTAATTTAGGAAAGCACAAGTAGGTACCCACTACCTAGGAACTTAATAAAGGAACGAGTATTGCAACATAAGCAAATTGTTTAGGTGTAGGTGCACAAGGTACCCTCTTACTATCCCTTTGTAGTTTATTCCAGGATAAGATAAAGAAAAAATAAACAATTTTTGTACTGGCTCCAAAAATAGAGTACTTAGACGGCACCGCCGGGGGGGGGGGGGTGGAGGGACCCCGCTCTGTGAAAGTGCTAAGGGCCCCGCGGAAGGTTAATCCGGCCCTGTATGTTACACATGTTTTAGTAACATTGTCAGGAAAAATAAGTTATTGGGGTCTTTCAAGTAGGTTAGAGTCATTGTATGCGGCAAGTGTTTTGTTTTAAAATCTAACTGACAGTTTTCGTTCCTTTTTTTTAGTGTACTGTTATCGTGCTGACAATCTTTGTAACGTATGCATTTAATTTTTAAGAGAAACTGTCATTTTTTCTTTTACTGCTCAATTTTTGGTTGACGTGTTGCTTTCCTTTTCCGCTATGCCACAACCTTTTTTTCATTGCCTCTTTAGCCGTACCCTATTCTGGCATGGTAGCCCTCGCATGCTAGGCATGCTTCTCACATCATCTATGTGTAGAAATTGCGCATCGCTTAAGGGGTATGTCCTCCCTTTTCCAATAAACTATTTTGCTGATATAAGTTCCACTCTTTGGTTTCAAGCAAAATTTTTAAAAGCTGGTTGTCCTACAATGGAACAAAACTGCCATGTGCCTCTATCGACTTTATACTACTCCCAACAAACTTGGTGTTCAATTCTATTAAAGTATAGATAAAAACCTATTCGCAGACCTACAAAATTTTATTAAAATCGGTTAAGACTTTTTGGAGGAGTATGGTAACAAACACCGTGACACGAGAATTTTATATATTATATACTAGCTGTTTTACCCGTGCTTCGCTACGGGCTATAATACTGTAAGCTCAAGTATCGATGATAGGTTTGTTGTAAGTTCTAGATGT
>CM022883.1:10788351-10801307 GCA_012654025.1 Pachypsylla venusta
AGTGGTTTTTCCCTCAGATGGGTTCCCCTCACATATTTGTCAACAAGTTTCTCAAGCGTTTTTACAGCAAAAGACGATAAGGTGATTGGCCTGAACGATTTTGCTTCTGAGTAGGTCTTCTTCCCAGGTTTTGGGATGAATACCACCCTCCCGTTTCTCCAGGACATAGGCACATAGCTCGATGCTATGCTTGCCCTGAAAATTCTGCAGAGGATGGGCACAATCGTACTCTTTCCCTGTTGAAGAAGAGCCGGGAAGATGCCGTCAATACCAGCGGCTTTATACGGGTCGAACGTGCTNCTTCTTTTCTTTTCAGGTTTTACAACTGTTAGAATTTCTTGAACTCCATAGATTATTAGGAATAGATCATGTTAATGTATACATTCACTCTCTTAGTAATCAAATTAATTGTTTATTAAATCAATATAAAAATGCATCCACTTATGTCTCAACATATACATGGCATTTAAATATGTTATCACAAAAAGAAATTCGAACAGAAGGCCAGTTTGCAGCCTTCAATGATTGTTTATATAGAAATATGTATTTGTATAATTA
The DNA here is from genome assembly GCA_012654025.1 of Pachypsylla venusta. Lineage (NCBI taxonomy): Eukaryota > Metazoa > Arthropoda > Insecta > Hemiptera > Aphalaridae > Pachypsylla > Pachypsylla venusta. The sequence goes on from CM022883.1 coordinate 10,788,910, forward strand.
TATTGTGTTCATTGATTTGGATGAATTTATTATACCCAAACATAATAATACTTTGGGACAACTTATGCAGTAAGTAACTATGGTAAATACATGGGCTTTGTATTGACATGCTTCCTGGACCAAGTTAAAATCCATTTTGAAGTCGAAGTATTCATAAACATTTAATTTGAGAAAACCGTTTCTTCAGGTATACCATTTATACTGTTGGTTACAATACAATTTGACTATCCCTTTAGTCATAGGGCTCATCGCTCATTATCTGTTTTTTTTCGACAGTTTTTAAAATGCATTTTTTTAATTTTTGAAGAACACATGAGTGACGTATCATACGAAAGATCTTGTCATTCTGGAGCGACTGGTAGCAATGAAAAAAAAAAAAAAAAAAAAAAAAAAAAAAAAAAAAAAAAAAAAAAAAAAAAAAANATTTTTTTTTAAAAAAAAACAAATCCTGTGTCACGCCATTCATGCTCTGAAAAATGGGGGGAAAAAAATCATTTTATTTCATTTTTCATTATTACCATTCGATCCAGGATGACAGACCTTTCCTTTGATATGTCACAAATGCATATTTGGAGTGGAAAATTCACGAACCTGAAGGAAAATAAAATTAAAAAAATTAAAATTCAATTGAATACAGAATGTGATTTTTTTTTAAAAAAAAAATGTCTTATTAATATACGAAAATTAACCTTGCAATAACCTTGATAAATCAAGAAAGTTCACCACAAAATGTCCCTCTTGATATCGTGACATTTTGGTCAGAGTAGATATTTTGCACAACAATTTTGGAGATATTTCTTTTCCAAAACAATTAGATGGAAGAATGAAGATTTGGAAAAGAGAGAGAGGCTGGAGAAAGGATGAGGTCCTGGACAGAAGAATGTGGAGGAAAAGAATTCAGGAAAAAAATACCAAACCCATATAGACATGGGCCAAGGTTTAGTGAAAGAAGAAGAATAATAAGAAGTTTTGGAGATATTATTTATTTTCAAGTGTGTGAGTATATTATGACGAGGCGAGACAATTATTCAGATAGGGCTGGCTTTGGATCCATGCTTTTGGAGATATGTAGACTGCGTTAATTAAAATGGAGCACCCTGCAGATGTAGACACCCCCTCTTGTTTGACCCATATTCAATAAACTTACTTCCTTCTCTCACACCCTATACCAATACTGTCCACGGTTCTATTGTGTGTTACAGGTCGTTAGAAAAACATGTATCTGCTCAATCATACGGTTCTTATTCATTTCAAAATGCATTTTTTTATTTACAATGGGAAAATGATAATTCAATAGATTCCTCCGATCAATTTGAAACAAATTTAGTTACCATTTCAAAAACTAGACGAAAAGCCCAACTACATCCTCATAAACAAAGATCGAAATATATTACTAAACCAGAGTATGTTGTAGAAGTTGGCAATCATTTTGTGTGGGAGTTCATGCCTGGACACGCATGTTTAAATGTACCTGAAAATACTGGTAAGATATTTTTTATACAGGGGTTTTCAATAAGGGCGGACAATTTGTTTCAGTGGCATCTGTTGTTTATTATTCTATTGCGCATGCCAAATCACCATAACAAGAGTTACATTTCGTTCCCATGTATAATTTATTTTTTTTGGACGGGGGAAAAAACGTGACGGATGTGTTTCTACTTTTAAAAAAAAAACGTCAAATCGTACTGAAAGTAGAGACAAACGTGCAATGAGAACAACTCCATTTAATTACACATGCCACTGGATCATCCAACGCTTTTCTGACGTGACGTTTTTTTAGTCGCCACGTTTTCAGTGACAAGACACTATGTCAACAATCAGCAATTATTTTTCTCTTTTTCATATATGCCTCGTATTACCCCAGATTCGTCCCTTCATTCTGTGTCATGTGACGTTCTTAAACCATCAACCGAAAAAAGTTCGTAATGGGAACATTCCAGTTTATATGTATCTGCCACACGTAAAAAAAAAAAAAAAAAAAAAAAAAAAAAAAAAACGATTGAACAGAACGTCCAAATGATAAAAATTATTACTGCTAGACTTTTCTTATTGGGTTTCCACATGTCGCAATAAGCCGCAATCGACTGATGCCCTTCTCGTCACGAGGGATATTATGCTAAACTCTTTGACTGTATGATTATCTCTCGCACAGGTTGTTGTTGTTAACGTTCTCAACGACTCTCACTGTGTCTTCTGGCCAAGAAAGGCAGCCTCTCCAACTGGATCTGTCCATAATGCTGACGGCTCTAGATTAGTTGAGTTTGATAGATAGTTGCTGGCTGCTTATGATTTATATCATAGCAGCCAGCATACATAGATGACAATGATCAGATACTTCAGGGTTTAGCAAGGATTTATATACCAACTCTGAGGAAGTATCTGGAGCAGCACGGCTGGGTCCAACGGAAGAAAAACACAGTGAGTTGTCGTTGGAACGGTGTTGATGGTCTTTGGCCATGCCCGAGGCCACGGGTAGCCCCGGAACGAAGAACCAACCATTTTGGGGTCCTCTCGCACAGGTGACGTGCATCGGTCACCAAGATCGTAAGATTTGACACTGCTAGACTTTTCTTATTAGGTTTCCACAAGTCGCAATAAGCCGCAATTGACTGATGCCCTTATCATTACGAGGGATATTCTACTAAATGATTTGACCGTATCATTATCTCTCGCACAGGTGACGTGAATTAGCCACCAAAATTGTGCCGCTAAACATTTTCTTATGAGGTTGTTTCTGTCGCAGTTCTATGCCAATAGTTCGCTCCATTGACTACAAACCCTCCATCAGCTACGCACATGGATCTCTCACGTTGTGCAACAGCCGCGCTGATCTGAAAAATTCACAAATTTTCATTACTTATTGTTTTCAGCTATTTTGCATCATTACAGAATTTGTGAATTTGGAGGCAACGATTGTGTAAAACAAAAATCCGTTATTGACCAAACAGCTCATCGATACAAAAACCAATTGAAAAGCAATGTTGAGTCTGTGTATAATAAATATAAAGATATTTGTCAACTTCAAGTTTTTTGATCCTGGCGGAACCTTTTCTTCCGGTGAAAATAATACCAACATTAGATGTCTCAATGGTTAATGACACCAAAAAGCAATACAAAAATCTGAATTTTTGCAATAATTTGCTGTTTTTTGGTTTATTATTTTGCGATAAAGAACGTTTGGGATCGTCAGAGGGAAAAAAATAACCCCACTCAAAAATTTGATATTTACCATTTCAATGTATCTAGAATACAAAAATCCGTTCGTACGCGGTGAACAGCACATTTGTCACGAGCGCTGGCCGATTTTTATGATAATCGGTATATAAGTCACATTTGAGGTCCAATGTGTCCCGAACCTTTTTATGAATGTTAGCCACATATATAAGGTTCTATACTAAAATATTGTAGCGCTAAGTTGCAAAAGTGCTGTTCACGGAGCAAAAAACTTGATTAATAACGGAGTTATTAATCAAGTTTTTTGATTCTGAAAGCAGGAAAAAACGACAACAAAAAATATTATACGTTGAAACGTAAAATATCAAATTGTGAGAGCGGTATTTTTTTTTTTTTTTCGTAACGATTCCAACCAAAAATTCGCAAACATTGATTCCAAAGCAATATTACCCTTTAAAATTATTTTGTTTGTTATTTGTTCCGCGATAACTGTCGAAGGTGTGGCCCAATGATACAGAGTGTTTGGCAAAGGAGGACATACGATCTCGAAATATCGAGAAGGGATTAAAATTTCGAAAAAAAAAAACTGGAACTCTAGTTTCTTTATTTAGACTATTTAGAGGGAGAAAGAGGTGCCAGAGGAATCAACTGCGAAATCTTAAATAGAACTAACTCTTTTTTGATACATTTTTTTATTCAAAAACTGGCCGAAGTTACTACCAAAATTGTGACATAATAATACTAAAGTAATATACATTTATGATAAGAAATTTGTTGGTGCTAAGCCGAATAAAATTTGTCCCAATGCACCTAACACTATTACCAAGATTTTCATGTCTTCGCTTGGATTCAAACCAAGAGCCTCCCTCCTGATTACGAATCCGTCACTCTTAACAAATGAGCTACTGAGGCTGACGGAGTCTTATACGTTCATGGTGTTTCCAAGACCTCTGACGACTACTATATCTTTGAATGATTATGTTCTGACCAGAAGTATCTTCATTCAAGTCCACCTTGGCAACCTACTCGGTTGCAAATTCATTCGTGGTAAAATTGTCTTAATATTGGTAATTTGCTAAATTTGATAAACTTGAAATTCATTTCGAATCTGTCCCTTTCGTTCTTTTGTGGAAAACTATTGTTGAGGTGAAATTTACATTTATATTATCTTCACGTCCCTGTGAAAGAGTGAGCATCACACTCGTCTTGCACCAAGGAGATACCTATTCGGGTCGAAAATTTGAAAGTTTTTTTTTTTCTTCGAAAATAGGTACTACTTGGTCTGGTTATGTTTGGGGTTAATTCAGCCGCCTGATGACAATTGAGTAGCTATGCTAATAGCGACAATTAGTAGCATTATAAGGTAGTTTTTGAAGTGTGGCTTAGTGATATTGGGGAGAATGGTAAAACTACCTTCTAATGATGTCCACGAAAATTGTGACACAATAACACAAAAAATATACATTGTTATTATTTATTAATTCACATTACATATCCTATTGGTAAGCTAAAACATTACTGTAATATATGACTAGGAGACGAAACTCTAGTTTGGAGTGAAAAGTAAGTCCATCACATAAAGTGATATGGTGGAAAGGTTGGAGAGACTATTTTGCTACTCTGAGGACGCCGCGCCGGACTAGATATTGATAATCCCGGTCCCTTCTATATCCTCCCATAGTGGTAAATTATCAAACTCATGAGGATGAAATTCCATGGGTTAGTTGGGTTTGAACCTACACCCTACTGTTTGCCAGTCAGAGCGTCTTACCACTACACCTCTAACCTATTGAAAAGTAAACAAAACCTCGTCATAATAACGGTAGTGTTTTTTTTTTTTAAAAAAAAGTTTATATTACCTTGAAATTGATGTTCGTCTGTGCTCGTCGGATGTAGAAATCACCTTTTTCTTTTTGATATACACAACCAAGTGGATTTTGGTTTATATACATTTGCAAAAGTCAATTCTATATTTTCATCTCTATAAGGTATATGCCAGGCAGATTCTGTTTCATGAACAATACTATGATACGTATTGGTCGGTCGTAAACTAATATCTCTTCTGTTTATTGATAATATAATTATTTGGTTTAATTGTTGCCATTTTTTAAATATATTTTTCAAGTAATCATTTTTTAACAAATATAAATGTTGTCTCATTAAATCACGTGATATAAATTTTGTATGTAATCCACTGTACATAGCTGCGTACAACATATATGGATCGTCTTGTGATAGGTTATTGACAAAGAAGAATTTACATTGATTTTGTATGAGTTGTACACATGGTTTTGGCCATTTTAACATATGTTCTCGACCGAGAATCAAAATACGTTTCCTTTGGTTTAAATAATAATCAATGACAGCTTTTAAAGTATCAGATTGATTGCGAGAGCCTGAAAGAAAAAAAAAAATGAAAAAATCAATAAAAACTGACCGCTTATTATAGGGTGTTTAAAAATTCGACGCAAAAATCGTGTGAGCTAAATAGAGATTAGGATCCCGCCCAAAAATGCCTGAAATTTTGATCCCGGGATTTTCGGGATTGATATAATAAAAATAAACAAAAAGCATACTTTTTTATTGAATTTGAAAATGAGGCCCCAATACATCAACCTTGAACGTTACATGAAAGTCGATGTGCTGAGTCTGCCATGCAATAAAAAAAATGCAAGACCTTTTTAATGTTCTAATATATTCTAACAATTCGGTTCGACTTTAAAATGAACGGTTTTATGTCGCACAAAAAAGATTCAAATCCTTCATCCGTTTGGAGTCATTTTTTAGTGTCCAAAGACGGTAAAAATGCAAAGTGTGAAAAATATGATGCTATTTTGGTGGTTCCACAAAAGGATTCCACACACATCTCTCAAGTTAAAAACTTGATTTTTTTATTTTTATTTTATCTATCTACTTATTATAGTAACTACCTACTTGATTTTTGTAAGGTTCCCAATTTTTTTCTAATCTCGAGACCAGTCCCGGGATTGTGATCGTTCTAGTTCCAAAGCTTCGGGATTGTCAAGAAGGTTCGGGATCATAATCTCTAGAGCTAAATTTAAAAAAAAATCTACTCGGCTTTATGTTAGACTGCGACGTCTCCGTGGCAGAGTGCGCATCACACTTGCGCTGCACGAAGGAGGTTCCCGGTTCAATTCCTGGACGAGTCGAAAATTTGATCAAAGTTTTTTTCAAATTTTCTACTTGGTCTGGCTGTAATTGGGGGTAACTAAGCCTCCTGAGGACAATTGAGTAGCTATGGTAATAGCGACAAGTGGTACCATTATAAGGTAAAAATTGTTAAAAGTGTAGCTGCCCACTAAAATTGTGACATAATAACACAAAGAAATATACATTTAAATTCATGTTAGATTGCCAATTTTCGTCCGATTTTCACCAAACTTGACTTATGTGTTTCTAAGGGTATGAATGTAGTAACTAGGTCTAAAATTTATATTAAAAATAATCAAAATAATTAATATTTCTCCCTTAAAGTTATAGCTTGTATAGAATAGGGAACGGTCAAGAAAATAGGTAGGCATATCAAAGGCGTAATAATAAATCAAAAATCTGGAATTTGTTTTAAAATGTTCCATAGAACATTATAAAAGGTACTTCAGCCAGCGTCTATGGCACGTTGAATACACCAGTTCCCGTTAGATCACTGAAGTTAAGCAACGTCCAGCGAGTTTGTACAATGTGGATGTCCGCGTGGGTTTACGCCCTCGTGATGTTGGCTTTTTTCCGGCTCAACCCAGGGTTGGGTCGGAAAAAAGCCAGCATCCTGGGTGAGTTCAATGGTTTGCAAGTTTCCATCGAATGGAGGGTAAAACCCCCATCTTGAATGACCAATAGATGTTAAAGAGACGTTAAGCCAATTTTTTTTTAAAAAATGTACTTCTGTAAGCTGTCCTTTTCTTACCTTTCACATGGGAAATATTCAACGCATCCATCACTATATCATAAGGTGCAGATGATTTTATAAAAGAAAGAAACTTATTCAACTCTTCTGGTGTAGTTTTATAAAATATATCTTTGCCAACGATTGTCTTATCAAGAAAAGAATTTCTTAAATCTGAAAATTGTTGCTCAGTAATGTTCAATTCATTCAGTTGATATTTACATTGTCTGCATTGTCGAGTAGAAGTATTAATATTTGTGTATCTACAATTGTAAAGTTTATGCTGACGACAATGTGTGTACACTAGATCAGCAATGTGTTTTGTTATTATGATATCATTGTTTTGAAGAAATGAGAACAGTTCGTCTATCTTATTTGTAGACCGGATTTTATCAATCCAAAATTCATACAAGGTCTCTGGTATTGCAGCTGTAATAAATAAAAAAAACCAAAAACTCAACACCAATCGAAATAACCGGAAAGGAAGAAATTTCAACAGGGGCACACCTCCCATACATAACCTGGAAAACATTAAATAGACTGAGAGTGGGAGTTTCACGATGTAAAAGAAGTTTGGTAAAATGGGGGTGGCTAGATCCGGAAGAAATACTGTGTGAATGTGGGGAGGAACAAGACGAAACACACCTACTTGTCTGCAGCAATATTGGCACAACTTGTACCAGAGCTGACCTCCAAGCATGCACACCCACAGCCATTACAGTAGCAGAATTTTGGAGGCACACCATTTGATGTTCGTGAGAAAAGAATTGGACACGGATAAGTAAGTAATATATTACTTGGGTTTATTATTTTACTTTGCCTGCTATAGACTCATGCATACGTTAAAAACTTTATCATGTGTAAGTATGAGTCAATAAAAGTCACACGCAAGGGAGATGTGTTGAGGTAAGTTTTCTCAATTTTTTTTTTAAACTCGCTTTTTTATTGGCCTTCATGGGTCCATGTTGGACGGTTGTACATACGCAATAGAGGCATGGCCGTAAAAAACGTTTCCTAACCTCTCTAATTGGGTTAAATTTTTTGGATTGTCTCAACATATCTTCCCAGTTACAAATCCGTCACACGCCATACAAATAGAATTTTTTTATTCTACACAGAAAAATATTAATATTTCCATTCCATGAAATGTAAATCATAAATTCATTTTTTCGTGGCTGTTTTTTGGATTCTAATTTATTGGATTTTTGATTTTATCAATCCAAAATTACCTTTTTTGATTAACATCTATTGGTCGTTCGAGACAGGGGTTTGGCCCTCTATTCGCTGGAGACATACAAACCATGTACCCACATTGACCTCACCCAGCCTGGGTTGGGTCGGGAATGGTTAGCATTACGAGGACACGTACGTACGAGATGTGGGTCAGCCACATGGTAAAACCTCGCCGGACGTTATCTAACTTTGGTGATTTGACGGGACTGGTATACTCAACGGTCCATAGACACTGGCTTATAAAATCTCTTTCAAATAAAATATCTTTCTTTTTTTGTGATCGGTTTCAAAAGTATGTTATTGAAAATAATAAAATATAAAAAATAAATTTCAAAATAGAAAGAAAAAAAAAATTGTATCAACTGCAAGTAAATTGTTGAGTCACGAGCGCTTTCGTCTACTTAATAATAGTCTGCTTGATAATGTCTTGACAGACGAAAGCGCTCGTGACTCAACAATTAACTTGTAATTGATACAATCATAATGACTGCAAACATCCTAAATACCATCTCTAAATTGAAAATAATAAAACTAACCACAAAACAAACACATGTGGCTGTATGGTGTTATTTTAATTTTTAATGCCTATGCCAAATAAATATATAAAAAAAAAAAAAAAAAAAGGCTATCTTAGCACTGGGTTTTTTTAATTTTACAAAAGAACAACGACTCACCCCTCGATGTTAAATATTTTTCCAAACATTCAAACGCAAATTTCATATCATTTTCCAAAATGGCAGCTTCTACAAGAGGAATATAAAGCGCGACTTTGTTATAAGGAAAATCTGTAAATTCGTCTATTACTTTCAGTCCTTCTTTCCAATTGTCTGTAATACTTATTCCTGAAAGATCATGCAAGATGAAATTTAGAAAATACTAAACACCATGCCTCTAAGGCAGAGGTTCCCAAACTGGGGGACGCGCCCCCCCTTGGGTGTGTGAAGGCAAGCCAAGGGGGGAGCGACACCGGTTGAGTTATTATTATTTAGTTAAAATATATGTGCACAATTTTTTTACAAAGATAATTTTATTAATCATGGTATTTACAAAATTTGAATGACATAGCATTCAGTAACACATTACACATTAGCGTTTTGGATGAGATATCATTCTGCAACACATTAGCGTTTTGAATGACATAGCATTCAGTAACACATTACACATTAGCGTTTTGGATGAGATATCATTCTGCAACACATTAGCGTTTTGGATGAGATAGCATTCTGCAACACATTAGCGTTTTGAATGGGATAGCATTTAGCAACACATTAGCGTTTTGGATGAGATATCATTCTGCAACACATTAGCGTTTTGAATGAGATAGCATTCAGCAACACATTAGCGTTTTGGATGAGATATCATTCTGCAACACATTAGCGTTTTGAATGAGATAGCATTCAGCAACAAATTAGCGTTTTGAATGAGATCGGATTCAGCAACACCCATACTCATTCATAACTTATAATGTAAAGTGGAGGGGGCGTGGGAGGCTTTCATTTTAAGAAAAGGGGGCGCGTTACCAAAAAGTTTGGGAACCTCTGCTCTAAGGTCTTAGGGCTGTGCCGAAACATAACGCAGGTTGTACACGAACCCATGTACCGGAGCAGGGATGAAACAGCTGGTGATTACATAAAGAAAAGTATGATCACGCTTACGGTAAATGAGTGACATCCTCACGGACCGAGTCCTCTTGAGCTGATAGTGTAAAATAATACACAAAGCAACTCTGCAATATTTTTCTGACGTAAGTATATTGCAGAGATTGACATGGTTCCAGGTCTCATGTCAATTATTAGCCTCCAAGATTAGATATTCGTATATTATGATAAATACAATTTCGCCAGCATAAAACAACTTAAATAGAGTTTCTATCTTATACATCTCCCTACCATCGAACACGATGATGCCACTATCCATCATCCTCACGATGTGATGGTTGGTTCTACGCACCAGGACGACCTTGAACGCATTGTCACAGTTTCAGCCATAGACCATCAAAACGTTTTCCGTTACCTCATATTAAGCTATTTCTACCATTATTCCAAACCTGGATGTAAATCACAGTTTCAACCATACACCATCAAAACGTTTTCCGTTACCTCATATCAAGCTATTTCTACCATTATTGCAAACCTGGATGTAAATCACAGTTTCAGCCATAGACCATCGAAACGTTTTCCGTTACCTCATATCAAGCTATTTCTACCATTATTGCAAACCTGGATGTAAATCACAGTTTCAGCCATAGACCATCAAAACGTTTTCCGTTACCTATCAAGCTATTTCTACCATTAGTCCAAACCTGGATGTAAAAATGGGGAAACTAGTCGATTTTAAGGGGAACACCGCTACAAACAACAACACAACATGGTTCCATTGTTTCTACAGAAAAGGAATTAAAGAATTATCTTTTCTTCTTCAAATTTTAGGGGCGGGGAGTCGCCCCCGGTATCCACGACTGGTGGCAACAGAAATGAACGACAATTACGGCCGTAAACGGTTTCAACGAGACTGTAAATTCCTTACCCGAGACCATTCCATTTACCTGAGACTATTCCATTTACCTGACACTATTCCATTTACCTGACACTATTCCATTTACCTGACACTATTCCATTTACCTGAGACCATTCCATTTACCTGACACTATTCCATTTATCTGACACTATTCCATTTACCTGAGACTATTCCCTTTACCTGAGACTATTCCAGTTACTGTGTTGTAATCTAACACAACATTTTTCTGCTTTCTGATTTGGTGGAACATTTTCTTGATTAGAATTTTATCTTCTTCATTGCACAGATTTCTATTCAAATAATAACTTCGAAACAGTTGACTCATTTGATGAAGAGATATTTTCTTATTTTTATGATTAAGATATTTAATAAATGATTTGGTAACATCTAACTTGTCGACACAGTTCGTCAAAATAATACCATCTATATTTTCTTCTTTAAATTTGCCACCTGACAAAAAAAATAAGAAAAAACAAACAAACATATTTTTTGGTATCTTATTTTCTGTTTCGAAAAAAGTACCCCCTCAAAATTTAATGTTTTGCCTTTCAAGCTAGGGATCCCAGGTTGCGAACTTATAGAGACACACTCCGACCCAGTAGAGTCGTTGCTGAACTTCATTAGGGATTAGGGGTACAGCAATTTCAGGGCTGGGTGAGAGATACTAGACATGTGGAAAAACTGGTGTGCAATAGTCCTAACTAGTGGACGCAGCACGTGGAATTCCGAAAGGAAAGGCCGCCACAATTATTAATAATAAGGTATTTAAAGTCCAACATCTGCGGTATTTTTGCCACTTAGCGTTGACCGATTTTGATCAAATTTGGTATGTGGGTCTATATTTATAGGGTCTCCATACTAAAATTTTATTTAGATCCAAAATGGTACCTACACCTACATACAAATATCATCAAAAACTAGTTAATGTTAGGTGAAAAAAGTGCTGCTCACGGCGGAAGGGGCGGCAAACAAATCGATTTTTTTCGATTTTTGGATTCTACGTATCTTGAAACATCAACATTTACTGGTTAAAAAATGTTAAGCCAGTAAAATAATAAACCTTTGTCTCTAATCTGCAGCAATAGTCTCCCTTTTGCTTAGGCTAATTTAACAAGCCTTTATTGTTGTAGGTAGCGGCATCTGTTAACTTATCCGATTGAGACCTACTGTAGATCACGTATAACTTGCATACGTCGACGACCAAAAAGCAACGTCTACAACCGGCGTTGTCAAATGTAATTGAAATAGTTTTTTATAGTGACATGACAAAGAGCATTGTCAATAACCAGAGACTGCCATCACCTATTGAAATGGGGTAGTGATATTACTATGCATTAACAACGTTAGGGAGCATGAGAATCCTCAATTTCGAAGGACACCGACTGCCTAATTGGGACCAGACAGATACTATTATTTTTTTTTTCTGAGCAACTAACCTAACTTAAAATATGATTAATTGAAAGTAGAAGGTTAATTTTCACGACTAAATGGTGGAAAATACGAGAAAACTCACTTTTAAATGTTTATTTCACAATTTTATTGCTTGAAAATTGACGAAACTTTGGAGAAAGCG
>CM022883.1:10806243-10842644 GCA_012654025.1 Pachypsylla venusta
CCAAAAACCCATAGTTAAGAAGTATCACTTCGGGATGAGCGAGAAAGCTGAAATTTTATACGAAGGTGTTCCGCAGTGCAAAAAGTAATATCTTTGAGTAAAATATTGAATTTTCTAAATAGGAGCCGTGTTCACTCTGGGGATCGGCTCCATAAAAAATCTAAAATTGAGAAGATTTAATTTCGCGTTCACTTAATTGTTGTTGAATTTTGTAACCGTACCGAAGCACGGGAAACAGCTAGTTTCTCTATACATACCCCATGAGAAAAATGAGAAATAAAGTAAATCAGTTCAATTAAAAAACAGGCAAATTATCGACGTTACTTTTCAATACAAGACAGGACGTATTGCTACCATCATCTACAAACGGCAACTTTTTTTTTTTTTTTTTTTTTTTTTGTCCTCAACTCTCATAATTTGAACTGTAGTTTTAATTTCATTTGTTGGATTTTGAACAAGATTCCAGGCAAAAATATGGGCTCGTAAAAAATTAAATTTATCTTCAAAAATCACGTTTTTAGCGAGACATGACAGTAAATTTGTAACCTAATTTTTGGCAACAACTTTACGGTCGTATTTTGCCAAAAAAATGTTTTTTTTTTAAAGACAAATTCCAAATCTTACGACCCCAGCATATTTCTGTCTGGCGCCAAGCTCGGATTCCAATTTAAGATAAACAAACTAAAGTCACAACTCATAATATGGGATGCAAATGTTTGTGAGGTGTTGGAACACAAACATCAGGGCCGGATTAACAATAGTAGCACTTGTAGCACGTGCTACGGGCCCCGCGCTTTGACAACTTACACTAGATATTTCGACATTTCTGGGTTGACAATTAAAAAACATATCAATTTGGACTCCTAACTCTTCAAAGTATGTAGTAAACTCTAATTTAGGAAAGTACAAGTAGGTACCTACTACCTAAGAACTTAATAAAGAAACGAGTATTGCAACATAAGCAAATTGGTTAGTGTAGGTACACTAGGTACCCTCTTACTATCCCCTTGAAGTTTAATCCATGTTTTATCGATGTTGGTATACTTAAAATTTAATTTCACTTTTCGCTACTAGCTATAGATATTAGACCAAAAGGTCAAAACACAATTAATTGTTGTACTTGCTCAAAAAAGCAGACTACATAGACGGCGCCGGCGAAGGGGTGGATGAGGTCCCGCTTTGTGAAAGTACTCCGGAACTTCGGCCCCCGCGGAAGGTTAATCCGGCCCTGACAAACATGCAACAAAGAAAACATAACCAACATATAACATGACATAGATTATACTTACGCAATGAGAATTTGATTCATTCTAAAATATTTGGTACTTACAATATAATAATTTATTTCAATCCGTAATATTATGTCATAAAAGAAAGAAATTTACACATTGAGAATTTAAATTATTTTAATATATTTGGTACAATTTAAAAACTTATTTCAATCTGTAATAAATAATTAATATTATCTGAAAAAGAAACAGGGATTAATAGCAAAAAAAAAAAAAATACATATTTTAATAAAAAGTTATCTGAAAAAGAAATAATAATTAATAGCAAAAAATAAATAATTATTACCTAATATCTGCAAGAGAAACAATGATTAATAACAAAAAATAAATAATTATTACCTACTATCTGCAAGAGAAACAATAAATAATAGCAAAGAAATATTATAATTGTTATCTGAAAAAGAAATAATGATTAATAGCAAAACAAAATAAATAATTATTACCTCATATCTGCAAGAGAAACAATGATTAATAACAAAAAATAAATAATTATTACCTACTATCTGCAAGAGAAACAATAATTAATAGCAAAGAAATATTATAATTGTTATCTGAAAAAGAAATAATGATTAATAGCAAAACAAAATAAATAATTATTACCTCATATCTGCAAGAGAAGCAATGATTAATAGCAATAAATAAATAAAATAAATAGTTATTACCTCATATCTGCAAGAGAAACTATGATTAATAGCAATAAATAAATACATAATTATTAGCTCATATCTGCAAGAGAAACAATGATTAATAGCAAAACAAAATAAACAATTATTACCTCATATCTGCAAGAGAAGCAATGATTAATAGCAATAAATAAATAAAATAAATAGTTATTACCTCATATCTGCAAGAGAAACTATGATTAATAGCAATAAATAAATACATAATTATTAGCTCATATCTGCAAGAGAAACAATGATTAATAGCAAAACAAAATAAACAATTATTACCTCATATCTGCAAGAGAAACAATGATTAATAGCAATAAATAAATAAAATAAATAGTTATTACCTCATATCTGCAAGAGAAACTATGATTAATAGCAATAAATAAATAATTATTACTTCATATCTGCAAGAGAAACAATAATTAATAGCAATAAATAAATAAAATAAATATTTGTTAAGTACCTAATATCTGCAAGAGAAGCTATGATTAATAGCAAAAAGTAAATAAAATAAATAATGATTACCTATTATCAGGAAGAGAAACATGGATTAATAGCAAAAATATGTAAAATAAATAGAAACTATGATTATTAGTCAAAAAATGAAAATATGTATATACTTACCAGCACGAACAGCCGCTCTATTTTTTTAACAAAAAAAAGCCATATTTGTTGGAACTAAGTGAGCCCTAGTTTTAGCGCTCGACAATTTTTATTTTCTTTGTCTTTGTAACACAATAACTCTCGAACGCCTTGTCTAAATTTCATAAAACTTAATATAGACATGTAATTATGATCATGGAATAAGCTAATTTGCGGCCACCATTGGGCCTCCAGTGTCTCCATGGTGGCATTTTATCTGTATAACACATTGCATCATGTTATAAATATAAGGCGCGCATACATTTTTAAATATAAGGCTCACACAAGTTTTTAAATAATATAAGGCGCACACAATTCTAAGATAGTTTGCGCGGAACTGAGTTCAGAGGGCGTAACGGGAATTCATAGAATTAGCTGATTAGTTTTTGGGCTATATTGGGAGACCAGAGGAAAATTGCAGACAGTCCTTTAATGGTATAAAACATTAACTTGCGCAACACGATGTACTCGTATTACTATCGAAATGATCCCAAAAAAATCAAGGAAATACGTATTATTTTCTTATTAATTCAAATATTTCTGGTGTTCAAAAGTTTGGGACTCCACGCTCCCTGTATTAATACCCAACTCATCGCTTTTATTTACCGGCTCACGTATATCTAGATCTCCGACTTAGATCACAACTCGACAAAATATTATTACTTCCCTTATTAATAAACCTGATGATGATGTGTGGCTCAAATAAAAATGAAGCTAT
Organism: Pachypsylla venusta; assembly: GCA_012654025.1. Taxonomy (NCBI): domain Eukaryota; kingdom Metazoa; phylum Arthropoda; class Insecta; order Hemiptera; family Aphalaridae; genus Pachypsylla; species Pachypsylla venusta. The sequence goes on from CM022883.1 coordinate 10,809,561, forward strand.
AACAGAATAAAAAAAATATTAGTATCCCCATATAGCTGATACAGAGGAAGTTATAAGGAGCGACCCCTCCCCCGCCGATTTCAAGAATGAAGAAAAACACTTTTTCGTAGAATTATCTGTAGAACTAACACATCTTGTCATATTGGTTTTCCTTTCTGGAAAATCCAGCCGCGCTGATCTTTCCATTTGTAGGTTCATGTTTTAAATAATGGTAGAATCAGATTAATAAATATGAGATTACCGAAAAGGTTTTGATAATCGTTGGTTGGAAATGTGATGGTACGCGTTCCAAGTGAGTAGAACCGGTCATCCGGTCATGAGATCGTTAATTCAAGTGCCCGTAGATAATACAATTGACTTCATTAAGGGCATTTAACGTGATACCTAACCACATTACCCCCGTGAGGCGAATACAAAGCTATGATCCCATGGTAGGCGTTCCAAGTCGTCTTGATTTGTAAAACCCGTCATCGAGAGAAAGCTAATTCGAAGCTTGCACATAATTCAGTTCATTAATGTCATTTACCGTTAGCGCAATACATGATTTTATTTAATTAATCAATAATACATTTTACTGATCACCCGTTTCAACTGAAGACCTCCCCCGGCTCCTCCCCTAATCGAAAGTAATAATTCACAATTCGCCTTATTACTTCGAATTACTTACGACATTAGATTTCTATTACTTCATACTGCCCGAATGTCTTCCTTTACACTCCGAAACTCCCAACTCACCAACTTGATCTTGAGTTACTTCTGATTGTTTACTTCAACTCATGTCCAAAGATAAACCTGATGATGATTTAGCAGTGAAGCACAGTTGAACAAGTACCTAAAACTAAGTGAAACGTTAGTAGCTCCCCCCTCGTTCAGGCCCATTTGCATGGTAGACGTTAATAAACGTCCTGGTGCGAAAAACCGGTCATTGTTAGGACGCTATTTGAGTGCTCGCAGATAATTCAAATGCGTAAGTCACGAGATTTATGTTTTTCTCTAATTATTACTTCATTCATTATAATGATCCCGATGGTGAAATCCGGACTTCATTTGCTCCTCCCTATCAAAAGTAATAATTCACGACTCGCTTTATTACTTCGAATTACTTATGTCATTACCTTTCTATTACTATTTCCTGTCCGCTTTTCATACGACAAGTTGAAATCCCAACTCACCGTATTACCAACTTGATCTCGAGTTACTTCTGATTTTTTTCTTCATCTCATGCCCAAAGATACATCTGTTAATGTGGGCGCTTATATAGCAGTATGGTACAGCTGAACATGTACCTAAAACTGAGTAAAACAAACTATTAATATCACCACCCCCACCCCCTCCAAGCTCAAGTTGTGCATTCAACTCTAACCTAACCACATTACCCCCGTGAGGCGGATAAAAAGCTATGCCCCAAGGTAGGCGTTCTAAGTCGTCCTGGTGCGTAGAACTCATCATCGAAAGAATTTAAATTCGATAGCTACCACACTATTCAGTTAACTTCATTAATGTCATTTACCGTTAGCGTAATACATGATTTTATTTAATTAATCATTAATACATTTTGCTGACTCCGGCGCGGCGGAGAAAATCAGAGTTCAAGTTTTGATCACCCGTTTCAACTGAATACCACCCCTGCTCCTCTCTCCTAATCGAAAGTTATAATTCACAAATCGCCTTCTTACTCCGAATTAATTACGTCATTGTCTTTCTATTATTGCTTACTGTCCGCTTTTCATACGGCGGCGAGTTGAAATCCCCACTCACCGTATTACCACCTTGATCTCGGGTTACTTCTGATTATTTTCTTCATCTCATGTCAAAGATACATCCGATAATACGGACGCTTATATAGCAGTGTGGTACAGCTGAACATGTACCTAAAACTGAGTAAAACAAACTATTAGTATCACCCCCCCCCCCCCGCACCCCCTCCAAGCTCATGTTGTGCATTCAACTCCAACCTTACCACATTACCCCCGTGAGGCGGATAAAAAGCTATGCCCCAAGGTAGGCGTTCTAAGTCGTCCTGGTGCGTAGAACTCATCATCGAAAGAATTTAAATTCGAAAGCTACCACACTATTCAGTTAACTTCATTAATGTCATTAATACCGTTAGCGTAATATATGATTTTATTTAATTAATCATCATTAATACATTTTATGACTCCCACGATAATATTCAGAGTTGATCACCCGTTTCAACTGAAGACCTCCCTCTGCGCCTCTCCCTATCGAAAGTAATCATTCACAATTCGCCTTATTATTTACGTCATTAATTGCCCGTGTTTTTCATTTGATACTCCGGAACTCCCAACTCACCGTATTGCCTACTTAACTTCTGATGTGTGTTGCAGCAGCAATCATGAGCCAATGAAGACTAAAATCAATGATATTGGTAACATTGTCTGTCAAGTCATCACCACCAGGAGAAATGAGAATGATCGCTGTGAGACAATATGGGACTTCTTTTGGTTTGCATTGCTGTATTGATGGTCTTCGGCCAAACACATTTGTGTGATTCGGTTGCCCTGGTACGTAGAGCCAACCATCTGAGGACAACCAACCATCTGACGACAACTAATGATTGTTTACTTAACCTCATGTCTAAAGATACATCTGATGAAGAGGACGCTTATGCAGCAGTGAGGCACAGCTGAACAAGTACCTGAAACAGAGTGAAACAAAATGTTACTAGCACCTCTCCCACCCTTCCTGACGTATGTTCATTTTTTAATACTTATTGCTGCCCGCATTTTTTCCGCATATTACTCCCAAACTAGGGATGCTAATGAAATTATCGATATTTTTATATCGTTTATAACGTTCCGATATTACCCACAATGTGAAAAAAAATTATCGAATTCAAAACGCTACTGCTGAGGTTTTTTTCGAGAGTACTTACTATATACAATATTAATTTATAGTCAATTGATACTGTAGCCATTTACTGGTAATGCCCACAGGATGAATGCGACACATTCAAATAGTTAGTATGTACTCGTTTTTCCTTACAAGGAGTGAATTGAAAGTGAACCCCGTGTATACAAGTATCCCATATTAAGCTTTCGATATGGCAACCCTATCCGAAACTATTAACTCACCGTATTATCAAGATCAAGTTGAGTTCCTTCACCAAAGATAAACCTGATGATGATGATGATTTAGCAGTGAGGCACGGCTGAACAACAAAAACCTACAACTAAGTGAAAAAAATATTAGTAAGTAACCCCCCCCCCCGTCACTGATGTTATTAACTGTGATGATAGGCGTTCGAAGTCGCTCTGGTGCGCAGAACCCGTTATCGCGAAAACGCTAATTAGAAAGCTCGCACATCACATCATTAATGTCATTTACCGTTAGCGCAAGTTAACTTCATTAATGTAATTTACCGTTAACGTAAGTTAACTTCATTAATGTCATTTTTACCGTTAGCGTAAGTTAACTTCATTAATGTCATTTACCGTTAGCGTAAGTTAACTTCATTAATGTCATTTACCGTTGTCATATACCGTTAACCTTAATTAACTTCATTAATGTCATTTTTACCGTTTGCGTAAGTTAACTTCATTAATGTCATTTACCGTTAGCGTAAGTTAACTTCATTAATGTTATTTACCGTTAGCGTAAGTTAACTTCATTATGTCATTTACTGTTAGCGCAAGTAAGCTTCATTATGTCATTTACCGTTAGCGTAAGTTAACTTCATTAATGTCATATACCGTTAGCGTAATATATGATTTTATTTTATTAATCATTAATACATTATACTGATTCTGGCGGAGATATTCAGAGTTTAATCCTTGATCACCCATTTCAACTGAAGACCACCCCCTGCACCTCTCCTTATCGAAAGTAATCATTCACAATTCGCCTTATTACTTACGTCATTAACTGCCCGTGATTTTCATTACTTACTCCGGAACTCCCAACTCACCGTATTGCCTACTTAACTTCTGATGTGTGTTGCAGCAGCAATCATGAGCCAATGAAGACTCAAATCAATGATATTGGTAACATTGTCTGTCAAGTCATCACCACCAGGAGAAACAAGAATGATCGCTGTGGAGACAATATGGGACTTCTTTTGGTTTGCAATGTTATATTCTGGGTCTTTGGCCAAACACATTTGTGTGCTTGGATTGCCCTGGTACGTAGAGCCAACCATCTGAGGACAACTTCTGATTGTTTTCTTCACCTCATGTCTAAAGATACAGTTGATGAAGAGGACGCGTATGCAGCAGTGAGGCACAGCTGAACAAGTATCTGAAACAGAGTGAAACAAAATGTTAGTAGTACCCTTCCTGTCGTATGTTCATTATTTAATATTTATTGCTGTCCGCATTTTTTCCGCATATTACTCCCAAACTAGAGATGCCAATGTAATTATCGATATTTTTATATCGATTATAAGGTTCCGATATTACCCACAATGTGAAAAAAAAGACCGAATTCAAAACTCTACTTCTGTAGTTTTTTTCGAGAGTACTTACTATATACAATGTTAATTTATACTCAATTGATACTGTCACCATTTATTGGTAATGCTCACAAGATTAATGCGACACATTTAAATAGTTAGTATGTAGTCGTTTTTCCTTACGCGGAGTGAACTGAAAGTGGACCCCATGTATCCAAGTATCAAACCTTAAAATTTTACCGGGAATCGAACCCGGGCCCCTTGTAAACAATCCCAGCAAGATACTGGATAAGTTACACGATTGGGAACTAGAATAGTAAGGTGGGCAAGATTCGTCAAGAGTCAAGAATATCGAAACAACCGATATATCGGAATAACGATAATTGACCATCCGATAATATTGGATATCGATATTAAGCTTTCGATATGGCAACCCTCTCCGAAACTACCAACTCACCGTATTACCAAGATCAAGTTGAGATCCTTCCTTCACCAAAGATAAACCTGATGATGATGATGATTATTTTCAGTGGGGCATTACCAAGATCAAGATTGGGAACTAGGATAGTAAGGTGGATTCAAGAATATCGAAACANACCGTATTGCCTACTTAACTTCTGATGTGTGTTGCAGCAGCAATCATGAGCCAATGAAGACTCAAATCAATGATATTGGTAACATTGTCTTTCAAGTCATCACCACCAGGAGAAACGAGAATGATCGCTGTGGAGACAATATGGGACTTCTTTTGGTTTGCAATGTTATATTCTGGGTCTTTGGCCAAACATATTTGTGTGCTTGGATTGCCCTGGTACGTAGGGCCAACCATCTGAGGACAACCAACCATTTGAGGATAACTTCTGATTGTTTACTTCACCTCATGTCTAAAGATACATCTGATGAAGAGGACGTTTATGCAGCAGTGAGGCACAACTGAACAAGTACCTGAAACAGAGTGAAACAAAATGTTACTAGCACCTCTCCCACCGTTCCTGGCGTATGTGCATTTTTTATTACTTACTCCTACCCGCATTCCTTCCGCGTATTACTTCCAAACTAGAGATGCCAATGCAATTATCGATATTTTTACATCGATTATAAGGTTCCGACATTGCCCATAATGTGAAAAAAATGATCGAAGTCAAAACGCTACTGCTGTAGTTTTTCCGAGAGTACTGTACAACATTAATTTACACTCAATTGATACTGTCACTATTTACTGTCGACAAGATCAATGCGACACAGTAAAATAGTATGTACTCGTTTTTCCTTACAAGGAGTGAATTGAAAGTGGACCCCGTGTATACAAGTATCAAACCTTAAAATTTTACCGGGAATTGAACCCGGGCCCCTTGTAAACAATCCCAGTGAGATACAGATTAGACTGTATAAGCTACACGATACACTATTGGGAACTAGAATAGTAAGGTGGCCAAGATTCGTCAAGAATATCGGAATCACGATATTTGATTATCCGATAATATCGGATACCGATATTAAGCTTTCGATATGGCAACCCTATCCAAAACTATTAACTCACCGTATTACCAAGATCAAGTTGAGTTCCTTCCTTCACCAAAGATAAACCTGATGATGATGATGATGATTTAGCAGTGAGGCACGGTTGAACAACAAAAACCTACAACTGAGTGAAAAAAAAAATTAGTAAGTAACCCCCCCCTCCCCCCGTCACTGATGTTATTAACTGTGATGATGGGCGTTCCAAGTCGCTCTGGTGCGCAGAACCGGTTATCGCGAAAACCCTAATTCGAAAGCTCGCACATCACTTCATTAATGTCATTTACCGTTAGCGTAAGTTAACTTCATTAATGTCATTTACCGTTATCGTAAGTTGACTTCATTAATGTCATTTGCCATTAGCGTAAGTTAACTTCATTAATGTCATTTACCGTTAGCGCAAGTTAACTTCATTAATGTCATTTACCGTTAACGTAAGTTAACTTCATTATGTCATTTACTGTTAGCGCAAGTTAACTTCATTAATGTCATTTACCGTTCTGATGTTATTAACTGTGATGATAGGCGTTCCAAGTCGCTCTGGTGCGCAGAACCCGTTATTGCGAAAACCCTAATTCGAAAGCTCGCACATCACTTCATTAATGTTATTCAGCGTTACCGTTAGTGTAATACATGATTTTGTTAATTAATCATAAATACATTTTACTGGAATAACACAGTTAATTAAAGTTGTTGTATCGATGTTCCTTTCTAGAGAATCTAACCGTGCTGTTCTTCCCATTTCTAGACTCGTTTTAAAAATTGGTAAAACAGATTCATATGAGTTTACCGGAAAGTTTTCGATAGCCCTTGATCGAAACTGAGGCGTTCCAGGTCGTCCTGTTGTGTAGAACCGGTCATCGAGAGTTGAATTCATTAATGTTGTTTACCGTTAGCATATATACTAACAACTCACCGTATTACCTTCTTCATTGGTACTTCTGATTGTTGAAACCTGATGATGTTGATGTGTGGCCCAGCTGAAAATGTACCTAGAACTGTGTAAATCAAAATATTAGTAACAATTCTGAAATCTTACACTAATGGCCCGACACCAACTAAAACCAAATTTTAACATGCATAAAAATCCTACCGTTCCTCTGATGAGATTTCTGTCCTCTGAACAAATCTGAAATGAAAATAAAGACAAACATAAATTAATACTAGTAGTACTGTACTCAGTTAAAATGGCCACCATAAGGCCTCGGGTGGCAAATAGGGCCAAAACTAATCAGCAAGTTCGATTAACATAATAAATGTCAATACCAAATTTCATCAAAATTGGACAAGACGTTCGTAACTCGTTGAACATTCAAACAGATGTTTAGAGAAAAAAATTGGGGTTAAAACTAGACCTCACTTCGTTCGGTCAACTCAGTTATACAAATGTCAAGAAAGGCACGTTTGCACATGCCCAGTCGAAAGCATTAGAGACCATCTGCGTATCAGTATCTCAGTTGGTTGAGGCAGTTGATTCGCAACCAGGAGGCCGTTGGTTCGAATCGAACTCTATAAAGGTTGCAGCGATAACTGCAGTCACATTGGAGACGTGCAACCAGTTCATTAATAATAATCTGCGTATCAACCCTGACAATCTCACATGATTCCATCAAAATCGGATGAACAGTACAGGTGTTAAGCATGTGATTATTTGATCTTTGGATCAGCTATGAGAAGGTGCCTCTTTCTACTACTAGTTTAAAAACCGATACTCATTTGTCTCAACCACGAGACAGAGTGTATTCCAGTAAGGGCAACTCTACATGTTGTCCCCGGCCCAGCTCCCATTACTGGTATATCGATGGCCTTTAAGTATGTGGAATTCACGATAATAATTAAGTACGAACGACACGCAGACACGGAACCAAATTTGCTCCTTGATGCCTAGAATAAATTTTAAGTTCTGAGGACAGTATTTTTTTCTATTGGCGCATGAATAAGACTTCTAAATAGGATGAGGAAGGAGCATGAAAGCCTACCTTAAAAGAGGAATCAGAAAATCATCTCCATTTTGTAACCAGAGTGACCAATTGACCAACATGTACCAGACACCAGATAAAGGAACACAAAAAGCACACAAAAAACACTATTTAAAAAAGCACGAATTATATTTTTTTATTTTATTATGTCACAATTTTAATGGGCATCACAGTATTAAAGGTATTGCAGGCTCTGCCCGCTTCGCTTGGTGTCTTAGAGGCAATACCGCTCTTATTCTAAAAGAATTCTATGACTTTTAGATGAATACAAATCGAGGGGGGGAGTTATCCCCTATGTAATGAAACCAAAACAAAAAGTAGCTCGGTGGTAAGATGTGCACGACTGTGCAAAAATTACCGGGGGTTCGATTGCCAAATTAGGCATAAAAACTTGAATATTAAAAANTTACCACATGTGGATATTACCATAGTTTCTAAATTGACCTTTCAGGAAGATGAGTGATTCCCAAAGTCGTGCTCGGGACTTCAGGGATGATTCAGTTTCGTGAAAAGACAATCAAAAAAGTAAAATATATTGATATACAATAAAAAAAGATGATTGCCCGTCCCACTCGGATTTCACTTTCCCATAGAAATTGTGAAGTTAATGCTATGAGACCCCATAAAATTGTAACATATCTAATAGGTTACACAAAAAAACTAAAAAAACAACAACTTATTTATAAAAAAAAATATATGAAAAACTATTATTATAATAGGCATTTAAATAAAGAAAAGATCACTAATAGACTTAAGCACATGTGACAAAACAAAAAAATAATACACCAAACATTAAATCAAAATATAATTACCAATTGACTTTATAATTTTTAATTTATCTATTTAGAATACAGCGTGTTCCAAAAAACGTGAACACCTTAGAAAAAGTGAGTAAAACTTAACCTGTTACTTAGATGATACTTATTAATTGACTGAAAGAAGTGAGGTCATGTATTAACTCGACTCCATTTTGTCTTTTTGTACTTTATCAAGTTTATAGAATTGGAAGATTAAATGTCCTATTGGGCCAAACGGGGCCTAATGGTGGCTATTTTGACTAAATATAATCTACAGTTCACAAAAAAACTACACGTAACGTAGTAATTTTGTGAACTTCAGACTTCACTCAGTTAAAGTGTCTACCATGAGGCTCCGGGTGAACCAATTTGGCCCAAAATCAGCAAATTCTGCAAATAAATGCCCATACAGAGTTTATCAAAATTGGGAAAGAAACAGAGATTTATGAATTAACTGTGGATTTTAATCTAGCCTTCAAGCAAGAGGGAAAAACACACTTCCTAAAGAAGATGTGGATCTCCATCCGGTATTAAATTTAATTAGGAGGTGTTCACGTAAGTTGGGTTTAGCTGTCTTAGTTATATTTAGTGATTATTTAAATTAATGGGTTATATCTAATTTATTTGAAAATATTTAATTACTTATTATAGCACTGACACAAAATAATAGTCATATTTATATTTAATTATCTATATTAAATTAATGAATGTTAATAATTAATGATTTAATTAATACTGACACACACTAAAAAAATGACATTACACATTTTAAAAATATTTAATTATGTGTTTTATATTATTTTAATAAACACAAAATTCACGAAAAGTTATTTAATTATTCTAACCATTAGAGTTCTTAAAAAGACGACGAAAGACTTTATTAATTTACTGATTTTTAAATAAATTTAGATCAAAAGTTAAAAAAACTACTTTGTAAAAATTAGAAGCACGTTTTCTTTTAGAAAAAATGGCCGTGAAAAATAAAGATTAAAAAATACCGCAGGTCCGCACGCGACGACAAATTTTCCCGAACTAAATTCTATTTTGCTCAAATTTTCCTTTGGTAATAGGATAGGAGAACTAATCATTTCAGCAGATTTTAAAAGTCAATCTGGAGTGGGGGTAAGAATACTAAAAGGAAGCAACTAATTTTACATGTATCTAATGGACCTAAAATTCAAGGTTATACCCCCACTCCCTACTCCCACCGAAAACTTACAGCTTTCGGTTATTTTCGTGTTAGAAGTTCGGTTCGGATTTAATTTTTAGGTTCTCATAACCAGCGTTCCTCTTTGGCAGGGTTGCAATTTAGAAAATAGAGATAGTAAAGAAAAACGAGTGCTCGTCCTTTTTTTATCTAGTTCTGTAAACCTCACACAAATAATTCTATATTAGCTAATTCTATGAACATGTACCTAATTAATCTAATCATGTCTATTTGAGAGTTATTCTGGAGCGGACAGACAGTAAAGTAAACAGAGATATTGCGAGAGAAGGTAAGTATAATATTATTAAAATAATTACACAGTGAGGTAGATAATATAATACTATATCTTCACTTGACTGTAAAAAATATTATCTACCTCATTATGGTTTTAATAATTTGTCAACGCAAGATATAAAGCTTATCATCTTATCAGTTATTTCGATCTTATTTCTTATATAGATTTTACATATGATAGAAATAGCTTTAAGAGGCACTGTCCGCAACAGGTGGCTGTGCCGCGCAAAATAATATGCTCAAGTTGAAAATGTCTATCCTGCTTCTTCTACCTGCTACTTTTTGTTAACCCTTTTCTTCTCGTCTTTCGGCCAACAAAGACCATATTTTTATTTCACAAACTTTTGTAGGAAATTTAATTTGTGAAAAAAAAACACACACACACTAAGAGAAATGTATTTTACAATGATAAATATTACTTTAAATTATAATATTATATTATTAGGAATGAACTTTTGCTTACATTATTTAAAAAATTAAAAGAGTTATATTTTTTTTAAAAAAAATGTTTTCTGTTTCTTATCAGTGATAATGATAAGTTGATAAGTTATCACTTTTTGATTTTGAGACTTTTGAGGAAACACCTTGTCATCTTGGGTTCTAGAACCGGGGAGGAGTGTCTGGCAACCCTTTGAATGTTTTTAACAAATTTTAACCCAATTAGAGAGGTTAGGAAACGTTTATGCGGCCATACCTCTATTAGGTATTTACAACCGTCCAACATGGACCCATGACGGCCAATGAAAAAGCGAGTTTAACTTTTTTTTTTGTAAAACATTTTGTTGCCAGTAACACCTCCCCGCCTCCAGACCCGTCATCTTGTCAAAAATAAAATATTCAGGGTTGCCAATAGTAAATTAAGTGCAGGTCCTATTACAAGTTTTTACTTTCTCTTCCCACAGAAGATAAAGTATTGTAATCGTGCAGAAAATTTGGACATATTTTGGTCTAAAAAATCGTGTGACGGGAACCCAAAATAAAGATCAAATGTGTCATTTCCTATTGCTTTTGGGCCAGATTCTCACTATCTTGGGTAATTTTTGAAGTTTGGAAATATTTGGAGCCATGGGGTCCAAAAAACCGATGTGTCCCACGTGGGACGTATGACGTACGTACGGAATCGTGTGTAGAGCTCCGGGAATCAAACCGCTGTTCGAACCTAAAGGATGCCTCTAAGGCCCTGAACAGTTTTTTTTGGGTCAGAATCTCTAAAATCCAAACCATATGACCAATTTTGATGAAATTTAAAACTAGGTGTGTCCGTGGACAAGAATGGGCGGAGCCATCCGTTTCACCTCGAATTTTCGTGCACCACATAAACTTTAGATTATTGCTCCATTGTTCCGTTAAAACAAGAATTGTTATATATATATATATATATACAGGGTGGACCATTTTAACCTTTAATGGAGAATAACTCGACTGGAAGGTAAAATAATAGAAATTTTTTTTTTAAACAAAAGTTGTTATATAAGTAGGGGGACACGGGCACATGGCCATGACTTTTAATGAAATTTAAAACAGTGACCCTTTATAACATATCACTATTGCTACTTTTAGAGGAGTGACCCGAATTTCAGGTTTGGTTCCCTAAAGGACCTCTAGATGATAATAGCCCCATGAAGTCCAAAATGTGTCGATGATATGTTACAAAGGGTCACTGTTTTAAATTTCATCAAAATTGGAGCCCTATTGCTACTTTTATAGAGTGACCCGAATTTCAGGTTTGGTGCCTTAAAGGACCCCCCATAGAGATAGCCCCACGAGACCCAAAATTTGTCGATAATATATTTCACAGAGTGTCTGTTTAAAATTTAATCAAAATTGGAGTGATATTTCTAGTTTTATAATAATAATTCAACTTTATTGTATCGTTAATACACATTACATACAATTTACAATCGATCTTACTGACTAATCTTATAACTAAATTTAACAAAATACATACTAATATTATAAATGCGAAAGTAACTCTGTCTGTCTCTCTGTCTGTCTGTCTGTATGTTACGCTTTCACGCTTAAACTGCTGAACCGATTTTGATGAAATTTGGTATGGAGATAGACTAAACTTTAGGAAAGGACATAGGCTACTTTTGGGGTTGAAACTATAAACGGCCATGCCTCTAAGGCGCCAAGCAAAGCGGGCGTATCCTGCTAGTAGGTACATATTTGAGAGTAAAATTTTCTGCTCAGCACGAATCCGGGGTCAAAAATGGGTGTTTCTATTTAAAAAATCATATTTAACCTCCAAGGTCACATTGATGGCCACCGTCATCCCCCTACTTATACAACAACTTCTATTTAAAACTTTTTCTTTTATTTTGCCTTCCAGTCGAGTTATTCTCCATTAAAGGTTAAAATGGTCCACCCTGTATATATTCCAAATCTCTCACCGTTTTGGCTAAACAATTAGTATTTCTTAAATTTTATTTTGCCCGATCCCCGATTCGAACTAGTAACTCTGGAATTGTTTGTCAAAATTTAGTAAACTATGTCCTAAATTAAGTATTGAGAGGCGACCTAAAACTTTTTCGCTAAAGTTGATATGTTGTCGCGATAAAATTTAAGATATCGGACCATGACTCTCTAAATTTGGTAAAAAATTGGAAAATCAGCCTAAAAATCGGAAATGGTCTAAGATATCGTTCTGAAAGTAGATATATGCAGCCAAGTACCCAAGTACATGCAGAATATGAAGAAAAAAATTTGGTAATAATCGGTTCAGTAGTTTCTGAGGCGTAAAAGTTTGCAGTTTGTAGGAAGTATAAGGCTACGCTTCGCTCCGCCCAATTAGTAAAAATGGCATCCACTATTCTATTTTAAAACATGGACCCATGAGGGTGTACCTATGTCAGGGGACCTGCCAGGGGCCCTAACAAGCTCCTTGAAATGGGAGTTCGTTTTAAAAGAAAACGGTTCGGTCTAGTCACATGAAATTCAAAACAAATAATGCCTATAGCCTACATGGATTATTGGAAATATTCATAACAGTATATTCAGATTGGCTCCCCAGGGTTCGGGAGCAAGAAGCCACGTACGTCATATTTGGGCCAAATTTCTTGATAAAATTTAAATCTGGTAATCAAAGCAATATTTTACCTAAAGACATTGGTCCGTGGAGGCGTAACAAAACCAGGGCCCCCGTTGAGAGGCTCCGACAGGGTTCCAAAAACGAATAAATGTAAAAGTCCTCTAATTTTGATCAACTTTAAAGGCACAGTCTCACCTAAATATTTTGTTTGCATATTTTTTTGGTATTTTGTAAGAAATTTCGGTTTTGTGCCCCCGGCAGAGGACCACAAATGTCAAAATATTAAGGTCATCCTATTTTTATAAAATTTGGTATGCTCAGTCACTCAATTGAGTGGACAAATTTTGGTATTTTGTAGAAATTTCGATTTTGAGGCTCCGGCATGGGCCCACAAATGTAAATGTAAAAATATAAATGTCATCTCATTTTGATAAAATTTGCTATAGGTATTATATTGTATATTTTTTTCGGTATTTTATAGACATTTTCGTTTTGGGGTCCCGGCATATTGAGTCACCCGAGAATTATATTAGCTAGATATTTTTTTTATCTTTTCATATCATAGTAGATTAATTAGATAAAGTAAGAGAAAGTATATTACGGTTTTCCGTACACTTTATTTTAATTCTGTAAAACTGTAGGAATAGGAAAGTGCCGGAGGCATCCAATGATTATGGTGAGATCCAGGTTCGAATCTCGGAAGTGACTTTTTTTTGCTAAAAATATCGATTTCTCGAGAAATTTAAATGGAATGGTATACCAAAATATTTTTTTTATTTAAATAAAAGTCCAAATAAAACGAACTATGACGTATTGTAATGGCGGAGTATCATGCATGATCATACCTTGTCTTTTTAGTATCATGTATAGCACGTGCTCAAAAACGCCGCGTATTTTTAAATTTTTCAAATATCCATAAATTCCATGTGTTTTTTATTTGATTAATTTGATAAAAGTTATTTTGCATTTGCAAATTCAATAAATGAAGTAAATAAAACTCTTCAATGTGTATGACCAGTTAGTTAATTCACAATACTTCCAGACAGGCTCTTGTGACTGTGGTTTTTCGGGAACTCCTCAAATAGAATCATTTATGTTTTTTTGTTTACCACATCTATCTATATATATAAAAGAGAATAGATTATAAGTATGACATCTTTAATTAAACAAAAAGAAGTGTAAGTTTATATTAAACTAATGTTGTACTCCAATCAAGGGAAATGTCTAGTTAATAGGGGGTCTGCTCAACTAAAAAAGGTATTAAAAGTACACTTTCTCCGAAGGAAATATTGAATGAACGAACTTTTAGAATATGTTCCGTCAAGTGAACGATTCTCCAATAGAGCCTTTCAGTAATTAAAACAGTTTACCAATCCTATTGTGGTGAATAAGTTCGAAATTTCAATGAGTGTTGGCAGTTCTATGCTATGTAATGACGGCTTTGCCAATTGTGAATTGATATCTATTATCTTTGTGAAAAACGATTTTCAAACTGTTTATAATTGACCTTAATAAGAAAACTCAATGTAACTATAGATGTAACTCAATGTATCAATAATTGTTTATCCAAAACGATAAGAGATATCGAAAAATAGATGGGAATGAACCCTCCAAAAGTCTGGCATACCACAGAAAAATTAATAATACTTCCAATTTTTTTAACGAAAATCATAGAATATTAATTGTGAATTTTACCACCATGACACTAAAGGGGAACGGCCATGCCACTAAGGCGCCAAGTGCACTCGTAGCCTTCGTTTTATGGGCCATGATCTATTTACGGCAAGCTGTGTGTTAAGTTCTATGTACTATATTTTTTCAGATTTATTCCTGAGTCAGAACATGGGGCTTTCTTCACTGGAGGAGATGTTGAGGTAAAATTTTATGATTCCAGAAAATGTATTATGTTAATTAAACACATAAATTGATCTGAAATATACCCTCCAAGTTAAATAAAAATTAACTACCATCTATTGTTATAAAACAAAAAGCTCTGTTGGTATAGTGACATAATCAACTCAACTCGACGATCGCTAAACGTAAAAACTTGAAATTTGGAACCCAGATTTCTCTCAGAATGTAGAAAAAAGAAGAAGAAAAAAAAATTATATATCCCAAACTTCAAGAGATATCAAAAATTGCCGGGAGTGGATCTCCCTCCCCTCCTTGAAAACTAACGTGTGCATAAATATTTTGTTTCGAGTTTCTTCGAGATATGTAGAGTTTCTTCGTGGTAAAGCCCAAGTTCTCTTCACAATATTTGTAGGTATCACAGAATTACTAAGAGCCTCATGTACAATATTTGTAGGTATCACAAAATTACTAAGAGCCTCATGTACTACTAAACTCTTAAATATTCTACCAAACCAAATCTTTTCACTCAGGTAATGCCGCCATTGCTCACTACTTACATTAAAGAAGCTCGAAAGGCTGAGTGCACCCCGAAATCAGAATGACTAAGTCGAAAAATTTTCTTCCGTCTGCAATGCCAATGTGATACCCACTAGTCTACTTTTTTCCAAATATTTCATGATTCAAGTAATAATTGCCTGATGTCTTGACTTTGTTTTTCCAGTGGTCTCCGGATGGTTCCTGTCTTCTTTGCCAGTGTGGTACAAGCATCAAAGTACTCTCCACAAGCACGGGAACCGTAAAGTATTCTATTCCTCCTGAATCTTTGGAGGACGATACTGACGATATACTGACCTTCACTGTGGCAGATGATGGAGACTCCTTAGTAACAGCTCATAGAAGTGGACTTTTAAAACTATGGAACTGGCGAAGTATGTTCTACCATTTAAAGAAATGACGTTTTTTTTTTCAAGCCTGAATCTAAAAATGTTGAGGACGGTTGATTTTGTAGGGAACTTCGCTACAACAACAAAAATTGAGGGTGGGAGTAATTTTTATTTGTGGTTCTTGTTGTAGCAGCGATTATCCTCCCGATTTCTGGATTTAGATTTGAAAAAATGGCAAACATTTATATAGATTTTTTTTTGTGGTCTATTCCAAAGGTTCATTATTGAAAATAAAAGAAAATATTAATTAGTTTTGGCTAAACAGAATTACTGAGTCAACATTAATAGCGTTTTTTTTTTCTGGCCATCACACGGAGCAAATCATATTGCTTTAGACCAAATACTCAATGAACTCCACCACTGAACTGGTCTTGATTTTTTTTTAATAGTGAACCATTAGAATCGACCACAAAAAATAAAAATAACCCTTCCTCCTCCTCAAAATTGCATTTTTAATTCATTTCAAGTTCTACGTAACTTGAAAATCGAATAAAAAATCATTTGTCCCGCATTTTCCGACTGCCGTAAGTGGCACTTTTAACACTTAGCGTTGACCGATTTTATTGAAATTTGTATGCAGAGGTCATTGGGGGTCTAGTTGGTCCCCAGGTCTAGTCATTCATATACAAATGGATTTCGTACTGGAAAAATATGATTTTTTTTTTTAAAAAAATATTTATTTAATTTTATTTTTACAATTATATATAAATTCGGATGTACTTTCCTTAAGTTGATTGTAGCTTCTAAGAAGAATAAACCAAAGTCTTGATTTGCTTTTTTTTCCTTTATTTCAGATGGAGAACTGCAAAAGTCATGGAAATGTATACATAAAGGTCCAATATCTTGTATGAGTCTAAGTCCTTCCAGTACAGGCTGTATTTTAGCAACAGGAGGGTCTGACTCTTGTGTCAGACTTTGGGTATTACAACATCATGCATGTACACACAATTTGAAAGCCACACAGGGAGTAGTCAGGTAAGAGATTATTATTTGGTTCATTATTTTCAATGATGAACTTATGGAATCGTCTTGAAGAAGAAAAAAAATGCCCTCCCCCCTCTTCAAAATTTCCTAAATGTAAAATATTTCAAGGTATGTAGAATCGAAAATCGAATGACAAAAACTGTACGCCTATTGAATATCCTTCATCTACGCCGTGAGTGCCACTTAGCGTTGACCGACTTAGACGAAATTTGCTATTCCATACTAAATTGATCTTCGTACATAACTACACAACATACTAAATTTCATATAAATTGATCAACGCTAATTGGCGAAAGTGTAGCTTTGTGCGCTGTACGAGGGGCGGTGGGCGATTGTTAGATTCTTCGTACTTTGAAACTTAAAATATTTAACTTGCATAAGTTTTGCAAAAAATAATTTATGTCAAAAAATCCAGCTTCCCATACCCAAATGAACTCATCACAAGACGATCCGTGAAGAAACTACGGGCCAGAGATCATCAGGCTCCATACTATTGAATATCCTGCATCTACATTATTTCAAACTCATCACAAGATGATCCGTGAAGAAACTACTGGCCAGAGATCATCAGGCTTCATACTATTGAATATCCTGCATCTACATTATTTCAAACTCCTCACAAGATGATCCGTGAAGAAACTACTGGCCAGAGATCATCAGGCTTCATACTATTGCATATCCTGCATCTACATTATTTCAAACTCATCACAAGATGATCCGTGAAGAATCTACTGGCCAGAGACCATCAGATTTCATAATATTGAATATCCTTCATCTACATTATTTCATTACGAAGGCAGCCATCATCAATCTTGCTGCTCATACTTATTTTACAAGTGGCCACTTTTTTATGAAGTAAAATTTTGGCTGAGGCCTGACTTTACCCCGATTTGTAATTTTACCATCAAATTTTGAAGTATAGGTCTGTCTGTTTGAGATAGGTTATGACTGATTTGGTTAATTTGACAATGGCAGTGTCTTCTCTAATCATATAGATAGATATTATATTTCATTTTTAATATAAACTCTTCTTGTTCCTTTTTAAGTACTTTCGTACTTTTTAGGAACATAAAACTAGGTAGCTTTGAAATTTCTTTAAAATCATTTTTCATCTTCTTTTAAATCATTTTCTTAATTTTTTTTCCATATTCTTTTAAATAATTTTCCTAATTTTTTTAATCTTCTTTTATCTCCTTTCCTTCATTTTTTTTTTTTTTTTTTTTTTTTTTTTTTTTTTTTTTTTNTTTTTTTCTTTTTTATATTTCATTATTTTGATACAAATAATATTCTATACATTCTTCGGGTAGTTGTGTATCTTGGACATTGGAACAATACCTGTTTCCTGTTTCACTGTGAACTTTTCGCCACAGGTTTCACATTGTCGTAATACCACTCTCTTCAACAGATGTTGGCCGACTTGAATTTCCGACAAAATTACCTATTCCCTACGGGTGAGTTTTTCCTTTGGTAACCATTTTCCTATTTGTCTTGTTCTTATGTTTACAGTGTGATCAAATTTCATTTAAACAAAGAAAATAATAATCTCGAACTATTCGCAGCTGGCGATGAATATATTTCCGTGTTTGATGTTCACACGGGCAAGATTTTGTACAAACTACAGGCACATTTTAGTCGAATCACTGACATAGATTTTGATATTGTTAATAATCGACTCATTAGGTAAGTATGCCATGAACTATGAAACTACGGGCACATTTTAATCGAATCACTGACATTGATTTTGATATTGTTAATAATCGACTCATTGGGTAAGCATGTCATGATCTAGGAAATTACAGACTACAGGCACATTTTAATCGAATCACTGACATCGATTTTGATATTGTCAATAATCGAGAATTTTCTTATTTGTATAGTTTATTTTGGTCACTCCGACTTGTTGGGTACTATTGAAATGCATTTAATTGTCGATTGTCAGTGTGTTGCGTCGGGACTCTACTTAAAAAAAAAAAAAAAAAAAAAAAAAAAAAAAAAAAAAAAAAAAANAAAAAAAAAAAAACAGATACTGTTAATCAGATCAATCATCAATGTCTGAGTTTTTTTAATTTAGAAAAAAGTTATGTCAGGAACCGCTGTCGCTTTTAAAATTAAAATTTTAATTTTAATTTTGCAGTTTATTTCAATTTTGTCAATCCAAGTTTAGTAGTATGATAACAGGAAACAACACATGTAGTAAATTGACAAGAGTTTTTTCCTTTTCTTTTAGTTTTACATCGTTTTAACTTCTAGGGAAACATACAAAACAACTACTCACATTGATCTCACCCCTCACCCTGCTGGCTATTCTAGGCTGGGTTGAGCCTAGAATAGCCAGCAGCACGAGGGCGCAAAACTACGTGGAAGTTGCTTTACTTCAGTGATCTAACGGGAACTGGTGTATTCAACTTGCCATATTTTATATAATATCCTAGTATATACATATTTCCAGTCTTGTGTCGGAAAGGGGGGGGGGGTAGAGTTGGATTCGAACCAACAACCTCCTGGTTAGGAATCTACCGCCTCCGCCAACTGAACTACTGAGGCATTGACAGAGTTTTTTCTTCTTTTTACAGTTGCGGCCGTGATAAAGTTTTAATCTTATGGGATTTGAGTTTAAAAAAACAATTAAAAACATTACCAGCCTATGAAAGTCTTGAAACATGTTGTGTGTTTTATTTAAACCAGTCAAATCAAGAAGGAATAACCCATGTTTTTACTGGTGGAGAAAAATCTGTTGTGCATTATTATGACATCACAAATGTTAAAGAACTCTATGAGAATACTAATTTTACGGCAGGAATACAAAGAATCAGAAAGAGTAATGTTAAGAATATTTATGCTGTAGTTACACAAGACCATAATATTAGTCTATTCAAATTGAAAGATGAGACCAATCTTGATGAACAATCACCAAGTAAAATATTGAATTTTAGAAAATTGTTTGTTGGTTTTAGTGATGATATTTTAGATATTGCACTTTTAGGTGAGTGTTGTTAGGAGCGGTTGGTTTTTGGTTGTGGAGGAGAGGGGAACAATCGAAAATCGGTTATTTTAATTTTTTAACGATGGCCGCAAATTGTTGAAACTAATCCTCGAATTTTCATATCTTTGAGGCTAATTAATAATTGGTCTGCAATATAAATGCAAATATAATAATATTTCAGAGTTGCTTTATGTGTTGTTGGTGTGTTATTTTATCTTATCAGCTTAAAGGTGTCTTTAAGCTGTCTTTTTATCTTATCAACTAGGTGTCTTATCAGCTTAGGTGAACTCGACTCTTGAGGATTTTTATCAATTTTTTTTGGACAGCGTCTTCTTCTTTAACTTCATCTTTTCCCAATTCTATTTCGGTTTTCTTAACTGTAGTATTTACACGTAGTTAGGACCGCCACCTACTGAAGCTGGTTTTCTCCCCTCAGTGGCTACACATTTTTTTTGGACAACGTCTATGGCATGTTAAATACATCGCTATCATCACTGATAGGGGTGTATTTAATATGCCATATCACTGAAGTTAAGCAACGTCTTCAATTTGTGGGTGGCCACGTTCATTCGAGCCCCCGTAATACTCACTATTCCCGGCTAAACCTACCCTGGGTAAGGTCAATGCGGGTAGCTGGTTTTGTAAGTTTCCTTTAAGTGCAAAACCCATATCTCTAATAACCAATAGATGTTAAGGTGACTTTAAGGAAATAAAAACTTTCAATAAGCAGAAGATAAAGCAATGTGGAGATGAATATGAATGAAAATTTAATATTGACCTTATTTCATAGGGATAGTATGTTAAAGATGTTATGGGATATGACGATAGTAATGCTATATCTTATTTCATTGGCAAATTACGCCCTATTCGGAAAGAACTTGCACTGCTATATCTTATTTCATTGGCAAATTACGCTCTATTCGGAAAGAACTTGTACTGCTATATCTTATTTTATTGACAAATTACGCTCTATTCGGAAAGAACTTGCACTGCTATATCTTATTTCATTGGTACATTACGCTCTATTCGGAAAGAACTTGCACTGCTATATCTTATTTCATTGGTATATTTTTTTTCAGGCGATGAAGAATCTCACATTGCTGTCGCTTCCAATACAAACAATATTCAATTATTTGCTCGGAAAGATATGAGCTGTACGCTGATTGGTGGCCACACAGATTTTGTCATTTCATTGGCCACAAGTTTATTCAATAAGAACATTTTATTGAGTGGTTCTAAGGATAATAGTATAAGATTGTGGTTGTTTGATGGTCACAAGAATCTAAACTGTATTGCTGTAGGTGCAACCCATACGAAAAGTATAATGTGTGTTGCGATTAGTCAGTTGAATAGTTCCTTTATAGGTAAGCATTCAGGGTGTTTAAATGCGTCAAAACAACGATTACTGAAGTATGGTAAAATGTGGTAAAGTGGGATAGTCTACACTTACTGTGTGGTTATCACATGAGAATTGCACCCAAGAGACCAGAGGCTAATTCTCGGCGAAGTCAGAATATTTCAAGATTTTGATTTTTTTTATTATTTAATTTTGTGTCTGCCAGCGTCTATGGCACCTTGAATACACCAGTTCCCGTTAGATCACTGAATTTAAGCAACGTCCAGCGAGGTTGTACCACGTGGGTGTCCATGTGAGTTTGCGGCCTCGTGATGCTGGCTATTTTTTCGGCCCAACCCAGGCTGGGTGAGGTCAATGTGGGTAGCTGGTTTGCAAGTTTCCAGCGAATGGAGGGTAAAACCCCCGTCTTGAATGACCAATAAATTTTAAAGAGACGTTAAGCCAAATTAAATAAATAAAAAAAAAAGATTTTGTGTATGAGGTGCACTAAGCCTCGTGAGGATATTTCAGTCGCCACGAGGCTGAAATGTCAAGAAAAAGACGTTAATATTTAGCGGGGAAAGGGAGACAATTTTATTTCAGTTTTTTTTTAAAAGTACAGGAGATAAAAAATATCCCTGTAACACTGTGAATTACACGAAGAAATATTGTTTGCCAATATCACGATATTTGACTATTGGTCCTTTTTCAACTGGTCATTATTTCTCCACAATGTCATTCCCGGCTTCTAAGGTGGGGCATTCATAGGAGAATTGAGAGGGTAAATAGGTGAGAATTTGGGTCCGATTTTCAGAAGGTGTTGAGCGAAGCAGACTTGTCCAATTATTATTCTAGAATTCAAAAGTTACTGTAGATAGATTTGGAATATAGAGGGGTGCTAAGTAAGGTGATATCCTGTTAGCATTTTAAAGTGAGCTACTGAGAACTTTTGAATAACGGTTTCTCGATTTGGAATATAGGGGGGTGCTAGTAAGGTGATATCCTGTTAGCATTTTAAAATGAGCTACTGAGAACTTTTGAATAACGGTTTCTCGATTTGGAATATAGGGGGGTGCTAAGTAAGGTGATATCCTGTTAGCATTTTAAAATGAGCTACTGAGAACTTTTGAATAACGGTTTCTTCTTCCGGTGTGATCCAATTCTTATGCCTCTCATTGAACTTTGTCCTGATTAGTCTCTTAACTCATTCAAAGTGAATGTTTTAGATTATATTGCATATTGTTCACCACAAAGAAGTTATCATACAATCCGATCGTATTTTTTCAGTATCCTGCAGCGAAGATACAACAATGAAAATTTGGAAATTTCCAAAAAAACTGATTGTCCAAGAAGAGCCCGTAGCATTAGAAATCAAAAACACAGAACTCGCCCATGAGAAAGATATTAACTGTGTTAACGTATCTCCTAATGACAAACTCATAGCCACAGCATCTCAAGATAAAACCATTAAATTGTGGAGTTCTCTGGATTTGAAACTTGTCAGTATACTGAAAGGTCATAAGAAAGGTTCGTTCAACAGACATTTTGCATTCAATCAATCAATAGTGGCATCATCGTCTCCGATGGTAGAAATTTAGAAACGGTATTTAGGATGTTTGTAATCATTATGAAATATAAATTTCAATAAAATATTGTGTATCAATTATAAATAATAAGGCGAGTCACGAGCGCTTTCCTCTGTTGCGACATTCTCAACTAGACTTCTTGAGAATGTCATAATAGACGAAAACGCTCGTGACTCGCCTTATTATTTGTAGTTGAGACACAATATTTTATTTAAATTTATAACTCTAAAGAAATTGTTGTTGTCGTTAGATTTTAATACATCTAATCTTCGAGGCTAATAATTGACATCGGCCCCCAGAACGATTTCAATCACTGCAATATAATTACGTCAGTAACATAATAATATTACAGAGTTGCTTTCTTTGTTATTTTATACAATCCGCTCAGGTGGATTCGGTCCTTGAGGATTTTATGTATGTTACTTGAGGGACATCCCCTCGAATAACATATCACAATATGAAGTATGATCTGTTTTCACTGTGGAAGTTAGTAAGGCATAATAGGATTTGAAGAAATTTCGACTTTGGAATAATTTTATATGTACTTTCAATATTTTAATACTTAATGGTCTGGCACCATCGTACCGAATCCACCATCATAGTTGGCTGTTGTTGTTAACGTTTCCAACGGTTCTCACTGTGCCTCCAGGCCAAGGAAGGCGGCCACTCCTACAAGATCTGTTCATAATGCTGACGGCTCCAGATTGGTTGGGTTTGATGGACAGTAGAATAAATGATTTACATCATGCGCAGCCAGAATACATAGAGGACAGATACTTTAGGGTTCAGCAAGGATATATATACCAGCCTTTTGAAGAAGTATCTGGAACAGCACGGCTGGAATGAGCAGCTCCAACGGAAGGAAAACACAGTGAGTTGTCGTCGGAACGGTGTTGTGAGGGCACGGGTATCCCCGGTGCGAAGAACCAACCATCTTGAGGTCTATCATAGTTGGTCAGCAATAAGTCCAAAAATGGTAGAATTTTATTCAATTTTTGGATTCTACTTACCTTGAAACGTAAAATATATAAATTTTTAGGGGGTATTTCATTTCGTGGTCGATTCCATAGGTTAATTATTGAACCAAAATGCCCCCAAAAAAAGATTTAGATTTTTAACTAATTTTTTTTTTTTAATTTTCTTTATGTACTTTTTGTTCTTTTCAGGAGTTTGGTGCATCAACTTTTCTCCTCTCGACAGAATTTTAATTTCCTCATCAGGTGACACCACAATCAAACTATGGTGTCTTACAGATTTTGTCTGCTTGAAAACATTTGAAAGTCACGACACGAGTGTACTTCAATGTCAATTTATAAATAGGGGTACTCAAATAATTAGCACCGGCACTGATGGATTAATGAAATTATGGTCCATTAAAACTACCTCTTGTATATCTACTTTTGATAAACATACGGCTAAAATTTGGACTCTAGCTATTTCCAGAGATGAATCGAAAATTATTAGCGGAGGTAAGTGTGTGTGTGTTGCCGGCACTGTAATTTTTGGGAATAAGTGTCAGTTTATTGAGAAATATAGAAATGACCTGAAAATTTGTTTGTGTTTTTTTTTCTTGGGTCACACCCTTTAATTTTTATATCTTACCTCAAAAGGTAAGATATAGAATATTAGGTTGAATATTTTTGTCAAACAAATCCATAAATAGATTTAAAATTTTCATTTGAATATATTAATCGACGAATAGCAAGAGGTATCTCTTACATTGTGGTCAGAGGAATTCCACCATCAAGAAACATTAAAAAGAACCTGAATAACACCTTCCTCACAGATCTACAACAACAGTATCCAGCAAGCCTTGACCTTGACGAGAACAGCTACAAGATGACACTTAAACTGATACACACCGACACTGTCACAAACACCACCAGGAACTGCACACCTAATAGTGTATTGGGTATCAATCCGCCTCCTGACATCTCTGACAGTGAAAAGAAGCTTTGTCGGTCTGCTGAAATGCCTGCCAACATGCTGCTATCTGAAATGCTTATCAACGCCTTTGCGAAACAATAGCATCACAATGAAAAGAACTTCCTCTCGTCATTCAAGGTCATCGAAAGCTTATTTAAGATATTAAAGTTGTTTCTCCATCCTCGATAACTTTAAATGGCCAGTGACGTGTGAAGTGGATTTAATGGTTTCATTTCTTTTTTGTCGCCAATAGGTGCTGACTCATTGTTGGTCACTTGGCGTGATGCCACGGAAGAAACGGTGTCCGAGAGAATTGCTCAGCAACAGCAAACTGTTCTACAAACCCAACAATTGGAAAACCTCATTAACAGCAATGAGTTGGTGAAAGCTCTGAAACTGTCATTGCAATTGAACCGACCACACACGACATTGAAGATTGTGCAGAGTAAGTTGAAACGTTTATAGGTTCACTGCCTCGGGAGCAGAGTGACCAAAAAAACGAAACGCTTGTGAGGCAGAAATTTTCCTCATTAATTTCAGTATTTGACCTGATTAAAAAAAGAATAGTTGTGAAGGTTGAAAATTACTATATTTTCACTTGATCTAGTAATTTTAGTCTTTTTTTTAGTCAAGTGAAGATATATTAATTTTCAACCTTCATTATGGTTTTACTTGACATAGTATCCCAATTTAACCAACCTATACCTACCTTTTTGGTCACCCCCTTTCACTCAAAAGTCTATTATTTTTATTATTATAAGTGACAGAACGAAATGAAGTCTTTTTTTTTAATTTGGCTTAACGTCTCTTTAACATCTATTGGTCATTCGAGACGGGGGTTTTACATTCCATTCGCTGGAAACTTGCAAACCAGCTACCCACATTTGACCTCACCCAGCCTGGGTTGGACCGGAAAAATAGCCAGCATCACGTTTAGAGGATTTAGAGGGGGGTTTAGAGGAATCGACATTGGTAAAGTTGATGTTACCACTATTTTTTATTTTTTTTTTGTAGAAAGCTATGGCCATTTGGCAATGCTTGTTTTCACCCTTTCTGAACACGTAAATTCTTCTAATCTTCTTATGACTAACTTTCGTAGTGAATAAAAGGTTATACTTGAGATTATGAGAGGTTACCTGATGGTGTAAAATAATTCAGAAAGCAACTCTGTAATATTATTATGTTACGAACGTAATTATATTGCAGTGATTGTCATGATTCTGGGGGCCCATGTCATTTATTAGCCTCCGAAATTTGATTTTTCATGAGAATTAAAAAAACTTTACCAACAAACAACATCTTCTTTAGGGCTGAAATCTTTTACATTCGGGTATCATCGGAAATGATGATGCCACTATTGATTGTATTCGGCTCCATGTAATTCGTTAATTACTGTTAAATTTGCAGATATCATCAAAGAAAATGAAACTGAATTAAAGAAGTGTGTTGAACAGTTACATGAAGATCAGCGGGAAGAGTTACTCAAATGTGCTATCGTGTGGAATACAAATTCAAAATATTGTTACCCCGCTCAACTCGTACTGTCAGTCATATTGGAACTTGAATGTAGTACTGTCAGTAGATCATTTCAGAATTCATTAGAAGCGTTGATTCCGTACACGCAGCGACATTTTCATCGCCTGTCTCAATTAGATCAAGATGTGCACTTGCTAAAATATACAACTTCACTTATGAGTCTAAAATGAAAAACTGGCTATTATAATAAGATCGGTGTTCCTCCTAAAATCTACTATTCTCCATTTCTACAGGGTGTTTCAAAAGGTTATGCAAAAAAATAAACAGCGCTCTAATAAAGGCCACTTTGCCTAATAAACCCCTATACGGAAATGGACCCCAAGGTAGCTATGGCCAGGGGTGAATTAAAGTTATATCTTAGGGGGGGGGGGGGGGTGCAGCACTTAGGGAGGGGATACTTCCGGAGGGTATGGAATACCCCCCGGCACAGGGGGGTTGGGGCCGCCGACATGCGCGGATATAGGGGGGGCACGAGGGGCACGTGTCCCCCAGTTTTTTTAAGCGGGCAAAAAATCAAATGAATGGTGATCCGCTGCGTCTTTTAAATAAACATTGCATTGAAAAAATTTTAAACATATAAACATTGCATTAAAAAAAATGTATCACCCTGTTTTGGTATAAAAAATAAAACAAACGTCGATTCGACTTTCTCATGTCTCTTTTGATAAATTCGAATCAAGGATATTATTTAAAAAAAAGGGGGAATATTAAAAGTCTATATAATAATACTACTCAATGTAACGATAGATGTATGTGTGTGAATATCTGGATATGTATCACTAATTGTTGAGCGGTAAGAGATATCGAAAAATTTATGGGAATGGACCCCCCCCCTTTAAAAAAAAGGCTGAGACCGAATTCAAAAATGTGAAACCGTTTTCGAGGTACAGTAAATTTTTCCGTGTAAAATCATAGAATACTATAAGCATACGAATGGCCATGTATCCAAGGCTGCAAGCGAAGGGGGGCGGGCACAGCCTGCTGATAATAAATAAGAGATCACAAAATATAAGTGTTAAATTAACTTTTATATTTTTATTTTTACTTGTGTGAAAATTTTAAAAAAAAGAAGAGACAAATTAAATTATCATTAAATTATTTAATTATTAAATTTAAATTACTTAAAACTATTTTATTGACTAGATTATATTCTTTTTTTTCGACCTGCAGGCTTGTTTACTAACATTGGAGAATATCTATGAAGTTAGAGTTAGGTCCAGACTCTAGAACATGAAATTCAAATCAGTAACATTATTTAAAGAATCGTGAGATATTAAAAAAAATAAAAATCCATTCAGAATATAATTAAATAAATTTAAATTAGAAGCTAAAAATAACAATTAATAAACTTTAAGTTTGTAAGCTTTCAACAGTACTCAGACTTTCATCATAATACCAGAAATATGATAGAACGATGTGAACACTATCACAAATTGACACGAAGTGAGATTTAATGTATATATTTAGCTTCCAATTTTAATTTAGACTCTGAATTGATTTTTTAAATTTTTTTTTATCTTTTCATTTTATCTTTTGTAATAAGTTATTATTATTATTTATAGAGTGGTGTTAAAAAAAACGTAACGGGAACACGGCTTGTGTTCGCCCGATTCGCGCGCTGTTTTTTATTGTGTTGGTAAACATGTTCCACAAGCATCCATTCATACATTGACCAGATTCATGCGTTTTTTTACGTTCGATGGTAATTTAAAAAAAATGATTCAGAAAACTCGCATTAAATTGAGAGTGAAACCAGGAACACTTGTATTTTCTGGTCATTAACATGTACAATTTCACTTACTTTAAGAGTGTTCTGATTTTCATTGTAAAATGAAATTACAAGAATTAGTAATACCAGAACTTGTAGATTAAATTTTTTACTATTATAAAAATCAAATTTTAAAACTGGCCCCAAGTGACAACTAAAACTAATAAGAATAGTTTTCAAACATGTTTACCAACACAAAAAAAAAAAAAAAAAAAAAAAAAAAAAAAAAAAAAAANAAAAAAAAAAAAAAAAAAAAAAAAAAGGAGAAAAAAATCGCGCGAACCGCACTACCAGATTTTTTGGACACACCTTTTATTGCCATACATTATTAGGCTTCAATAAAAATAAAAAACCCAAGCTAAATAAATCATTTTTGTAAATAATAAATGCAAAAGAAAATAGAATAATGAAAGAAAAAAAGTCTATATTAATTAATGTGAAGTTTAATAATTAAACATTAATTTGAAGATGATCAGCCCATTTTCATTCTAATCAGGAAATAAATAGGTCAACGATTTTCTTTGATTTGTCAACAGGTATCACAAAAATTTAATAGGAATGGACTCTAGAAAGTCCATTTCCAAAGTACCAGTTTACACCTACCTGATTTAGCGCTTGTCGTTGGCCATTTAATGTGGCAATGAGTCTAACATTTTAAGAGCACCGCCAGCTGCTGGTGAGATCAATGAGATTTATCTTTTATATATTTTTTTGTTACTTGGCTTGTTTTAAAAATTCATGAACATTTTTTGATGAATAGTTTGTCGAAATTCTAATTAGAAAATTTTCATCATACAGCAAGGCATGGCCTTTAAAACACCTGGCGAAGAGGGCAGGAATTTCTAGTTGGTAAATCAAAATAAATGGGCTGTAGGGCTAGAGCATACACCAAACTTTTTACCGACCGACTTTTTGTCGGAATTAAGCCTGGGGGTTTTGCCGAGATCGGTGGTTCAAACCCACAACAATGATGAATTAAAAATTGATTATATCCATCATTGTGACCACGTGTCTTTATGTTAACACAAATACAATTGTAAGTGCGCCCACTGTACAATCAAAAGTTACATTTCTAGTCTTCTCTAGACCTAATTGTTCTAAAAGTTTAATAAATAATTAACTAATGGTCTTTGGTAAAAGTATATCCAGATAATTAATCATTATTTTAAATGTTAAGTACCCTTAAAAATAATAATAAAAAAATTTGCAATCTAATTTTATTTGAAAAAGAAAGGGAATAGGGTCAAACATTTCATTGTCCTTCAAGATATAGGATGCAAGGCGTGCTCCTTGAAAACAAATGTTCTAATGGTATTCATGTAAGGCGGGATACGTTATAAAAAAATGAAGAAGAGAGAGAAAAAAATGAAATTTCCAACGGAGGGACTGCCCTCCCTAAACATCTGTTTTTTTTTGTATCTTTTTTGAAACTGCTTCATAATGAACTTTAAGCATAAATGACCTTTCATTGGGCACAATACGGTCTTAAGACTTTTTTTAAAATTCTTCTTTAATTTAGCCTTGGTAGCCTTACCGTAAGGCCTCGTAAAATCATAATAAAAATAGACTGCAAAAATTAACTAAAGTAATCAATTAAACTAAAATCAAAACATATTGTTTTTCTCAAAGAGATCTTCCACTAATAGATTGATAAGAGGTTACCGAAAGGCCATGATAGGCCCGGAAGTAAATCCGGGCCATTATGAGGGAAATGTTCAGTTTTTCACAGCTGGATCCATAACACAATGGACTAAAAATTAATATTACTAGTCTTGTATTTGTATAACGAAAATATACAAATTTAATAGCAGTTTATTGTAAAATAGCCTATCAGAGATATCCCGAATATTATTTTGGAAGGACCTATGTATAGTCACAAACTTGCTGAACCTATTGTCCATTAGTGGGCTTTAAACCAGATAATAAATGAATATCTTGTACTGAGTGGACATTTCTGATCAGGTTTCTCAACCCCAAAACAGATTGCAAAAAAAGAGGAAATGAAGAATTTTTAATTTTACTAAACAAATAGGTAGTTAGTTGTATGGCACTCTTCATACATCTTTCATTAAAAAATATTTCAATTTCAAGGATGAAAATTTCTTATAGTTTTTTTTTTTGTCAAAATTCTACTATGCAATGATCTTTCATATGACCGGTATCTATTCTTTATAACAATTGGTTTTTATGTGGGTGAAAAGGTTGAATTATTCTGTACATAATACTTGAATTTATTTTGTACTTAATACTTGAATTTATATTGTACCTAAAAAAAAACGGTGTATCGTCATTGATTTTGAGACTTCACTGACCTGATTGATAAATTTTTTAAATGACGTGAAATATTTTTTGCTCAGTGAGAATTGTTTACAAAAAAAAAAAAAAAAAAAAAAAAAAAAAAAAAAAAAAAAAAAAANAAAAAAAAAAAAAAATACTTAAAATAAATTAATTAAAAACTAATATACATAAACAGTAGCCTAATTAAAAACAAAATTATTTAAACAATGCATTGCGGTAGTCGAGTCGGATATAAACAATAAATTGTCTAAAATTTTACACTGATCAAAAAATCTTCTTAAAACACAGACATTTGAAAATAGGAAATTATACCTATCCCATAAGAGCAGAGGTTCCCAAACTGGGGGGCGTGAAGGCAAGCCAAGGGGGGCGCGAAACCATTTGAATTATCATTTAGTTGAAATATATGTACACATTTGTTTTACAAAGGTAATTTTATGGAACATGATGTTTAGAAAATTTGAATGAGATAGCATTCAGCAACACATCAGCGTTTCAAATGAGATAGCATTCAGCAACACATTAGCGTTTTGAATGAGATAGAATTCAGCAACACATTAGGCTTTTGAATGAGATAGCATTCAGCAACACCCATAGCCATTCATAATGTATAATGAAAAGGGGAGGGGGGCGGTGGAGGCTTTCATTTCAAGAAAAGGGGGCGCGGTACCAAAAAGTTTGGGAACCCCTGTCATAGAGGATGTATCATTTTAAGTAGAACAGTCAGATATGCAAAAGTCAGGGTTTTGCCATCCTCCATTCGCTGGAAACTTACCTCACCCAGTCTGAGTTGGGTCGGGAATAGCTTCGGCATCACGATCACGAAGACACAGCCCTAAACGGTTACCTCTAAGAAATTCAGTTTCGAAATATGTTTTGTTTACATCCATGTGACGTCACACGCAGTCCATATTTATAAGAAAATAATACTTGAAAATCAAACAAAATATTTTTGATGTACAAAAAGAAGGGGAAATTTTTGGTATCGAAAAGGTAAGGAGAAATAATATCCATGTTGGAATTGCATGGAAAATTAAGACCTTTTTGAGTTTGGCATTGATTTGGTTACATGATGGAACATTTTCCCTTTTCTGCCCATGGATTATTTTTCTTATCTGGAGCATGAATTAAGGGATCATTTTTTTCATTCTCTTCGACATATTCTCTCATTCTGAAAAAAAAAAAAAAAAATCGGTCAACGATATGTGGTAAGACATCCTATAGCTTATTTTTTTAAAAGTATTTATTTTGAAAGAATTGTAATGGGCTGAAATTTTAGTCCGTGTATGCGTCTGTCTGAAGGTTTATGAACAACATATCTCAAGAACGGTAAGATTTAGATACTTAAAATTTGGCATGTATGTCATTTATATGCAAAGGACAACACATAAGGACTTGAAATCGAAATTACCGTTGGCGGTTTTCATTTTCGTTGAGGTAGAATCTAAAGTTGGCGGCAGGGCTGCAGATAGAAAATCCGGTCCGGGGGGGGGATTTACCGGCCCCTCTATTATTCTTTCATCTAAAATCATCGTATTGGCAGTAATAAAAGTAAAAATAGGCAATTCACTTAGTTGATGTGAAAAGGCGTGTACGCTTCTTCTTGGCAACAAATAATCCGATTATCAGATGTTAATGTTTACGAAATATACCAATATTTATGATTGCTGTATAAGCTGAAAGGTCGCACTATATTTTAAAATCAGTGTCCTGCAATAGCCATTGTCCCATATTAGCCCAGTATCGCTAAACTTCTGATTTTGTGTGTTTGATTTTTTTTCAAAACATTTAAGTTGGTTTATTTATTATTCAGAAAAAAACTTGAAAAATTTCATTATGATAATTTTCTCAATGGGCCTCTTAGGAAAGGGCCTGGTTGGCAGACATATGCTGTATTGTTCACAAACATACACGCGGATCAATAGTTGAAACTCAAGATTTGGGTACCTCTAAACATGTTTCGTCATTGAAAATTCGACCTCGAGAATTTCAGCAAATTCCAATACGTTCTTCTTTTTGTATAGATTAGGAAAGTCATATGATGTTCACACCCGATTTTTTTAGTTCGATTTTTGGATTCTGCGTATAGATAAAAATAATCGTTCTGACCTTTTGTACTGCGATAACTCTAAACGCCTTTGATGAAGCGAATTGTTATGTTAAAGCTTCCATGGCTGAGGTAAATTTGAAAAATTCAAAGTAATCAGATAATAAGAACAGCATTTTTTCTAGGTTAACAGAATTTACTATGTTCCTCCTTCAAGTCTAATTGTACCGAAGAGGAGTCGTTCAGTGACTATTTGTGAACTGAACCACCTTTTCAGTGTCTACGTAATAATTTCTTCTATTACAGTTAGGCGGGTCACCTGGTTTCCCATGATGGCCATTTCAACTGAGTGGTGTCACAGAACTACTAATAGTAGAAAATGGCAATGTGGACACACAGGGAGGAGTCGTTCAGTAACTGTTTGTGAACTGAACCACCTTTTCAGTGTCTACGTAATAATTTCTTCTATTACAGTTAGGCGGGTCACCTGGTTTCCCATGATGGCCATTTCAACTGAGTGGGGTCACAGAACTACTAATAGTAGAAAATGGCAATGTGGACACACAGGGAGGAGTCGTTCAGTAA
>CM022883.1:10845031-10873285 GCA_012654025.1 Pachypsylla venusta
GACATGCCACACATGACTTCCATACTGAATGCACGGATAACATCTGTTTCTTATACGCTCGACAGTCAGTAAGGCGTGCCTTGAAGGGTTAAAAATAAGGTGTGTTTGTCTGTTAGATTAGGTGACGGGTCTTCTAAAATAATAAAGGAAATGGGACATGCCACACATGACTTCCATACTGAATGCACGGATAACATCTGTTTCTTATACGCTCGACAGTCAGTAAGGCGTGCCTTGAAGGGTTAAAAATAAGGTGTGTTTGTCTGTTAGATTAGGTGACGGGTCTTCTAAAATAATAAAGGAAATGGGACATGCCACACATGACTTCCATACTGAATGCACGGATAACATCTGTTTCTTATACGCTCGACAGTCAGTAAGGCGTGCCTTGAAGGGTTAAAAATAAGGTGTGTTTGTCTGTTAGATTAGGTGACGGGTCTTCTAAAATAATAAAGGAAATGGGACATGCCACACATGACTTCCATACTGAATGCACGGATAACATCTGTTTCTTATACGCTCGACAGTCAGTAAGGCGTGCCTTGAAGGGTTAAAAATAAGGTGTGTTTGTCAGATTAGGTGACGGGTCTTCTAAAATAATAAAGGAAATGGGACATGCCACACATGACTTCCATATTGAATGCATGGATAACATCTGTTTCTCACAGCATACGCTCACATAACCTACCGCCATTTAAATTTAAATCATACACAGTCCACATAGTAAACTCTGCCAACTTTCCACATGGGTAATGGGTTTATTATTTTTATTGCTAGTACGGAACTCCTTGTATGTGACTGAAAGTAATGCCAAACTACTAAACTTAGAGGACTAACAAGGAGATATACCAAGTGTCATTAAAATAGTCCAACGGCATACAAACGTATATTTTCTTTATTCGATTTTTGAAATCTGAACGTACCTTGAAATGTAAAATATAAAATTTTAAGGGGAGTATTTTTTATTTTGATAAATTTCAATTTTGGTTTATTATTTTCAATAATGAACCTTTGGAATCGTTACGAGAGAGAGAGAGAAAAAACCCTTCCCCTCAATATTTGATATTTTACGTTTCAATGTGTGTTCAATCCATAATTGAATTTAAAAAATTCCATTCCCCTCAATATTTGATATTTTTACGTTTCAATGTGTGTTCAATCCATAATTGAATTTAAAAAATTCCATTCCCCCCAATATTTGATATTTTACGTTTCAATGTGTGTTGAATCCATAATTGAATTTAAAAAACTGCTTCCCCTCAATATTTGATATTTTACGTTTCAATGTGTGTTGAATCCATAATTGAATTTAAAAAATTCCATTCCCCTCAATATTTGAAATTTTACGTTTCAATGTGTGTTGAATCCATAATTGAATTTAAAAAACTCCTTCCCCTCAATATTTGATATTTTACGTTTCAATGTGTGTTGAATCCATAATTGAATTTAAAAAACCCCTGCCCCTCAATATTTGATATTTTACGTTTCAATGTGTGTTGAATCCATAATTGAATTTAAAAAATCCCCTTCCCCTCAATATTTGATATTTTACGTTTCGTTGGATCCATAATTGAATTTAAAAAATTCCCTTCCCCTCAATATTTGATATTTTACGTTTCAATATGTGTTGAATCCATAATTGAATTTAAAAAAATCCATTCCCCTCAATATTTGATATTTTACGTTTCAATGTGTGTTGAATGCATAATTGAATTTAAAAAAATCCATTCCCCTCAATATTTGATATTTTACGTTTCAATATGTTTGTGTTGAATCCATAATTGAATTTAAAAAAATCCATTCCCCTCAATATTTGATATTTTACATTTCAATATGTGTTCAATCCACAATTGAATTTAAAAAAATCCATTCCCCTCAATATTTGATATTTTACGTTTCAATCTGTGTTGAATTCATAGTTGAATTTAAAAAAATCCTTTAGGTTGCATGTTAAAAAAGAAGCTGTTTTGGGCTGTCCTGAGAACATCATCGGAGCTAGTTAGCTCCTTAAAATCTTTAATATTTTTTTAGTCAAGTGAAGATATAATAATTTTTAACCTTCATTAAGAGATTGTCTGTAATCTGATCTCTCACTTCAAATATTATCATACTGTACAATAATTGTATTTCTCTATTACACTGTATGATAATTGTATTTCTGTACGAGGTAACGCGTACAAAGCAAAGATCATCATACACTGTGGCAAAAAAGTACCCACACTGTTTTAATAAAACAGCGCGTGGAAATGATTCCGTATGTACAAGTTGTCCCATTTTAAGTGACCAACTCAATTTATTTCGAAACTGTTGGAGTCACAAAAAAAATATTCTGACCGAATGTTCATAAAAAAAAGGGGGATGTATTATGATGACCCTGACTGACTTGTCAAGGTTGTCCTTCAATGTCAGATGAAAGTTAGCTTCATTTTCTTAATTGAGGCGACTTGAATTTTAT
The DNA here is from genome assembly GCA_012654025.1 of Pachypsylla venusta. NCBI lineage: Eukaryota > Metazoa > Arthropoda > Insecta > Hemiptera > Aphalaridae > Pachypsylla > Pachypsylla venusta. The sequence goes on from CM022883.1 coordinate 10,847,487, forward strand.
TACATTTTCGGATTTCCCATTTAATTCTACGTTATTATGTCTATTCACTTCATGGTTTCGTTAAACTTTTTTGCGCCAAATTTTGGGAATGTTTTTTGGTCTGACATGCCCGTGTGGCTTTTTTGTTTATTTATTTAGCTTTATTGAATGAAAGCTCTTGCCATTTCCTATACCATGGTTTCCTTTTTTCACTTGGTTGTTCATTTCAAAAAAAAATCACTCTTGCAATGCATTTCAATATGACGCACGGGTATGTCAAACCAAAAAACATTCCCAAAATTGGCGCAAAAAAAAAATCAACGAAATCATGAAGTAAATAGTCAAATGAACGTAGAATTAAAAGGGGAATCCGAAAATGTAATAAAATTCAGGTCGTATCATTTAAGAAAATGAAGTTGACCTTCATCTGACCTTGAAGGACAACCTGAGCCAATGTCATCATAATACGTCCCCCTCTTTTTTTATGAAAATTCGGTCAGAATATTTTTTTTCTGAATCCAAAACTTTCGGAATAAATTGAGTTGGTCACTTAAAATGGGAAATGGGATACCCTGTATGAGATTTCAGCTATAAATAAGTGTTCCAAAGTGGTTTGCGATTTTTACAATGAATAAAACTATTGAACAAAAAGTCTGTTAGAATTTTTGTGTTGCAAACGATAGGTAATATTTTTGTATAGATGCTTTTCAAATGATGTAACTCTTTAACAAATCTATAGCGGTCTTAAAGGAAAAATCGCAGATTGAGTTGGGGGCAATCCCGAAAGGTGTACTTTGATGAGTGGATCATTCTTTGGTGCGAATGCATTGCATCAAATGGAGAATACTTCAATGAGTGGATCATTCTTTGGTGCAAATGCATTGCATCAAATGAACAACACTTCGATGATTGGATCATTTTTTGGTGCAAAAGCATTGCATCAAATGGACAACACTTCGATGAGTGGATCATTCTTTGGTGCAAATGCATTGCATCAAATGGAGAACACTTCTATGAGTGGATCATTCTTCGGTGCAAATGCATTTAATCAAATGGAGAACACTTCGATGAGTGGATCATTCTTTGGTGCAAATGCATTGCATCAAATCGAGAACACTTCGATGAGTGGATCATTCTTTGGTGCACNAAATGGCGTCAATAAATGTCCATTCCAAGTTTACAGTTAAAATGGCGTCAATAAATGTCCATTCCAAGTTTACAGTTAAAATGGCGTCAATAAATGTCCATTCCAAGTTTACAGTTAAAATGGCGTCAATAAATGTCCATTCCAAGTTTACAGTTAAAATGGCGTCAATAAATGTCCATTCCAAGTTTACAGTTAAAATGGCGTCAATAAATGTCCATTCCAAGTTTACAGTTAAAATGGCGTCAATAAATGTCCATTCCAAGTTTACAGTTAAAATGGCGTCAATAAATGTCCATTCCAAGTTTACAGTTAAAATGGCGTCAATAAATGTCCATTCCAAGTTTACAGTTAAAATGGCGTCAATAAATGTCCATTCCAAGTTTACAGTTAAAATGGCGTCAATAAATGTCCATTCCAAGTTTACAGTTAAAATGGCGTCAATAAATGTCCATTCCAAGTTTACAGTTAAAATGGCGTCAATAAATGTCCATTCCAAGTTTACAGTTAAAATGGCGTCAATAAATGTCCATTCCAAGTTTACAGTTAAAATGGCGTCAATAAATGTCCATTCCAAGTTTACAGTTAAAATGGCGTCAATAAATGTCCATTCCAAGTTTACAGTTAAAATGGCGTCAATAAATGTCCATTCCAAGTTTACAGTTAAAATGGCGTCAATAAATGTCCATTCCAAGTTTACAGTTAAAATGGCGTCAATAAATGTCCATTCCAAGTTTACAGTTAAAATGGCGTCAATAAATGTCCATTCCAAGTTTACAGTTAAAATGGCGTCAATAAATGTCCATTCCAAGTTTACAGTTAAAATGGCGTCAATAAATGTCCATTCCAAGTTTACAGTTAAAATGGCGTCAATAAATGTCCATTCCAAGTTTACAGTTAAAATGGCGTCAATAAATGTCCATTCCAAGTTTACAGTTAAAATGGCGTCAATAAATGTCCATTCCAAGTTTACAGTTAAAATGGCGTCAATAAATGTCCATTCCAAGTTTACAGTTAAAATGGCGTCAATAAATGTCCATTCCAAGTTTACAGTTAAAATGGCGTCAATAAATGTCCATTCCAAGTTTACAGTTAAAATGGCGTCAATAAATGTCCATTCCAAGTTTACAGTTAAAATGGCGTCAATAAATGTCCATTCCAAGTTTACAGTTAAAATGGCGTCAATAAATGTCCATTCCAAGTTTACAGTTAAAATGGCGTCAATAAATGTCCATTCCAAGTTTACAGTTAAAATGGCGTCAATAAATGTCCATTCCAAGTTTACAGTTAAAATGGCGTCAATAAATGTCCATTCCAAGTTTACAGTTAAAATGGCGTCAATAAATGTCCATTCCAAGTTTACAGTTAAAATGGCGTCAATAAATGTCCATTCCAAGTTTACAGTTAAAATGGCGTCAATAAATGTCCATTCCAAGTTTACAGTTAAAATGGCGTCAATAAATGTCCATTCCAAGTTTACAGTTAAAATGGCGTCAATAAATGTCCATTCCAAGTTTACAGTTAAAATGGCGTCAATAAATGTCCATTCCAAGTTTACAGTTAAAATGGCGTCAATAAATGTCCATTCCAAGTTTACAGTTAAAATGGCGTCAATAAATGTCCATTCCAAGTTTACAGTTAAAATGGCGTCAATAAATGTCCATTCCAAGTTTACAGTTAAAATGGCGTCAATAAATGTCCATTCCAAGTTTACAGATAAAATGGCGTCAATAAATGTCCATTCCAAGTTTAATCAAAATCGGACAAGAAATTCGAGAATTATATTGGAAAAAGCAGACGTTTAAAGAAAAATCGTGGTGTTGAAACTAGATCATATTTGGTTGGGACAATAAAGGTTATGTTCAGATGATCGCGCGGTACGACGAATTGCGCGGCACAAGATCTATCTAAATAGTGCATATTGTCTAGTTCTACAAACTTATATCGATTTGTTCAGTTAATCCGCGCGCTGTCGCGCGGCGCTAGTTTTACATATTTGTAATGACTTGTTGAGTTGATCCGCGCGGTTTAAGACGAAATAAAGTTATTTTGATGCCAGACTTCCGCGCGTACATAAGTTGTCATGTGAATGCTCCTCCCGCGCGGTACCGCGCGATCATCTGAACATAGCCTTAATTTCACAGTAAGGGAATGTCTCTAAGAAGACGCTTGGAAAAGCAAACGGTGCCAGCTAGTCTAGTGAATATTACACCCAATACTGAATACCGACATACGATAACATCAGTAGGTACCTACCCAACCTTATTCACAACTCAAGGACGGAACGTTGCTGTTTATTATTTTAATCTCAACGTTCAACGTCTGTTACTTGTTATATGTAATTGTGTTCTAGCCTGACACGTTGAATACACCAATTCTCGTTGAATTACTGAAGTTAAGTAACGTTTAGTGAGGTTGGGTCATGTGGGTGTCCATTTTTCCGGACCAACCCAGGCTGGGTGAGGTCAATGTGGGTAGCTGGTTTACAAATTTTTAGCGAATGGAGGGTAAAACACCCGTCTCGAATGACTAATAGATGTTAAAGAGAAGTTAAGTGAAAATAAACTTTGTGTTTTACAAGAATAAATACATACACGCCCATCCAAGACGCCTGGCAGAGGGGGTACACACCTACTATCATTATTTTGTATATTCAGGCTAATAAAAGATCGATACTGAATATATTAAGTTAGGGGCGGACTGGGGTTCCAGGGGTCTACCGGGCATATTGGAAGAAGGGCCCCCATTTTTCTTTCATAATAATGCCCCACGATTATCTGGGGCCCATTGGGGCCCACATATTTTTTTCGCATATATTTACATGTATTTTTCTTTCATAATATTGCCCCACGATGATCCCATCAGGGCTCAGATATTTTACATGTATTTTTCTTTCATAATAATGTCCCATGATGAACCGGGGGTACATTGTTGCCCACATATTTTTTCTCGTAAGTATTTTACATGCATTTTTCTTTCATATTTTTGCCCCCTCCCCCGATGGGCCCCTGGCGTTCCCGGTGGCCCAGTCCACCCTTGTATTAAGTAGGCAAGCCTTCAACAGAACTCACACTATCATAATATTTTTAACGCAACAATAATATTTTTACAAGGACATGGCGTTCGAGAGTTCTGGTGGTACGAACAAAGTTAAAACTAGACTTCACTTATAGACAATTTTTGGACCGATCAAAGTGAGGTCTTGTTTTAACACGACAAAATAAGATGTCTGTTTTTCTTTTTAAACAAGGATAACTTTCGAATGCGTTATCCAATATATTTGGTACGGATATTCATAGAATTAGCTCATTAATTTTTTGATCATATGGGCACAATGCGAGGTTTACAGTACACAGAAGCACTAGTTCATATTTTTTGACCGAACGAAGTGAAGTCTAGTTTTAACACCACGAATTTTATTTAATCTGTTTGTACTACGATCATTTTTGAACGCCTTATCCGATTTTGATGATACTTATAGAATTACCAGATTAGTTACTGGGACAACACGACTAAAAATCGTGGCCATTTAAGTGGGTGAGGTCTACAGTTTACAAAATCACTAGTTTATTACGTTTGATATTTTTCGAAATTATTTGCACTTTGAACTCAAATGAATGCACATGGTGTCCACCAGACTGGAATACCTGGAATTGTCAGGGAATTTTAGGAGACTGGAAATGTCAGGAAAAAGTCAGGGAATTTAGGAAAAAACGCTAAAAGTCAGGGAATTTTTCAAATTGAGTTTTTTTTTTTTTACCTCAATGGACAATTTTATCCGTGAACATGTGGTTCCTTAAAAATTTCGCCTGCGGCGCTTATTATCGTTTTCCTCAAAAATTTAGTATACATGTTTAGGGTATGAAGGAAATTTGCTATATAGTTTTTGGGGGCTCTGGTACCCAATATTGTGTTTTTTAAGTCAGACGGGGGAAACAAAATTCTTGAAAAAGTACACTAGAAAATCTGGAAAAGTAGACTGAAAAACCTGGAAAAGTCAGGGAATTTCACTTTGACGATTTGGTTGACACCCTGATGCAAAAATATTTAAATTCATGGTAGGTACACGTAGGTGCCTGCAATGTCCCGGGCATATTTTTTTTTTTTTAACAAAAAAAAAATATATATATACCGGAAAAAGTATAAGTACTGAGGTATCTACTATTATAATTAGTTATTAGGTATCTTTTCTGAAAAGCCGAATTGAAAAAGGTTACTATAAACTATTTGACGACAAAATAGATTAATTCTGAATTTTTGAAAAGACTATTAAAAGCTTATGCTGCCAGCGTCTACATCACGTTCCCGTTAGATTACTTAACTGAAACAACTTCCAGCGAGGCTATACTAATTCGGTGACCAGGTAGGTTCACGCCTTCGTGATGCTGGCTTTTCCGGCCCAACCCAGGCTGAATGAGGTCAACGTGGTTTGTAAGTTTCCAGCAAATGGAGGGTAAACCCCCTTCTCGAATGACCAATAAATGTTAAAGGGACGTTGAGCCAAAAAAAAAAAAAAATATATATGCATATTTATTTAAAAGCCGATATTTTATCTATAATATGACCTATATTGTTTTTTTTTAAAGGAAAACTATTTTTGATTTCCAATCTATGAAAAACTTGTATTAGTTAATTTCATAATGTACGAAATTCCGTAAAATCTTTGATGACAAATTAAATTTAGTTTTTCCTAGAAAAAAAAAATATAATAAAAAATTAAATCCATAAGGAAATTAATTACTAACTATTGGGTAAATACTTACATCCTACATACAAATGAAAATTGTATTTTCTTAAAATTTTAAATCGAAACTTATTATAATCTTGGATGTTGTAATATTATGTTTGTTTTTTTTTTTCAAAGGAAAGTTTTATTAGAAATTCCAGTTTATAAAAATATGAATTCTAGTTCATAATATTAAAATTATTGATAGGTATCTTTTTTTCTGGAAAAGTTCGAATGGGCGGCGAAAATTGTTGTTAGGTATCTTTTTCATATGAAAAAAAAAAAAAAAAAACACAAATTTCAATTTAAAACTAAACAAATCGTTCAAATAATAATTTAGGTATTTTCTATTTTTAAAAGATACTTACGCCTGTATACTTTTTGATAAAGGCCAGCGTTCCATGGTAGCTTGATATTTCATATTTTCAATTTGCTTTTTCAATGCGTCTTTATCCATCGCTGCAAGTACACTGGGGTCCATAATGCTAGAAAAATACAATTCACGCACGCGTCACCCTATTTTAATAATAAAATATTTTTTTTTTTATCTTTAGGTCGGCTTATGTAGTAATGTGTTTGTGTAGATATTGTTCGTAATTTGTAGGTATATTCTTCGGTTTCACTAGAGTTTTAAACTAGTTTTACCGTAGACATTTAAGACACCATTTGCCCCCGGGTTACCCAACAGGTATGTCCATACCAAATTCATTAAAATCAGACAAGGCATTCGAGAGTTAGGCTATGTTCAGATAATCGCGCGGTACCGCGCGGTACGATGAACCGCACGGCACAAGATCTATCTAAATAGTCCATATTGTCTACATGACCGCGTGGTAAGCTTTGTTCTGCGCGGTAATAGTTCTACAAATTTGTATTAATTTGTTCAGATAATGCTCGCAGATTGAGGCGAAATAAAGTAGCCAAGTATATATTTTGATGCCAGACTTCCGCGCGTACACACGTTTTCATGTGAATGCTCCTCCCGCGAGGTAACGCGCGATCATCTGAACATCTACCTATGTACATTGTACATTCTTTGGTTCCAGACAGATACTATTAATTTTTTTTTGGAGCAAGTTACAAACTTAAAATGTGGTTTAATATAATTTAAAAAGTCTTTTTAAACGTTTTAGGGGTGGAAAATTAATTAATTCACTTTAATTTTAATTTATTTTGAAAAAAACCTTTTTCTTCCGGTACCAGACAGATACTATTAATTTTTTTTGGAGCAAGTTACAAACTTAAAATGTTGTTTAATATAATTTAAAAAGGCTTTTTAAACGTTTTAGGGGTGGGAGATTAATTAATTCACTTCAATTTGAATTTTTTTTTAAAAAAAAAAACTTTTTCTTCCGTATTTATTGAACTATTTGAATATATTGAACTGAAGCAGACATAGTTGTACCAATATGAAAAAAGTCCAGTGCAAGTTTGTTTATTTTATCAATAAGATGAACGCCCCCCCCCCGAGAGGTTAGGAAACGTTTTGATCGGCCATGCCTCGATTAAACTTGTTCTTCTCATAAAGTCGCTCCCTAAAAACTCTTGCATCATTCGGAAAAAAACTAAAATAAATTAAATCGTAGTGATTTTTTTTTCTTTCATGTTACCTAACCGGTTAAATACACAAAAAAAAAAAAAAAAAAAAAAAAAANATCTGCATATTTTAAAAAATTGCGATTAAACATTTGATTTTTCCAAAGTTTCGTCGATTTTCAAGCAATAAAATTGTGAATTAAACATTTAAAAGTGAGTTCTCTCGTATTTCCCACCATTTAATCGTAAAAATTAACTTTCTACTTTCAATTAATCATATTTTAATATACATATACAATATATACATTCACATATGCAAGTGCATTTCGGCATGCATACCGGGGTCAAAAGTGGAGTTCACTAACGTTCACAATAAATAAAACGACAAGAATATTTACCATACATGTTTGTGAAAATAAAAAGAATTGATAATTTTCAAAAATTGGTTACAAAAGCGATTGTTCTATTTTAGATTTCAAAGTTGATCCCCCTTGGGCCTCCGGCCTCCCTGATAAAGAATTTTTAATTATGGATAAGTGTGTCCATAATTTAGAAAAAAATCTCCTTTAAAATAGCGTTTTTTAAGATTCGAAATAGCAAACGATTTACCATTTATATAGACTACACTAGCTACTATTAGATCACTTAAGTTGGGCTCGTTGCGTATTCGAATGGGAGCCCATCTGGGGACACTGTGTATCGTTGGCTAAAAAAAGTTTGAGAGAAACTGTAAATTTGTAGAAGCTTCTTTCAAAACAAAGCCGCCATTGTATGACGTCATGATTGTAACGTCACTGATAAAGAACGTTAATGTACAAGAAATGTGTGTTTATGGCAGGTGATATAAAAAGGGGAGATGTAACTGTTCAGGCACGATAGAAAGAGAATTTTAGGGACACCCCTCTCCTCAAAATGAAAACATGAGTCAAGAGAAAAGGAAAAACTTCGGACGCGACTCCAGGTTGACATTTAGGATTACAAATTTTTCTAAGACTCCTCAGAAGAATGAGGGAGAAAATAGAGAAAAGAAAAAAGTGAGACATCACCTGGGGGGCCGTTTTACGATATAACAAAAAAAATCTTTAACGCCTGTGAACGTATTTTGAGTATACCTACCTAGATCTATTATTGTGATTAATGTTTTTTTTACTCCTTATTTTACTTGCCAAACCAATTCCCTTTTACCCCCCAAAAAATAACTTGGATCAGTATCGCTCAACATTTTTTTTTTTTTTTTAATTTGGTTTAACGTCTCTTTAACATCTATTGGTCCAGACGGGGGTTTTACACTCCATTCGCTGGAAACTTGCAAACCAGCCAGCCACATTGACCTCACCCAGCCTGGATTGGGCACGTTGAATACACCAGTAACGGGAACTAGATGCTGGCTGCTCAACAAACTTTTTCCGCTGCATAACGTTGGGCCATATTGCTCAGTTTGAGAATACCTGCTCTATAACTAATTAAGTGATTTTGAAAAAGGTGTTTCTGAAGTTTCCAAAAACTGAGCGGAGGAACAAGATAAAGCCCTCACTAACTTGATATTATACATAGGTATTACTGGCTGTTTAGAAAATTCAATATTTTACTGAAGGACACATTACTTTTGTACTGCGGAACACCTTTGTATCGAATTTCAACTTTCTCGCTCATTCCGAAGTGGTACTTCAGCACTTCTCAATTTCTATTTTTCTAAGGTGAAAACCCGGCCCTAAAATGGGGAAAACCGGAAAATTTCAATTATTATATTTTTACGGGGGCCTTATATATTTTTTTTTTGGGGGGGGGGNNNAAAAAAAAAAAAAAACGCTAATAAGCGGCATTTTCGTCGGTAACTTGCTTCCAGTTGAACTTTCGATTTTTGCCTTTCTTATTACGCTCCTACATACTAAAAGGAATCCGTGTGCAAAATGTCTCGCTCATCCCGAAGTGGTACTTCTCAATTTCTACTTTTCGATGGTGAAAACCCGGCCCTAAAACGGGGAAAACCGGAAATTTTCAATTATTATATTTTTACGGGGTCCCTATGTACTACTTTGGGGGGTCCATTCTCGGTCATTTTTCGTTATCTCTTTTAGTTTGCCCAGAAAAATTTGCAAAAAAAAAAAACCCCTAATAAGGGGCATTGTTGGCGGTAACTTGCTTCCAGTTGAGCTTTCGATTTTTGCCTTTCTTATTACGCACCTACATACTAAAAGGGATCTGTGTGGCAAATGTCAGGTGTCTAGGTTTAGCCATCGTGGAGCTACGTTGATTATCAGTCAGTCAGTATACCAACTGGGCTTTGCGTTTTATAAGTATAGATGTCAAGAAATGTATATATTTTTTTGTTATGTCACAATTTGTGTGGACATCATAACATTACATGATATTATATTTAACAATCACTATTAGGCATAAGCTACACTTAACAATTGCCATATTATGTTAATATGTGCCGCTAGTTGCTATTACCATGTTGTTATTATACAGGGTGTTTCAAAAGATTATGCAAAAAAAGAAGAGCTCAAATAAAGGCCACTTTGCTTAATAAACCCCTATACGGAAATGGACCCCAAGGTAGCTAGGGCCGGGGGCGGATTTAAGGCTATATCTTAGGGGGACGGTACAGAACTTAGGGAGGGGATACTTGGGTATGGAATACCCCCCAGACACAGGGGGGGTCGAGGCCGCCACCCCCGGGGAAAATTTTGAATAGTTAGAATCGGCCTACGCTCAATTTTTGTGATTTTAAAAGATCAACAGTTGGTTTTAGACAAGAGCTATTCCGGTCTTTTTTGTAGAAAAACAAGTTTTAGAAGACATGTCATACCTTAAAACACCAAAAAAAAAAAAAAAAAAAAATACGCATCAAAAAGTTTTAGACATTTTCAATCCATGACCACCCATAACTCCACCCCTGATGGGGGAAAAGTGCCAAATACGCACCAAAGAAGCATGATAACAATCGGGGACGTCCTGCAAAAAATGAAGTCAATCGCAAAATAATTCGATTTTTAATAATTATTTTTCAATTTTTAAATGTCAACTTTTGGGTGGACCTATAGCCTATAGCTACCTTGAGATCCATTTCCGTATAGGGGTTTATTAAGTAAAGTGGCCTTTATTTGAGCTCTACTATACGTGGTTTTTTTTGCATAACTTTCTGAAACACCCTGTATATTTACTTTGGTAATCAAGATATCGTTCCTAACTCAGGTACATTTTAAATGAGCAAAATGATTAGGTAATGGTCGTATTTGTAAATTCTGACTTCAGAATTGGATTTCCCGCATTGTAAATTACATCTAACGGCTATCTCGACTTTGATATTAGGGTACCTACTCATATTATCTACTTACGTATTTCCGGAAAAGGTTTTTCTGAATTTCCAAAAAACTGAGCAGGGGAACAATGAATCGTGTTTCTTAATATAAAGACCTCACTCAGTTGGTATTACTCGTATATTTCGGTAGTAGATAGGACTTTTGAATATTTTATTGTAAAACACTTTTTGTAACCCCGCAGTTATGTATTCTACTCGGGAACACGTAATACTGAAATGGGTTCACCTCAGTGGAAAAAAATTGTATGCTGAAGCCTTACAAAATGCATACAAACTTCCCTTTAAAAAATATAGTTGCTTCCTCAGAACCACTTGATTGTTTGTACCATGTTTGTGTATATTAGGTACTCGTATTATGTCTGTAGATAAAGTTTGGGGTCTATGAGATAGATATTTTTATGATGCACTTTGTTTAGGAAAAATCTGTAAAATGCATAATTTATTTTAAAAAAAAAAAAATTGGTTATTTTATACCTTTAAAAAACACTACCGTTATTTATGACGAGGATTCACTTAGTTTTCACTTCCGACTCGAGTTTCGTCTATTTCATAGACAGACAGAGTCGGAAGTGAAAAGTAAGTGAATCCTCATCATAAATAACGGTAGTGTTTTTTAAAGTTACCAATAGGATGTCTAATATAAATTTGTTAAATAATAATTATTTTATACCTTCAAAATAATTAATAAAATTGATTTAAAATGAAAATAATAAAAAAAATCTTTCAGTTGTAAAATGTGTTAAAAAGAGGCTCCTCACTGCTATGTTGTGATTTAAATCCTTTCTTTCCCCCTATTTTTACTGTCTAGCAAATAAATTTACTGCGGATGGTGTTGACTTTTTCAACAGTGTTGAGGTTTTTTTTTCTGTGACAGCAAAACCCTCAAGCCCTTTTACCAGACTGATTGACTCCAGGTCGAATTTGTAAAAGATTGAAAAAAACTTCAATAACTGTAAACAATGAATACTATGATATTGCAAATAAATGAAAAAGAAATATCGTAAACTGAAAAAAAAAAAAGAGCAATGTGGCTTTTTATAGACCTTTAAAATAAAAATGAAAGTTCGTGCAGGATTTCGTGAAATAAAATCCCGCATTTGCTCGAATGACCTTTATATAGATATTAAAAATACGTTAGGCAAACAAATGGATCCTATTCCACATGCCACATGATACCTAAATGCTGAAACTGATAAGTAGTTCAGTCGATTTTGGTTTATTATTTTCAATAATAAAACTTTGGAACCGTCAGAAAAAAATACCACCCCTCACTTTTTTTTATTATTATCTAATACATGGAGTGAATGCACCCCTGGCAACTCTCTGAAGGAAGAGTTGGAACTGACTCCACTTTCGACAAACTTCGGTATACCTATCTTCTATATCTATAATAATAAAAACTCAATGTAAAGATAAATATATGTATGTATGTGTGTGTATATTTATATATCACTAATTGTTTAGCCAAAACGGTAAGAGATATCGAAAAATTGATGAGAATGGACTCCTCCCCCTAAAACATATGCTAAAACCCCAGAAAAAATATCAGAATTCAAAAATGTCCAACCGTTTTCGAGTTACGGCCGATTTATCGATTTTTGACCGACTTTAGCCGGTCATGGTCAGATATCTTAAATTTTGTCGCGACAAAATATCAACTCAAAGCGAAAAAGTTTTAGGTGGCCTTTTTAACGTTAATTTGGAACATAGTTTACAAAAAACGGTCCAACTTTTTTCGAGTTATGGCCGTTTATCCGATTTTTGTAAGGGGTATCATAGAATACTATTAGCTTCCGATTTTTTAAAGGGAAATCATAGAATACTATTATCACGGGAACGGCCATGCCTCTGAGGCGCCAAACTATAGGCCGCAGCGAAGCACGGGCGAAACCGCTAGTCGTTAATATTCTCAGATAAGTATTGTGCAATATTTCTATTTTTGTTGAATAAACCTGACATGGCTAGATATTTCATACAAATAGGTGGAGGTCCTTCTTACCCCTTCTCCCCCCGCGCTTACGTTCTCATTTGTTTTTATATTTTACCTATTTATTGAATTAGAGATTCAATGTTCTAACCACTTCTATTAAAGGCGCCATTATTTTTTTGATATCGACCAAAGTCAATTATGTTCAAGGGCGTAGCCAGCATCTGGCCTAGGAGGGGGCAGCTGAGATTTTCATGTCGGGAGGGAGGGGGGNCAGCTGCCCCCACCTGCCCCCCCTTCCTACGCCCATGATTATGTTACAAATGAATAAACACCCTTAGTAAAGAATACTAGAAACTTGAGGTTTGTTTTAAAATGTTCCCCGAGATTTAGTTACGGAATAATTTGACTTTTTGAGCCATACCTTACAAGAACACTGACGTTAGGTTACGTTCATATGGTCATGTTTCGCTGAGAAGAATACTGATCCATATGTATAGTGTGGACGAGAAATGACTAATAATAACATTTTTACGTTACTAAATTGGTTTTAAATAATTCAGGAAACATTTTAAAGAAATCCGAGGTTTCTAACTGCAAAAATAAAGATTCGATGTAAACACCTCCTATCCGGTTTCAGTTCCTGTTAAAAATGAACAGACAACCTGTGGAAAGAATGGTAGGTGAAAGGAATACGTTTTGACCCTTCGGATATACGGATACTTGAAAAAACGTACTCTGTAAAGTTAGACAAATTAGCGTATTTCCAATACTGAGAAAGCCCATGAGGCTGAGGTATAAAGTTTTCAAACAAATTTTGTTTATGTGAGTAAGTATAAAAAAAGTATCACATGACGAATGGATTTTTTTTTATTCAAATTCAACTTGAAATATCCAAAATTTAAAAGGAATTATATTTTATTTTCGTTGTCGAATTCAAAGGTTCATTAACGTACAAGAAAAAAAATGTCTTATACTTATCTAAAGGGTGTCCCCCCCCCCAAAAAAAAAGAGCGGAGCTCAATATCAAAATTTGAAAAACGCTGTAGCACTTGTGTATTTTTTTCTTACAAAGAGGAAACTTTTTTGAGTGGTTTTAAAATATTGAGCATTTTCAGGAGAGGTCTCGGAGGGGTTCAACTTTGAAATGTTAAATAGACCTTTTGAAATTACACCTTTTGTAAACATTTTTGAAAAGTAAAAGAAAAATAAAGATCTGTTTGAGATCCCTACTCAAAAGAGGTCCAGAGTAATTCCAAGTTGAAGTTTTTAACTGCAGGGATCTGACTGGAAATCGGTTTACCTACCTACCCTATTCCACATGGTAAATCCTTGGATGGATTTTTTAAATGCAACTTTATCCAATAAAAAAAGTTCTGAGGATATCGAAAAGTTTTGGCTCCATAACTCCAAAAAATGGGCTATTTTCAAATCCAAAAATTTGGTGAATTTATTTTGTTGGTAACAGTTTCTTTTCTTCATTTTGGACTCTGAGAAGCAATGTTTTCCTAAATTTCATTTTTTTCTCCCACATATTTTCTCCGTAACGCGTGGGAAAAATCCCAGCTCTATGTTTGACGCTCATATCTATACTTATAAAATGCAAAGCCCAGTTGGTATACTGACTGACTGATAATCAACGTAGCTCCACGATGGCTAAACGTAGAGACTTAAAACTTGACACACAGGTTCCTTTTAGTATGTAGGTGCGTAATAAGAAAGGAAAAAAGTTCAAGTGGGGGCAAGTTACCGCCAAAAATGACGCTTTTTAGCGGGTCTTTTTGCAATTTTTTTCTGGGCAAACTAAAAGAGATAACGAAAAATTACCAAGAACAGACCCCCCCAAAATAGTATATAAGGACCCCATAAAAAATATAAAATTTCAAAATTTCCGGTTTTTCCCCGATTTTCGGACGGTTTTCACCTTTAAAAAATCGGAATTGAGAAGTACCACTTCGGGATGAGCGAGAAAGCTGAAATTTGATACAAAGGTGTTCCGAAGTACAAAAAGTCATATCCTCGAATAAAATATTGAATTTTCTAACTAGGAGCGGTGCTCACTCTGGGGATCGGTTCCACCAAAAACCCATAGTTAAAAAGTATCACTTTGGAATGAGAGAGAAAGCTGAAATTTTATATGAAGGTGTCCCGCAGTGCAAAAGTAATATCTTTGAGTAAAATATTGAACTTTCTGAATAGGAGTCGTGTTCACTCTGGGGTCGGTTCCACCAAAAATCTAAAATTGAGAAGATATAATTTCGCGATTTTAAAATTGTTGTTGAATTTTGTAACCGTAGCGAAGCACGGGAAAACAGCTAGTTTATGTATAAACGTATAACAGCTGTTTTCCCGTGCTTCGCTACGGTTACAAAATTCAACAACAATTTCGAGATCACGAAATTAAATCTTCTCAATTTTAGATTTTTGGTGGAATCGACCCCAGAGTGAACACGACTCCTATATTCAGAAAGTTCAATATTTTACTCAAAGATATTAATTACTTTTTGCACAGCGGAACACCGTATAACATTTCAGCTTTCTCGCTCATCCCGAAGTGGTACTTCTAATTCCCATTTTTTGCTGGGGAAAACCGTCCATAAATCGGGGAGAAACCTGAAATTTTCAAATTTTATATTTTTTAGGGGTCCTTATATATTATTTTGGAGGGGTCTATTCTCGGTAATTTTTCGTTATCTCTTTTAGTTTGCACAGAAAAAGATTGCAAAAAGATCCGCTAAATAGCGCCATTTTTGGCGGTAACTTGCTTCCACTTGAACTTTAATTTTTTTCCTTTCTTATTAAGCACCCACATACTAAAGGGACCTTTGTGCAAAGTTTTAAGTCTCTACGTTTAGCCATCGTGGTGCTACGTTGATTATCAGTCAGTCAGTTAGTACGTCAGTCAGTCAGTATACCAACTGGCTTTGACTTTTATATTTGTACTTATATTTTTTCGCTAAAATAGCGAATAAAGAAATGTTTAAAAAGACAATAATTATTAGGTGGTGAGCTTTCAATAGTACTTAGAGACTCACACTATCATCGTTAAGCCGATTTTGACTCTACGGTGTTCAAAGTAGTCTGTAGAAGTGAGGTAGTTCATCACACAAATATTTTTTATTAACAATTCCTTACATTTGCACTAATTCCCCCATCCCAACAGATCGGTTAGGAAACCTTTATACAATAATAATGCCCCGATTGTATGATCAGTTATTCAACTTTGCCTGAAATGGGTAGATTTTGATTATAAAAATTTCCCTTCAAATGTGGGAAAATATATTTCTGTGGGAAAAAATATTTTTTTTTTTTTTTTTTTTTAAAATGTANTTTTTTTTTTTTTTTTAGTAGTACCAACTTATTAGTTGGTACTACTGAACAATATGATTCTAAAATCCCGCGCAAATATTATCAAGTTGTTTTCAGAAAATCTTATCAATTTTATTGATAAGACATAATTTGTTCCTATAAACAGTTTCCAGAATCTTGAAAACAAATTTCAAAACATTTTCACTTTAATATTTTATCACTTCAATGAGTTTAAGCGAATTTACTTTAGATACCTAATTGATAATCACCTCTTTTCCAATGAATTTACGTTACAGTTAATTGCATAATCATTAATTTCATTCCAACTATGTCATCATGGACTCTGACGATATTATTTACTTGTTTATTTTAATATCCTCTATATGTATTGGATACTATTTTAAGGAAATACAGGATATTGATAAGAAACGTCTTACTTCAACTGTAATTGGGTTTTCAATTGTCTTGATAACTACAAGATTAAAATGTGTTTATTCGATTATTTTGATTCTAATGAATTGTTTCTTTATATTGAAATTGAGAAGGTAAATTTATTACACATTGCGAAATTCTTGTTTAAAAACTATATTCATAATTTTAAAAGGTAAAGATTCGGTTTAGGGTATTTTTCTTCTTCTTCTTCTTCTTCTTCTTTAATTAACCTTGGTAGCCTTACGTCCACCCCTGGCCAGCCGTAATAGCTGACTATTAATTCATAAAATCTTATAGAGGGTGTTACTAAAATAGTTGCCGAAGTGTAAATCATAACTTTGTTTATCCTCTTTCTAATCAAATAAACCAAATTAAAGTTTGATTTATGAAAGTTGCGATATAAGGAAAATATTTTTTGCAAAGAATTTCAGCATGACAATTTTTCTTTTGTTTGTAATAAGTTTTGGACTCGTTTGAGCCACCCGGGGCCAAAACTACTAGTCATATGGACTTTATTTCATAAGTAAGTTGATCTAAATTGATACAAGAAATTGGCTTTCATTCATTTGAGTAAAAACAAAAATGTTCTTTCACATTGTGTTGTACATGAAAAAAAAAAAAAAATCTTTAAATTAAGGAATGTTTGGAAAATCTCTCTATTATTATCGTCTGTGTAACACTAAATTGGAACTGAAATGTAAACAATATTAATGATATAAGAAAGTGACTGACGTTCTAAATCAGGTCCAAATTTGTCAATAGTAATATTATACGATCGCTCTTACCTTTATTTCTTTATTCAAATAATGTATGTTTTGTTTATAAATATGGACAGGAGGAGAGGTATTTTGGTCGCTGTTACTTTTCAAAGAACAAAGGAACCTATTGATATCATTATGTAGAAAGGTTTTTTTGTTTTCAGGCTTTCAAAAATTTCGTGTTGTACCCTCGCGTTGTGTAAGAGACCCAGCCTGAGCTAAGCTGATATCTTTATTGGACACTGTATCGCTTACTGCTTCATTTTTTATGTAATTTTTTTTAGTTTAGTTACACTAGTGCCCATGAGCATTAAGCATGTAAGCGATACGGTGTCGAACCTGGTCAGGTTACTGAAAGCTCTAAATTATCGTAACTTTGTTCCAGGGTGTGCCACGTTGTTTCATTCTTCATCAGCTTTACCTATCTTTTTTTTCTAAATTACTATGACTTGATATCTGGCCATAGTAAACTTATACAAATGATGTTAACACTAAAGTTAGTCGGCCTGTCATTTGAAGTTCATGATAACATTAAGCTATCAGATCAATTAAATCATTGTGAGACTGATTTGGATAAAATTGAATCAAACCAATATTTACTATTATCTCATCATGTTAGTTTGAGTCATATTGTACATTATTCTTATTGTTATATTGGAGTACTCACAGGTAAGAGTCAACAACAGTTGCCGCCACCTAAAAATAAGGCTAGTGTAACTAGCCATAGAGCAATGGGAAACTATAGCCACAAAGAGGTAAGAGAAGTAATAGGAATTATGGTCCATCCCTGTGTTAGATTAATGGGACGATGTGCGATATTTGGGCTCTGGCGACCCGAAAATGTGTTTTGGCATTGAAAACTCGACACCGAAAATTTCGGCCCCTTACAATACTTTTTTCTATTTTATAGATGGGCGGTCGTGTGATGTTCACATCGTATTTTTTAAATCGTAGGAGATATAGCAAAATGACCAGGAATGAATTCCTGCCCCATTTCACAATATTGTAAATTTAGAGTTTCTTTGTGTGAAGGATCAACGGCCTCCACAATTTTTGTGGGCATCACAACATTACTAAGAGCCCCATAATCTCTTAAATCTTCTACCAAACCAAATGTTTTTACTGTGGTAATGCCGCCACTTTTGGCTACTCAATCATCCTCACTAGACTGAATGCACTCCCAAAAAGCACCCAACCGAAATTATTTTTACCCCGCCAGGAATTGAACCCGGTTCTCTCCTGTTCAATGCCAGTGTGATACTCACTAGACCAGGAGTACTGCCTATTTAACAAAAATTTACAAGTCAATGTTACTGTCATACTTGTAATTTACGTACGAATACTTTTGCTATACAAATTACAAGTACAGGACTAGTAATTTTAAATTATTTTTTATTGTGAAATGGGCACTTGGTAACGTAAAATATTTAGTTGTTTGTTGAAAAACAACTTTATTGATATAATATTAAACCTCCTAAGATAAATTTAATTTGAAGGGGGGGAGGGGGTCATTGTGGAAGATAACAAACCAAAAGTACTAATCTTGTGTTTGAATTATTTCAGGTCCTTATTATAAATACCAAACGTATCTGGATTTGTTCTACTCGAGAGTGTCTATTTCTGCCACCAATCATATGATTGTGTTTCAAAGACTGAAATATGTGCCTATCTATGCTTTACTTTTTCTAATTTTAAGTCAATACTTTCCTGTAAATGTAAGTAAACACACAGATAAGAAGTCAAGAATATTGTTAAAATCAGATGTCCTCAACTTTTTTTTTTAGCTCGTGCACAATTGTAAATAGTTATTGTATTTTCATCACCCACCTATGTCAGAATTTAGATTCTTTTAACGAGACAACATGTCATCATCCAGTTAACAGTTATTTAAACTGTTAAATTCAGACTTTTTGAAAAGATCTGAAGACGAAAATTAAAAATATTTAAAATAATCCTTCAAACAAAAAACTTATAAAGTCATCAAAGACATTAAAACAAAAATTATTATAAATTTCAATAATTTTTTTTTTTGTATCGACTGCAAAAAATATTGTTGAGTTGGTTAAATTGGGATACTAGGTATGTCAAGTAAAACCATAATGAAGGTTGAAAATTGTTGAGTCACGAGCGTTTTCGTCTGTTACGACATTTTCAAGTAGACTGACTCTACTTGATACTCAGAGTCAGTCTACTGTCGTAACAGACGAAAGCACTCGTGACTCAACAATATTTTTTGCAGTCGATACAAAAAAAAAAATTTAAATTTATATTTCATAATGACTGCAAACATCCTAAATATCATCTCTAAAAAAAAAAAAAAAATATTATCTAATAAAAATTAAACTGTTAACTGGATGACAGTCTTCTCTTCTTGAATTGGCCAATCTTTTCAACATTTTGGTTAAATTCAATTTGCGTCAGTCTTAAGGAAATCGATGTTGGATAGGATGGTTTCATGTAACCTTTCCTATTTTCTCTAGTACTAAATCACCTTGCATGATCTTTTGTCATACGACATGTGTTAATACCGGAGCACACCGTTACACCATCCGTTTACACCATCAGCTCAGGTGGACTGGACTGAATGAGATATTTTTTAAAGTAATGATGAGTTTATTTATTTTCGTTAACAATTGACATACATAATTTCCTGCCACCTAACTTGCGTAACTTCTAAGAAGAGTATATTTTTTAACAATACATATTAAACTAAAATACAACTCTTAAAAAAGTTTTACTAATTCATTAATTTCCTATTGGTTAAGTTTTATGGAGTATCTCACGAAGTAATGATTTATTTTTTATTATTTCTTTAATCTCACGGAAATAAGCTATATTTTCCACCAAAGTTTAGGGTCATTCTAATGTTTAAATTTTTGTACATTAGAATGTTCAAAAGAGAGGAAGCTTCTCTCCTTCACAAGTAAGGTAAAAAAAGTTAATTTAATTGATATTGTATTGTGTTAATGAACAACAAAGTCATGTTTTCTAAGTTTTTTCCTCTGTTTATTTCTAGTATATGCTCACACCAGAATTTCATTCCAATCATAATTTTGTCTACAAATGGTTCTACGCTCTTCCAGTGTCCTTCACTTATAAGTTTCGTCTCTATGTCGGTCTACTTCTCTCAGAAGCTGTTGCCATAATGGCTGGATTAGGTGGATATCCAATATTCACAGAGAATAAATCTGGAGCAGGACCAACCAGAGATGTTGTAACTTATAGAAAATTGTGAGTACAAACTGAAGTTGAGTTAAGTGGATATCCAGTATTTACAGAGAATAAATCTGGAGCAGGATCAACCAGAGATGTTGTAACTTATAGAAAATTGTGAGTACAAACTGAAGTTGAGTTAAGTGGATATCCAGTATTTACAAAGAATAAATCTGGAGCAGGACCAACCAGAGATGATGTAACTTATAGAAAATTTTGAGTACAAAGTGAAGTTGAGTTAGGTGGGTATCTAATCCAGAAAGAGTGGCAAAAATCCGCCAACGGTAAAATTGATTTCAACCAAAAGTGTGTTTGCGCATTCTATGCACAAAATTGATATGAATAGGAACCAAATTTCTAGCTCTTATCGTTCTCTTTTTAGATTGGATTCGTGAAAACCGACGAAAGCCGACAACGGTTAATGTGATTTCAATCAAAAGTGTCGCGGTTTGTCTTTGGTATAGAAATGACGTACATACCAATGAGTTTAAATTCCAACCCCATCTCAACCGATTTCAGAAATTTAGTCTGATTGTCTCACTCTCCTCAGCAACACGTATTCCGAAACCTAACTTTACAAATTTATCAACCGCTAAAGTAGAACAAAGTGGTCCCCATCTCCTATAACGAACAGTGGTGCCCTACCACGACTGCGTGTTGGTGAAGAGAGTGAGGAAATCAAAATAAAATTCTGAAATCGGTTAGGGTGGGGTGGGAATTTAAACTCATTAGGAATTTCGAAGTAAGGAAGAGTGGATCATTTCTTTATCTTATGGTTTTGGCTTTCGTTTTGGCGTTTTGGCGCCCCCATAACATTGCGCCCGGGGCGACCGCCTTCCCCCGCCCCACCCTAGGTACGCCACTGAATAGGGTTATATTTTCTAACTCTTGTTTTTATTCTTATTTTAGAGCCCTGGGAGAGTGTGAATTGAAATCTTTCCAGAGAACTTTAGACTTTAACACAGTTCACAGTGTTGATGTGACAATCATAGAGACCGAACCTACCATTCGACGTACCATCAAACATTGGAACACCACCGTTCAGTTCTGGCTTGTCAATTTTGTATATAAAAGACTACCGAATAATAAATTAAGGTAGACTATACTTTGTTCCTGACCACTTTGTATACTAGCCGTTATATACAGGGTGGACCATTTTAACCTTTAATGGAGAATAATTCGACTGGAAGGCAAAATAATAGAAAAAGTTTTAAACAAAAGTTGTTGTATAAGTAAGGGGACACATGACCATGACCTTCAATGTGACCTTCACATTGACTTTGGATGTTATTTAGAGGTCAAATATGAATTTTTAAATAGAAACAGCCATTTTTGACCCCCGATTCGTAATTAGCCTGAGATTTTACATATAACCATGACCTTCAATGTGATCTTCACATTGACCTTGGAGGTCGTTTAGAGGTGAAATATGGTGAAGATAGCCCCGTACGACCCAAAATTTGTCTGAATATGTTACACAGATTAGCGTTTAAGAATGGTAGGTACATATTTGAGAGTCAAATTTTCTGCTCATCACGAATCCGGGGTAAAAAATAAGTGTTTCCACTTAAAAATTCATATTTGACCTCTAAATAACCTCCAAGGTCAATGTGAAGGTCACATTAAAGGTCATGGTCATGTGTAAAATCTTTTGCTAATCACGAATCGGGGGGTCAAAAATGGGTGTTTCTATTTAAAAATTCATATTTGACCTCTAAATAACCTCCAAGGTCAATGTGAAGGTCACATTGAAGGTCATGGTCATGTGTAAAATCTTTTGCTAATCACGAATCGGGGGTCAAAAATGGGTGTTTCTATTTAAAAATTCATATTTGACCTCTAAATAACCTCCAAGGTCAATGTGAAGGTCACATTGAAGGTCATGGTCATGTGTAAAATCTTTTGCTAATCACGAATCGGGGGTCAAAAATGGGTGTTTCTATTTAAAAATTCATATTTGACCTCTAAATAACCTCCAAGGTCAATGTGAAGGTCACATTGAAGGTCATGGTCATGTGTCCCCCTACTTATGCAACAACTTTTGTTTAAAACTTTTTCTATTATTTTGCCTTCCGGTCGAGATATTCTCCATTAAAGGTTAAAATGGTCCACCCTGTATAAACTAGGTGAAGACCCACAAATAAATTCTTTTGAATCTAACTGTCGAGATATTCCATCAAAATTAAAATAAAAAAAAAGAAATTGTGAACCATGATATTTTAGAGAAATCACTCGAATTTCGGTTCATTTGCGAATTACAACTGAAATCCCAGCCGAGTTCTTATGGCAGTGAAGTTGTAACCCTCTTAATTTACTTGTTGACAAATTTTGACCGAAATATTTCAGTTTTTATTCCTTTGCAAATATCAGAGCCATATTTGAAATACGGACTAGGATTGAGTAGACTTTATACAGGATGTAACAAAATCCATGCATCAAATTGATAGGACATATTCCGGAGACTAAATTAGGGCGGGTTTATTATATGATTTTTTTTTTTTTTCTCGAAAAGTGCTTCCTCTTTTTTCTAGGAGCTTTCAAAGTTTTAAAATAAAAATCCTTTTTTCGCAATAACTGAACTACTTATGTTATAGAGTGATGATTTTTACTTACATTATTTAATAATTAATTTTAGCTGATGTGAGCGTCATTTCTCTGATACTTTGATATTTTAAAACTTCGAAAGCTCCTAAAAAAAGAAGAAGCACTATTCGAAAAAAAAAAAAAAAAAAAAAAAAAAAAAAAAAAAAAAANAAAAAAAAAAAAAAAAAAAAAAAAAAAAAAAAAAATGGAATAAACCCACCCTAATTTAGTCTCAGAAATATGTCCTATCAATTTGATGCATGAATTCTGTTACATCCTGTATATTTCCTGGAGGTTTTGGGTATGTTTTTTTAATCTCTTACTAGTTGTGTAATTGTACCGTAATTTGTTTGACGATGGTTTGTTACCAGATGAAATTTTGGTTTATCCATCGTCGAGTTACGTGAATTATGAGTCAGCCAGTATACCAGGTTTGTCGTTTTATAAGTATATATACCTACTAGCTGTTTTCCTGTGCTTTGCTACGGTTACAAAATTCAACAACAATTTCGAGATCGCGAAATTAAATCTTTTCAATTTTAGATTTTTGGTGGAACCGACCTCCAGAGTGATCACGGCTCCTATGTAGAAAATTCAATATTTTACTCAAAGATATTACTTTTTGCACTGCGGAACACCTTCGTATAAAATTTCAGCTTTCTCTCTCATCCCGAATACTTCTTAACTATGGGTTTTTGGTGGAACCGATCCCCAGAGTGAGCACCGCTCCTAGTTAGAAAATTCAATTTTTTATTCGAGGATATGACTTTTTGTACTTCAAAACACCTTTGTATCAAATTTCAGCATTCTCGCTCATCTCGAAGTGGTACTTCTCAATTCCGATTTTTTGGTGGTGAAAACCGTCCATAAATCGGGGAGAAACCGGAAATTTTCAAATTTTATATTTTTTATGGGGTCCTTATATACTATTTTGGGGGGTCCATTCTTGGTAATTTTTCGTTATCTCTTTTAGCTTGCCCAGAAAAAATTGCAAAAAGACCCTCTAAATAGCGTCATTTTTGACGGTAACTTGCTCAACTTGAACTTCAGTATACTAACTGGGCTTTGCGTTTTATAAGTATAGATTTGAGTATGTGACTTAGGTACTTTTACTGTTCAGCCCAACTCATGTTCGTCTTTTCTTTGTTCTAGAACGCCTCTAGTATTTATTATATCTGCTCTGTGGCATAGTGCTGATGTTAGATACTTCATAGCTTTTTGTTATATTCCACTGTATCTGTTTATTGAGGATATGTATAACCGGAAGATTAGGAATTTGCTGAAAAGTACATTGGTAAGTATTGTGTCTGCTAGCTAACGTGGGCACCTTGAGCCTACTATATTAATTACCAGGACGAATACTTTCACAGTTCCATCCAAGTGACATCAATATTTTTTTCGGTACAGTAAGTTGGCATGTCCGATCAGTTCAGGAGCGGCTCTGGAGAAGAAATTGGGGGGGGGGGGGCAGCAAAATGAAATACCTAAATTTATGATTATGTGTCGATGGGGAGTAGTTTTATTCTGTGCGAATATAAACAGTAATTTTAGACATTAAAATCAATACAATGTTTTCCCATTTTAGAGAATCTCTTTAACACTTTTACTGTGATAGCACATATTATGTAAATATAACTCCCAGAAATCTTCTGGCCCATTTAAATAATACCTCCAGAAATCTTCTGGCCCATTTAAATACTACCTCCAGAAATCTTCAGGCCCATTTAAATAATACCTCCAGAAATCTTACGGCCCATTTAAATAATACCTCCGGAAATCGTCTGGCCCATTTAAATAATATCTCCAGAAATCGTCTGGCCCATTTAAATAATACCTCCAGAAATCGTCTGGCCCATTTAAATAATATCTCCAGAAATCGTCTAGCCCATTTAAATAATACCTCCAGAAATCGTCTGGCCCATTTAAATAATACCTCCAGAAATCGTCTGGCCCATTTAAATAATACCTCCGGAAATCGTCTGGCCCAGTTATATTCACCGGATTTATTTTTTCGATAAAATGAGAATCGATCATTTTCTCGTTTATTATTTTTAAAATATTTGGAAGCGATCACAAAAGTCACATTTGTTATGTAGGTTCTATTTGGGGCTGAATTAAACCTTGATGTCATTGTCATTCATATTCAATGGGTTCCTAGACTAGAAATCGGGATAAGGGTGCTTCTTAGCCGCATACTTATGACATAGCACACATCTTTGCTTATAAACAAGAAGAAAAAAAAAAAAAAAAAAAAAAAAAAAACAAGTTCTTATGGGAGTCCGCAGATAGGGCAATATTTACTTGTCCTATAATAAAGCATGTTACTTATCACATTTTAAAAAAACATATTATTTTGTTGTATGGAGTGCACTTACTGGCACACCTCAGTGTTATGAATAAAATTTCCAGGAATTCTAATATACCTATTTACTATTTTTTGAGATATCTGTCAACAACCACTTGGGTTGTTGTACACAATAAACAAATAATAATAAAAAAAAATATTGGAAAAAATTAATAAAATTGAGAACATTTAATGTTGGAACATTAGAGAACATTTAATGTTGGAATTGATGTAAATTCACTGTTCTAACTTTTATGGAATAGATTTTGAGTAATTACTTCATAAAATCTTTTTCGAACAAAAGATTCTAACGGGTTACTATGGAAATAATGAATGAAATGAATACGGCGATCATTCCGGATTATACCCAGCACTTTAATCAAGGTAGTGTGGTTCAAAAACAATAATTAATCATATATGTGAGTATGTGACTGTCTGAGAGGTGATCATCCTGGATTATACTCAGCACTTTAATCAAGGTAGTGTGGTTCAAAAACAATAATTAATCATATATGTGAGTATG
>CM022883.1:10874777-10890256 GCA_012654025.1 Pachypsylla venusta
CTCTCGCTCCAATGTATTTCTTATGGGGATTGTAAAGTAGGCGTGTACGCTGTTGTATGTATGTATATACATGTATCATGCTATCTCTCTCGCTCCAATGTATTTCTTATGGGGATTGTTTACTTTTTGCGATTTCTACCCCTTAATATTAAAATTTTGCAAAATCCTTCACTTACATGGTGCAACGAAGGTCCCTGCCAAATTTCAAGTCTGTAGCGTTAATAGTTTCGGTTCTAAGTTGATCAGTCACTCAGCACATTGCTTTTTATATATAAAGATTTGGACCTCGATAACTTTCGAACGCCTCAACCGAATTTGGTGGTGGCCAATTCAAGAGTGTGAGATCTACGGTTAACATAACTACTTGTTTAATGTTCTCACTGTCCTTTAAATTCCTGAGCTAATCTTGGTTTACCGGAGGACTCCTTGAAAGTTATAAAAAAAAACTAATTGACAGACAGGTGATCAAGTTGAATGAATTGAGGCAGCCATGAAACTCTAAAGTATTAATTTCTCGTCAAAAAAAAAAAAAAAAAAAAAAAAAAAAAAAAAAAAAAAAAAANAAAAAAAAAAAAAAAAAAACAGGGAAAAATAATGTAGAACGAAATGGGGGATTCAGGCGAAAGCCGATAGGTGCCCACTTTCAACCACCCACGAGGGCTAAGGTGGAAAAAAGGCAATGGATTTCCTAATAATAAGAACCCATTATAATAAGAACCCATGTTGCGAGCATAAAATTAAAAAACACGGTTTGATGCTCGCATCTAAGGGTGCTCGCAGACAGCTGCATACTTATTTATCTTATTGCATAGCACAGAACTTCACATATATGCACGGTAAAACAAATATACACTTCTTAAGTGGGCAGATCGAGCAATTAGCAGACTCCCATAGGAACATATGTATTTGCTTCTTTCGAAAATGTCTGCTATGTAATAAAATCAGTAAGTATCGAGCAATCTGCGAGCTTTTCAAGGCGTTTGGAGAACTGGTTCAAAATGTTAGTGGGATATACAGGGTGCTCACGAATTTATATATACACCCTGTATATATTATATTGAATATTTAAAATATCAATCGATGTTGTTTTTTAATTTTATTTATTTAATTTTGTATTTTAATTTATTTTTGTTATAACTAATATTAGGTGCTAATTTTATTGATCGTTAATTGTTTTTATTAATTAATTACCTGCGTAACTTAAGTTTTACTAATCAAAAAATAAAACCAAAATTTACATATTTTTTTTATTTATTTTTTTTAAAAAAATTGAATCGTAATATTTCTTATATTATTATTATATAATTCTTTATTGAATGAACTTATTGTTTAGACGTGGTGAAAATAGAGATAGAAAAGAAGAAGAAGAAGGCAAATAATATAAAATAAAATAAAGTTCATTCAAAGGGCGGGGTTAATTCCTGAGGAATTCTTTTCCACCCAACCCTTGGTTTCTTCTGTTATAATATGTAGCGGGACTTGTAATTTGTAACTTTAAAAAATACAAGACTGGTAGTTTATTATGAAATGGGAACCAGATTAAAGGTGCGTATTGATCGCGACGACTGTATTGACTATTGGTTGATATTTTGCTCGGAACGTTTGTGACAGATCGCCGAACACACCCGATTTTACTTCCATGTACAGTCAGATTGTTCTAGATCAGGTTGCACACCTTATTGAGTACAAAATCTCCAACGACCGGTGGGGACGGTACGGTGCAGAAGTAATTCACCCTCTTCATCAGAATATAAACTTCTAAAATCACCCCTATTGAGTGCACGGGGGGGGGGGGGTGAATTTTATTAATACAATGGACGACTCTGTCAAGAATCGATGCCATCCCTAAATCTTTGGCATAAAAAAAATATCTATGAATAATGCAGTGGTACTTGTGATGTTTTTTTGTGCAGAAACATTTCAATCAGAGCGGCACAACCTGTCCCAAAGCATTGAGTCCGCATATCCATTATAGATACTATCCTTTTCCTTTTGGTTTATTATTTTCAATAATGAACCTTTGGAATCGTCACGAAAAAAAGAAAAGAAAAAAATACCCCCCCCCCTCAAAATTTGATATTATACGTTTAAAGGTACGTAGAATTCAAAAATCGAATAAAAAAAAATCCGTTTGTCCGCCGTCGGCCGTGATGGGCACTTTTGCCACTTAGCGTCTTTTTATATGTAGATATTTTTCTTAAAAAAATATTTTCTTAAGATTATTTTTTCAATCATACATTTCAGTGTCTTCTAAGACTTTCGCGTGCCACTAGGTGGCACGATTTATCTTGGCCGACTGTAACGATGATCGTCTCAAACGACTTTCAACTTAATTCGATTTAGACTACATAAATCGAATACCGATAAAATCGTACACTGATGATCTTTACAGTCATCCCGAACAAAACCTTTAATCTGTATATTTCCCTTTGGAATCGTCACGAAAATATATATATATATATAACCCCCCCCCCCCCAAAATTCATCTTTTACGTTTCACAAGGTACGAAGAGAAGAATCTAAAACATGGAATAAAAAATCCGTTTTTCGCCGTGATTGGCACTTTTGCCACTTACCCTTCACCAATTTTGATGAAATTTGGTATATAAGTCCCATTTGAAGTCTAAATGTGTCCCGAAACTTTTCATCACCGTCAGTTACATATATAGGGTTCCATACTAAAATTTTAGTTCGGGGCACAATTAGACACTAAATGGACTTACATATCAAATTTCGTCAAAATCGGCCAACGCTAAGTGGCAAAAATGTCCATCACGACGGACGGTGTACCCGGTACGGAGGGCGGCGCGACGGACGAACGCATTTTTTGAAATCGATTTTGGGATTCTGCAAACCTAGCCAGTAAAAACATGATGTTTGTTGTAATTTTGAGGGCTCGTGAGGCCATTGGCCAATTCTGAATAACATCACTTTATTTTTAATAAAATGATTACCTACCTATAATATTCATTAGTATTTCAATGTGTTTATGTAGGGCAAGGTTTTTATTACGTTTAATAAATTGAAAATTCACAGATCCAGCCCAGGGATTAAATGATTATTTATCAATGATAGAGATAAGCCTCCATCATCATCATCGACAGAAACCAATTTCAAGTCGGGCGTTATAATGCTCACGATCGCTAAAAAAATCAGGGCCGTGGATAAAATGAAACTACTCAGATTAGGGTCCGCACACGCCCAGCGTCTATGGCACTTTGAATACACCAGTTCTCGTTCGATCACTGAATTTAAGCAACGTCCAGCGAGGTTGTACCATGTGGGTGTTCACCTGGGTTCGCAGCTTGGTGTTGTTGGCTATTTTTCCGGCCCAACCCAGGCTGGGTGAGGTCAATGTGGGTAGCTGGTTTGCAAGTTTTCAGCGAATGGCGGGCAAAAACGCCGTCTCGAATGACCAATAGATGTTAAAGAGACGTTAAGCCAAATTAAATTAAAAAAAAAAAAGTCCGCACAGGTTAACCTTACGTGTTTAGGGTAGTTCTCAGTCTCACGTGTGGTCTATATCCGGGGAGAAGTAAATTGGACACCTTTTGATTTTTTTTTCATGGAAAACGTCATGGATTCATTTTGGACGGTTGTACATACGCAACAGAGGCATGGCCGTAAAAACGTCTCCTAATCTGTCTAGGGGTAAAATTGGTTAAAAAAATTAAAAGGAAATCAATTTACTCCTCCCCGGATCCATGCCCGTCTCGCGCGGAAGTTTAAATCGTACCTTCTTATGTGTCACGATATACAACTCTGCAAAAGACAATAAATCAATTTCCAATGATAGCCGAATGTCTGAGAGAGCAGTTCTCATACATTCAAATTTTTTGAAACTCCGAAAATTGCGTCATTTTAAACCTCTCTGTTACAGTGGATATGAGAATGGCTTTGCACAAGGGAGACCTGGGTTCGAATCCTTGCGAAACCAGATTTTTTTCGCAGCTATGCTTGTTTGTTCGAGATGCACTGAGCCTCGTGAGGACAATTGAGTAGCTACTTTAATCTGAAGGGCGGCAAGTGGCTTCATTACAAGAGCAAAGAAATATATAGTGTAGTGACTCTTGTAATGCAATATTCAAATCAATGAGTTCACCAGGTATCTACTGATTAATATAATCTGTTTATGGCTTGCAACAGATCACCTTATTAACGCAATAGAGAAATGTACTTACGTCAATTCGGCATTGTCAGCCCCAGATTTCAGCATGCCTCTATATAATGTATCAGGGCATTTCATAAGAGCTACCCCTTCACTGAATGTTTTAAGTCTAATATTATCTCAAGGTCATAGGGAACAAAACAATAGTCACAATTAAAAAAAAAAAACATTAATTAATTGATCAATTCAATAGTGGCATCATCTTGTCCGATGGTACCCAGAATATTATCTCAAGGCCATAGGGAACAAAACAATAGAGTCACAATTAAAAAAAAAGTTGGACATTTTTTGGCCAAAAAAATCGTCTGACGGGAATCCAAAATCCAAAATAAAGATCAAATATGTCATTTCCTATTGCTATTGGGCCATGTTTTCAATATTTCGGGTAATTTTTGAAGTTTGAAAATATTTGTAGCCATTGGGTCCAAAAAAAAAAACGATATGTCCGACGTATGACGTTCCACGTACGTACGGAATCATGTGTAGAGAGCTCTGGTAGTCAAACCGCTGGTCCGATTTTGATGAAATTTGGCACAGATCATCTTTGGGCAAAACGTCCGACCCATATTTTTCTTTTTCTCAACAGCGCTTCCAGGGGCGCCCCCAGCGTCCCGAACAGCTTTTTTGGGAACGAATCTCTAAAATCCAAACCACATAATAAATTTTGATGAATTTTAGAATCAGTAATTATGGAATCATTTTATTTTGTTATTGTGACTCCATTGTTTTGTTCCCTATGCCCTTGAGATAGTATTAGACTTAAAACATTCCATTGACACCATTCAGTGAATTATGGAATCCCCTGATACTCAGGTTAACAATGAACAAAAATATTACTCAAACATCACACAGAGACATACTGAAATCTGGGGCTGTCAATATCCAATTGACGTAAGTACATGTCTCTATTGCGTTAATAAGGTGATTTAGGTGATCCGTTGCAAGCCATAAATAGATTAATTTAATCAGTAGATACCCGGTGAAATCATTGATTTGAATTGGTTTATAAATAAATAACAAAAATGAAAAAAAAAAAAAAAAAAAAAAAAAAAAAAAAAAAAAAAAAAAAAAAAAAANAAAAAAAAAAAAAAAAAAAAAAAAAAAAAAAAAAATGGGTACCTATCTTGAAATTGTCCCATTTAGGGTGCTTACAGACAGTCGCATACTCACTTATCTTATGGCATAGCACATATCTTTGTTTATAAGGAAGGAAAAAACAAACACACATGTTCTTATGGGAGTCCACAGATCGAGCAATATTTCTTCTTCTTTAAGCTGCTTTCCCACTGCACGCAACTACCTACTTCTACTGGATTTTTGGAAGGTTCCCAATTTTTTTCTAATCCCGGGACCAGTCCCGGGATCCCGGGATTGTGATCGTTCCAGTCCCGAAACTTCGGGATTGTCAAGAAGGTTCGGGATCATAATCTCAACTAATAATTGACATAGTCCACGAGAACCACGTGAATAACTGCAATATGAAACAGAAACACAAACAATATTTTTTGGAGTAAAATAAAATAAAAGGTGCGCTTGATTCGTGAATATGTCACCCTGAAGCAACTTTTTCACTATTATTGTGGGTATCACAGCATTTCTAAAACTCACCTATACTAATGATCCCTTCAATCTTCTACCAAACTATAGCAATTTTCTTTGGTAGTGTCACTACCGGTCGCCCACGATGTTGACTCACCTATACTAATAATCCCTTCAGTCTTCTACCAAACTATGGCAATTTTCTTTGGTAGTGTCACTACCGGTCGCCCACGAGGCTGACTCACCTATACTAATAATCCCTTCAATCTTCTACCAAACTATAGCAATTTTCTTTGGTAGTGTCACTACCGGTCGCCCACGATGTTGACTCACCTGTACTAATAATCTCTTCTATCTTCTACCAAACTATAACTATTTTATTTGGTAGTGTCACTACTGGTCGCCCCCGAGGCTGACTCACCTGTATTAATAATCCCTTCAATCTTCTACCAAACTATAGCTATTTTCTTTGGTAGTGTCACTACTGGTCGCCCACGAGGCTGACTCACCTGTATTAATAATCCCTTCAATCTTCTACCAAACTATAGCTATTTTCTTTGGTGGTGTCACCACTGGTCGCCCACGAGGCTGACTCACCTGTACTAATAATCCCTTCAATCTTCTACCAAACTATAGTTATTTTCTTTGGTGGTGTCACCACTGGTCGCCCACGGTGCTGACTCACCTGTACTTAATAAACCCTTCAATCTTCTACCAAACTATAGCTGTTTTCTTTGGTAGTGTCACCACTGGTCGCCCACGATGCTGACTCACCTGTACTAATAATCCCTTCAATCTTCTACCAAGCTATAGCTATTTTCTTTGATGGTGTCACTACTGGTCGCCCACGAGGATGAGAGCACCCCGAAATATCAAGCACTCAGTCGAAAATTTTCCGACTCGGGTAGTAATTGAACCCGGGTCCTCTGCGTACATTGACAGTGTGTTAACCATTAGACCAGGAAGATTGCTCCATTTACTCAAGTTGTTTTGACTCTCGTAGCTGGAGTTCGGTGTTGTGATACTTGAGAGTATGTAAACAAGTTAGGATAGGCCAAACTGTTATCTTTATAATGGTTATGCCATCAGGAACCAAGTCAGGGTGTAAATCGGCTCAACAAGAACATGTGTCTGCAAAGGCAGCCTCCATCTCCAAAGACAAAGAGGTTCAAAAATCAAGAAAAAGAACCACTTTTTTTTGTTGTGAGTCATCTGATGCATTGATCAGCCAGAAAATTGATATTCAGGAGTTTTTTTCGGATCGTGATTATAAAAATATGCTATAAAAAGAAGAATAAAGTATTGTAATGGGCTGAAATATTTGATATAGTGTTTTTAATTCCAAAAAATGTTTTGAGGTCAGCAGGGCCCAAATCTTGAGTTTCAAATTTATTAAAAAAAGTTGTGATTGCATTGGTTTAGGGGGAGAGATAAACTTTTTATGCAGAAAACTCATGTTTCTTTTTTTTAAAAAAAATTATTATTATTATTTTTAGACATATAAATTACAGAGGTTTTTTCCTAAGTTGGTATGAGCCAAACTGGAGGGGGGGGGGTCCGAAGCATTGACAGCCAAGCCAGGACTAACACCTGACAATGATGATCATGGAAGTTGATGTTGTTTTTATTGATGTTGGGGTTGTTTTTGTTGATGTTGTTGTTGTTTTTGTTGTTGTTTTTGTTGATGTTGTTCTTTTTGTTGATGTTTTTGTTGTTGTTGTTTTTGCTGATGTTGTTGTTTTTGTTGATGTTATTGTTGTTTTTGCGGCTGCCGTTGTTTTTGTTGATGGTGTTGTTGTTCTTGATGCTGTTGTTTTTGTTGTTGATGTTTTTGCTGCTTTTGTTAATGTTGTTGTCGTTATTTTTGTTGTTGCCCCTGCTGTTGTTGTTTTAAATATTATAAATCACGTGCAAAGTAGAGTTTTTTCATTAAAAAAAAAACCCTCATTACCTTACGATATAAAAACTCTGCCAATGACATCAAGAGGCGATTCTTTTACAGAGTAAACCAGATTGTTTCAGAACGGAATAAGTAAGACAATTAACTTCTTGGCTGGATGGGGTTCGATTTACTTACTATCGGGTCCTGACAGGCCGCGAGGGCCCAAAACTTTCATTGATCAGCTTCTTCCATTCTCGACGATTCCGTGCGAATTGTGTCCATTCTTCAGTTGTGCCCCTTAGTGCACAATAGCTTTACTCCATCAATCCAACGTTTTTTTGGTCTTCCTTTTCTTTTTGGTCCGTCGTAGGTTGGATTTAGTACTTTGTGAATGGTGCTTTTTTCATCGGCTCTTGATACATGTCCGGCCCAACCGAGGATTTTTGTGTGTGTTTGGTATAGGCCTACTTTTGATTATTTTGGGTTGGGAAAATGTGGCATAAAAGTAAGCACACACTGCGACCAGACATGACCGAACTGGACCTGACCCGACTCAGTATCAAAACCCGAACAAGGTAATACATTAAAGTACGAACACTTAGACCTGACTAGAGTTGATCCAACCCGAGTCGCTTTCCTGATTCTAGTACGAATCCGTTGTGTATGGGTTGCTGACCTGACTCATCCTTTTTTTTGTGAGTGAAGAAGCAATAAATTCAAAATCAGAGTCAGCATTTCAATCTGACTCTAATTCAAGATGCCATAATTTCTTTACACAAAATCACAATATTAAAGAAAGTAGTTGTCTACGCCAATAAAGCGTAATGACCGGTTTGGCCATTTATTATTGGATTTAGATCATATTGAAAAGTCTGGCCATTCATTATCTTAAATTTTCATTCTTATTCGAATTCTGAAAACTATTACATAATTTTCTAAATTATATTTTTATTTAAAAATATTAATTTAGAATATCCATAGGTCGCTGGTTCATATCCGGCCCGAAGGACCATGTTAATTCTCATATACTCAATTACTCAAAGGACTCAAATATAACTCAGAATAAATTAACTCAAATAGACTCAAAGAAAAATTAATATTTTTAAATAAAAATATAATTTAGAAAATTATGTAATAGTTTTCAGAACTCGAATAAGAATGAAAATTTAAGATAATGAATGGCCAGACTTTTCAATATGATCTAAATCCAATAATAAATGGCCAAACCGGTCATTACGCTTTATTGGCGTAGACAGTAGTAATAATATGTAAAAAATAGAAGAAAAATAATCTACAAACTAACTTTTTGCTGAACAAGCAGAGACTATGTCTGGTCCAGTCAGGTTGCGGTGTGTTACCAGGCTCTGGTGGGGTCAGACTCCGATCTGGTCGGGTGGGATCCGGATCGGTCGCAGTATGTTCTAAGCTTAATGATTTTCTGGCCGTAGAAGCGAATTAAAATTGTACCCCTGTCGATCTGGACCACATAAATATATCAATCAGAGCCCTGAGGCGTAGAAACAGCCATCTTGAGGATGGCCTTATAAGTGGTTCTTCATTTCGATGTTTTCCGTATGTTTAGCCCTTTTTGAAGAAACCCCTCTTTGGAGAAGAAGGGTTCGTCAAAAGGACCTGAAAGCGGTACCAAGTTCGTCATTCGTCAATGATGCCAGTTTATTGATATTGTTAATTATAATCCATTATTACCTTCGTGCGTCAGATTGATTCCACCTTGGTTAGGCTTGGAAAAAGGTAAACCAATTATTTTGACTTGATTTTTTGTTTTGTTTTAAAATTTGCACCTTCTCAAGATTTTAGCAAATAAATTTGCAAGGCTAATAATAGACTGAGAGCAAGAGGTTCAGTTAATTGGTGTGATTTTTTTTTATTTCCGACCTACCGGAGCAAATAATAGACATTACATCGGCATTTTTTTAGGGTACCATTACGAGTATTACGTGGTATAAAATTTTATGTTTTGTTTGGGTTAGAAATCCTACCCACGTCGTGGCTAATGTATCTATAAGGGTGATTTTTGGTATATTGGATTCATTCCTCTTATAAGAATGTCGGTACAAAATGACAGCATCAGAGCTGTAGCGAGCTTCACTGGCGCCCGAGGCAAATTCTAAAATTAGCGCTCTCCACCCGCCAAAAAAAAAACTCATACTAATTATTCAACAGCAAAACGTATTAAAACAATCATGTCTTTATTCTTAATGAAACCTACAAATACAAAATCAAAAATCTTTCATATCGATTTGTTTGAATCTTACAAAGCAATTGTTAAAGTTATAATGTGATTCGTCCAGATTTTATGGCTGCAAACTCATCAATGACATCGTCAAAGTCAATTTCTTTCGCTCGGAATCTTGAAAAAATTGCAAAAAAATTATTCAAATATCTTTCAAGTTTTGGCGCCCCCCCTCTCTAATGACGGCGCCCGAGGCGAGCGCCTCAGTCGCCTCAACCTAGCTACGGCTCTGGACAGCATTGTAGGATAATGATTAGTAATTGGATAATGATTGATATTGGAAAAATCCTACAATGCTACAGTGATCACCCAGGGGCGGATCCACGGAGGGAGGACTGGGGGGGGAGAGTTCGCCCAAAGTTCTTGCAATAGGTGAAACAAATTGTTGAAAGCTGAAACTTCCTCGTACCTACATTATTTTCTCATGCGAATACTACCTTTGTCTCCCCCCCCCCACCAAAATGTTACCCTGGATCCGCCCGTGTGAGTACCAAAGTTGTGACATAATAACACAAAGGAACAGCATTTGTAAGAATGTAGGTACGGAATATAAAAGTTCAACGAGGACCGTGCTATCGTCAACAAACGATAGACCTTAAATTGATAAAGTTAATGTATCCAGGTTCGTAGTCTCAGATCTCAACTCTAACAAATTTTTCGATATTTGCATTGAAAAAATCTCTGCCAATTTACAACATGAGTTTATTGTTTTACTGGCTACCCCCCCCCCCCTTAGTCTGGAGTCCTATATATGTATATGTGACTGACAGTAGACAGTAACAAAATGTTTCTTAGTATGGAACCCTATATATGTATATGTGACTGACAGTAACAAAAGGTTTGGGTGTATATTTAGGAAACAATTAGGACAGACAAATTTCATCAAAATCGGTCAACGCAAATTTCGTCCTATGGTGGACGATTGTTTTATTCGATTTTTGCAGGATTCTAAGTACCTTGAAACGTAAAATCTCAAATTTGGTGGGGGTATATTTTTCGTAGTTGATTCCAACTTTGAAAATATGGAACCAATATAAGCAGGAAGTCCCCTGTGAAGGCATAAGACCCAATGCCGGTCGTAAAAGGCGACTAAGGACAGGGCGGACTGGGCCACCAATGGGCCCCCTGCGCCGGGGGACAATTGGTGGAGGGGGCAAATTTATAAAAGAAAAATACATGTAAAATATGTGCGAGAAAAAATATGTGGGCCCCAATGGGACCCGGTTTATCGTGGGGCATTATTATGAAAGAAAAATAAATGTGAAATATGTGTGAGAAAAAATATGTGGGCCCCGATGGATGGGCCTCCGGCTCATCGGGGGGCAAAAATATGGGACCCTTCTTCCAATATGCCCGGTAGGCCCCTGGAGCCCCAGTCCGACCCTGGTCGAAAACGATATCTTTTCCGTTACCCATGCAGAAAGCAAATAGGAGCTACTGCATTATCCGAAAGAATTTTTTAGTATCAACAACTCATGGCGAATTGTTGTAAACCAGCCCCACGGCTGTTAACCTATGATGATGAGAGGGAATCTTTAGGTGAAGAACGCATTATTTATAAAGTTCCCACCACTGGCACCTTTCTTTTTTTTTGTAAAAAAAAAAAGAAGTTTTGTTTCGGACCCGCTTTTGCATTACTTTAGGGTCCATCAGTCACCTAATTAATATAAACTTACCTATTGATCTTATAGATTTTACCCTTGAAAAAGTCCTATTGAAGTGTTGATATTAGATACTGTCAGTCCAAATCTAAAGAAGATCAATGAGTAGCTAATTGAATTCAAGTCATGAGTTGTATCAACTCAAGTCATTAACACTTCCGGGACCTCCAGAGTTGGGTGTTCGGTCCTAGGCATTGTTCAGCATAATGTCTTTATAATGCCAAGTTGAGGGTCAAAAGAAAAGTGTTACGCTACTTGCCTACCAACGTTTCAGCAGAAGGTTCAAACAAATGACAAAATAAATTCCTAGTAGTAGATATGATCCAAACGACGGAAATGAAATACCTAGGAAGTGCAAAAGGAGAAATCCGACCAATTGACAGACAAAGACCGAGACGATCCGCCTTATTCTGATGTCAGAAAGTCAGGCAAAGAGAAGAGTATGGCCGCGCTGGAGGAACCAGACGCTCTATAGGATATAACGGATATGAGAAGGAGACAAGCTTATGAGGACATAATATAACAAAAAGAAGAGGAAACCTTAATCTGATGTCAGAAGACTTTTCAGGCAAAGAGATGAGAACTGGAGGAACGTCAGCTTTGGGTAAACTGATGCTTTATACTGATCGTTTCTGCCATTTTCTTCCACGACTTCAATTCTGACGATTCCAGTTGGTCATCCCAACACGCTCCACATTTGCTTTCTTCCCTATTCTGATTGTTTTCATCTTCTTGGACGTCCACATTTGTGCAACTTTTCTAGTATGTCTCTCCAAATCAATATCTCCAACACTTGTTCATTTGATTACTCCTTCATCCAGATCATCTCTACCATCTGCTATCCTCTTCTACACCTTTCCTTTCCCCTTTTTCCATAAATTTCTCCCCCATCCAAATTGTCTCTATAGTCATTCTCCTTACCGGTATTTTAACGGCTAATGAGCTGTCTCTTTTCTTCAATTTCCTTTCTATTTTCCTGATTTGATATCCTTTTACCTCGGTTATTTCTCTCCGTTCTAGTTTGTTAAATTTTTCCTTTACTCTTCTTTCGTCTGCTTCTTCTCCATCACAGATTGTCTTAATCTGCATTCCCCCTCCACATAACTTCATTTCTGTTGCATGCAATTTGTCACAATTTCTCCCAACGCTCTGTCATGTGATATATCTTATCCATCCGAAGATTTTATATTTTTCAAAATCAGATTCTTCTTCTTCTTCTTTAACTTCATCTTTTCCCAATAATTGTATTTGGAGTCTGCTTGATTTCCTTAATTCTACCATGCCACAACCTTCCGATAGAATCTTTTATTTAGATGTACCCTCTCTTTAGATGAACCCATTCCAGGCACGTCAATCATGCGCGGATATAGCCCTCTTGTTTTGGCGGTGCACAATCGCACAATATACCTAACAGAAAATTTGAAGGGGGAGGGGGAGGGTAACCTAGAGACCGGGGGTTCGAGTCCTGGGCAGTACTTTTTAATGCAATGTTTATCGACGTACGATACTTAATTTGTTAAAATCTGTAGAGCTTACCACAAATACCTTTCATATGATAAGCGATTTCATAAGCGTGATGGCAAAAAAAGTGCCATGACGGATGACAGAATTTTTGACAATTTTTTATTTACGTATTTCTATTTAGTCTCTGGATTGGAAATTATTAAGGGGTCCGTGCCCCCCCTTCCCCCACTCAATCGAATAAAAGACACAGCAGATCGCCATTCATCTGATTTTTTTTTAATTTTTAACGTGATTAGATATAATGAAATTTGAAAAACACCGCCCGCTTAAAAAAACTGGGGGGCACGTACCCCCCGTGCCCTCCCCTATATCCGCGCATGACGGCAATCCTCACTTGCTTCTGTTAGTATCTATAGAAACTTGCATTCTCCTGAAGACCTTTCATCATTAATTTGAAGCGGCGTTTTTTATTTAATTCCCTTTCTCACTTTCTGTATTTATACGGATTTAGGACCGTCACCTAATGAAGTTGGCTTGTTCTAACTTAAAACCTATTGTTCAAAAATAAAATTTATTGGGGATCCCACCATATAAAATCCCTCATTAGCGAGGGTGTCACTTCTCTCTTTCATTCTAGTAGATAGGTCAGTTACATTTACAATCGTTCCTGATAGACTATTTTATTTCTAAACAAATAGTTAGTCAGATCCATTAAATATAAGATGAAAACACCAGCAATAGTACTTTATATATTTATCAAATAATAGTAAGTTAATTGAGCCTGTCGTGTGTTGGTGCTCCGAAAATAAAACATTAAATAGTTTACTAATTTATTTATTCATAATTTAAAATTAAAACATAATATTTATTGGACATTCATTTAAATATTGATTAGTTTATTATTTGTTTGATAAACCATTAATTGAATAATTATTAAGGTAAATTAATTAAACCTTATCATTGTTGGTATTTATCATTTTCTTTTACAAAGTTGCTGATATAAAATAAAGCTGTAACATTTTTGAAAATTCCCAAAGGTCTGCCACTTGTCACGATCGAGATAGAAATATTAATTAAATTAATGTTATTTTTTTTTTTAAAAAAAAAACCCTGAAAATATTTCTATTAAGTTGGTAGATTTTTTTTTACCCATTTTAAATAGTACCTATATTTTTTTTTTTATCAATTTTGGTTTATTATTTTCAATAATGAACTTTTGGAATTAATGTAAAGGAAATATTCTTCCTTTTTTAAACTTTTTTTCATTTTACCGTTCTTCTTATTTCCATTGATTTTTTTTTTTTATATATAATAAGTTTATTTCAAGGTGCATATGTTTACAACAAAGGTTAATATACATCTGTTTATAAAAGTACAAGGAAAATATTAAATCATGAATTAGGATGAAAAGACAAAATTACATAGAACATAGAACAACAGTAAAGGGTAATGAGACAAAATGAAAAAATAGAAAAAGAGGTTAGGTACATACATAGGTAGCGAAAGAAAATAAAGAGTAAAACAGTGCATAAAAAAGAGAGTTTGAAAAACAGGATAACGTCTAACTATACATAATAACTAATATAAATAAATGGTAGAACCAGTGCCGGATTTATCAATAAGCAAAGTAAGCAATTGCTTAGGGCATCATGTCTCAGGGGGGCCCACCAAACGTGGTATTACACTTGATAAGAAAGTATGTTTTCTCAGAAAAAAATCTGTTCAAAAAAAAATCAAGTTTTTTTTTCGAAAATGCATGTTTACGTTATTCAAGGTCGGAAGAAGTTAGCGTGTTAGTGATTCCCTTATCTTTAGGTGTGGTGGTTTGTTCACTAAGTTTGAATTAGTGAATATTCACTGTTTGATAGTGATATGTTTTAAATAATTCAAATAGATAATATTCACTGCCAAATAGTTATTTTTCACTAATTCATATAGCTTCATCTCTCTTTTTTAATCTGTATACCTGGGAATCGATTGCAAAACAATTGTATTTACGAGATAAAAATTTACTGACATCAAAAAAGGGTCCTGAGATACTTAGTGCATAGGGCATCACATACTTTAAATCCGGCACTGGGTAGAACATAATACCTAAAATAGTTGAGAAAAGATTTGTTAGTGTAATTTAAAATTCAGTCCGTAATTGTAAAAGTTGGAATAGTTTTCTTTCAATTAACCTAGTTATTAAATATCTGGTGTTAACAATACACGACTTCTCCTGTCATTTTTTTTTTTTTAAAAAAAACTATTGTAATGGCTTTTTTTTATCTCTAGTTTTTAGTACCAAAATACGTAATTAAGGTACCCAGAGCCCAAATCTCGAGATATAGCCATTTGCCCGTGTATGTCTTGTGAATAATCCATATCCATACTAATATTATAAATGCGAAAGTAACTCTGTCTGTCTGTCTGTCTGTATGTATGTTACGCTTTCACGCTTAAACTACTGAACCGATTTTGATGAAATTTGGTATGGAGATAGACTAAACTTTAGGAAAGGACATAGGC
>CM022883.1:10890348-10915320 GCA_012654025.1 Pachypsylla venusta
TTTTTTTTTTTTTTTGGCTTAAAGTCTCTTTAACATCTATTGGTCATTCGAGACGGATTCCGACACCGGTACATTCGATTTTGACCAAAACTTCATAATCGAAGTATAAAATGGATATGAATAGACACCAAATTTTAAGCTCTACTAGCTCTTACGTTCTATAAAATTAGGTCTTGGAATAAAAATATACAGACATACATACATGGGGTCTGGGGACTTCAAAACGTGGTTTGCCATTGAAAAACTCGACATCGAAAATTTCAGCTCATTAGAATACTTTCCTTTTCATAGGATAAGGAAAGTAAAAATAATAAACCATAAAATGTACATTTCTTTGTGTTAGTGTGTCAAAATATTAGTGGGCATAATGGCATTACAAGATATTCTTAGTATCATTCTAACAGTTCTTGGCTATTTAACATTTATGGACCTCATTTGACCGATCGAAGTGAGGTCTAGTTTTAAAACGACGGTTTTTTCTTTAAACGTCTCGTATTCGTTTTACGATAACCCTCGAAGGCAATTCCGATTTGGATGACTTGATGTGGACACTAAGTTCATTATCAACTGGTCTCTTCTGGGCCACCCATGGTCATATGGCGGCCCATTATTTAAGTGAAATCATTTTTTTTTTTTTTTATTATTATTTTTTTTTAATTTGGCTTAACGTCTCTTTAACATCTATTGGTCATTCAAGACGGGGGTTTTACCCTCCATTCGCTGGAAACTTGCAAACCAGCTACCCACATTGACCTCACCCAGCCTGGGTTGGGCCGGAAAAAGCCAACGATACGTGGTGTTCCCAAGCGCTCACCCATCCAAGTACTGACCACGCCCGGACGTTGCTTAACTTCAGTGATCTGACGGGAACTGGTGTATTCAACGTGGTATGATCGTTGGCGAGTGAAATAATTTATGT
This sequence comes from Pachypsylla venusta, assembly GCA_012654025.1. Lineage (NCBI taxonomy): Eukaryota > Metazoa > Arthropoda > Insecta > Hemiptera > Aphalaridae > Pachypsylla > Pachypsylla venusta. The sequence goes on from CM022883.1 coordinate 10,891,268, forward strand.
GTTTTTTAATGTATATTTCCTTGTGTTATTATGTCACAATGTTTGTGGGCATCATAGCATTACAAGGTATTTTCAACATTCACTCCAATATCAATAAGCCTAAGCTGCACTTCTACAATTTCCTTATAATGCTACCAATTGGCGCTATTACCATAGCTTCTCAATTGTCCTCAGGAGGCTGAGTTACCCCCAAACACAACCAGACCAAGTAGAAAATTCGAAAAACCTTTTTCATATTTTCGACCCGTTTGGGAATCGGACCCAGATCCTCCGTGGTGCAAGCCGAGTGTGATGCGCACTCTGCCTCGAAGACGTCTAGTGAAATCATTTAAGTGAAATTAACATTTACCTCAAAATATCATTATGAGGTAAATGTTAACATAGCTATTTAATTGTCCTCACAGGAGGCTGAGTTACACTTAAACCCAACCAGACAACGAGGTTGACCCATAAACCGTAAACACAACGAGACCAACATAATAATTTAAAAAAAAAAAAATTTTAATTTTTTAACCCGACCAGGAATCGAATTTGGTACCTTCTGGTGGAATTGTACTCTGACACAGAGGTATCGATTAGAGTAACAATTCATCCTTACAACGATCGTAAAAATCCGTTTTGTTAATACGATTTATGTAAACCATCGTATCAATTGTTACCTTAATCCACTCAGATAATCAGGACAATAAATAATTATGAACCTACAAATTTAGTTCCAATTATTTACCGGGTGACCCAGATAAATGTCGTATCAATTGTTACCTTAACCTACTGAGATAATCAGGACAATAAATAATTATGAACCTACAAATTTAGTTCCAATTATTTATCGGGTGACCCAGATAAATGTCGTATCAATTGTTACCTTAATCTACTCAGATAATCAGGACAATAAATAATTATGAACCTACAAATTTAGTTCCAATTATTTACGGGGTGACCCAGATAAATGTCGTATCAATTGTTACCTTAATCTACTCAGATAATCAGGACAATAAATAATTATGAACCTACAAATTGAATTCCAATTATTTACCGGGTGACCCAGATAAATGTCGTATCAATTGTTACCGTAACCTACTCAGATAATCAGGACAATAAATAATTATGAACCTACAAATTGAGTTCCAATTATTTACCGGGTGACCCAGATAAATGTCGTATTTATTGTTACCTTAACCTACTCAGATAATCAGGACAATAAATAATTATGAACCTACAAATTGAGTTCCAATTATTTACCGGGTGACCCAGATAAATGTCGTATCAATTGTCACCTTAACCTACTCAGATAATCAGGACAATAAATAATTATGAACCTACAAATTGAGTTCCAACTATTTACCGGGTGACCCAGATAAATGTCGTATCAATTGTTACCTTAACCTACTCAGATAATCAGGACAATAAATAATTATGAACCTACAAATTGAGTTCCAATTATTTACGGAGTGACCCAGATAAATGTTGACACAAGCTCAAGGGTGGTAGAGAGTACAAATTTAGTTCCAGTTATTTATTTGGTGACCCAGATAAATGTTGACACAAGCCCAAGGGTGATAGAGAGTACAAATTTAGTTCAAATTATTTACGGAGTGACCCAGATAAATATTGACACAAGCTCAAGGGTGGTAGAGAGTACAAATTTTGTTACAATTATTTATTTGGTGACCCAGATAAATGTTGACACAAGCTCAAGGGTGGTGGAGAGTACAAATTTAGTTCCAGTTATTTATTTGGTGACCCATATAAATGTTGACACAAGCTCAAGGGTGGTAGAGAGTACAAATTTAGTTCCAGTTATTTATTTGGTGACCCAGATAAATGTTGACACAAGCTCAAGGGTGGTAGAGAGTACAAATTGAGTTCCAATTATTTACAGGGTGACCCAGATAAATGTTGACACAAGCTCAAGGGTGGTATAGAGTACAAAGTTAGGTCCAATTATTTACGGGGTGACCCAGATAAATGTTGACACAAGCTCAAGGGTGGTAGAGAGTACAAATTTAGGTCCAATTATTTACGGGGTGACCCAGATAAATGTTGACACAAGCTCAAGGGTGGTAGAGAGTACAAATTTAGGTCAAATTATTTACGGAGTGACCCAGATAAATGTTGACACAAGCTCAAGGGTGGTAGAGAGTAAAAATTTAGTTAAGGTTTTCTTGACGGATGGCAAAAATTTACTGTTTATATCCAACTTTTTACTTTCTTTATCCTATAAAAATAAAAAAGTATTGTAATGGGCTGAAATGTTCGATGTCGAGTTTTCAATGCCAAAACACGTTTTGTGGTCCCCAGATCCCAAATCTCGAGTTGCAGCCATCGGTCCGTGTGTGTGTGTGTCTGTCTGTGAACAAGATATCTCAAGAAAGGCAAGTGCTAGAGACTTGAAATTTGGTATGCATGTCACTATTATGCCACGAACAGAATATACCGAATATACCGTTGAATAAATCGAATATACCGTTGCTGATTTTATGCCGCTTTTTAGCGGCTTTCGCATATCCTGCTTAAAATTAGAACGGTAATAGCTAGAACTTTAAACTTGGTGCTTATTCATATCAATTTCATATAAGAAATGGAAAAATACAACTTAGGTTGAAGTGTAATATATTTTTGGCCGCTAATCAGCGGTTGAAGGCCGCTTTTTGGCGGTTCCGGCTAAAACCAGAATGGAAAGAGTTGGAACTTGAATTTTGGTATTTATTCATATCAATTTCATACAAGAAATTGGAGAATACAACTTAGGTTGAAGTGCAATCGAGATTGGGTTCTGCGGACCCCAAAACGTGTTTTCGCATTGAAAACTCGACATCGAAAATTTCGGCCCATTACATTACTTTCTTCTTTTTTTATAGATAAGGAAAGTCGTGTGATGTTCATACCAGATTTTTTAATCTTCAAAAGTAAAATATCTGTACAGGGTGTAACATAATTTGATGTCAATCTGTTAACCACATACGAGGTGTGGCTATTAAGTTCGTAGACTCTTCCCATAAAACGACGTGTGTTTAACTTACCCAACTTTAGTAGTTATCCCCTTCAATGTACTCCCCTCCTCTATCCCTACAACGTTCCAGGCGAATTTTCCATTGATCGAAACAGTGGTGGAGGTCATTTTGTGTGAGGCCTTTCATGACTTCTGCCGCTTTTTTCTTAACGGCATCTACGCTGTCAAATCTGGTACCTTTCAGGGCAGATTTGATTTTTGGGAATAAGTAAAAGTCGCACGGGGCCAGGTCGGGTGAGTAAGGAGGGTGTTCCAACACTGGGATGTTGTACTTGGCCAGGAACGTCTTCACGGAGAAGGCACTGTGGGCTGGCGCATTGTCCTGGTGCAGGAACCATGACTTCTCATTCCACAATTCGGGTCGTTTCTTTCTTATTTTCTCGCGAAGGCGAGTTAGAACTTCAAGATAGTAATACTGAGTGACGGTTTGGCCTTCAGGAACCCATTCTAGGTGAATTATCCCCTGGATATCAAAGAAAACAATCATCATGGCCTTGAATTTTGACTTGCTCATTCGAGCTTTTTTCATCCTCGGAGAATTTGGGCTCTTCCAATGCATGGACTGGCGCTTCGTTTCTGGGTCATAGGTAAAAAACCATGATTCATCGCATGTAATGACTCTTTTTAAGAAGTTGGGGTCACTTTCGATCTGATTTAGGGCGTCTGTAGAGAGATTTTTGCGAACTTCTTTTTGCTCATCTGAAAGGTTCTTGGGCACCATTTTTGCGCAAACTTTTGTCATGTTGAAATTTTCTTGCAAAATTTGTCTCACACATTCTTTATCAATTTTAAGTGTATCAGCCATTAGTCTAAGAGTTAATCTACGGTCAGAACGAATCATAACACCAACTTTTTCAATGTTTTCGTCAGTTTTTGAGATTTGGGAGCGACCAGGACGTGGATCGTCCTCAACATCTTCCTGACCATCTTGAAACCGTTTAAACCACTTATAAAGCGTTGATTTTTTCAAGCATGACTCCTGGTATACTGTCTTTAACAGAGAAAAAGTTTCACTAGCACTTTTACCAAGTTTTACGTAAAATTTAATAATCACTCGTTGCTCAACGTTTATATAAATCATAATTCCGGCAAAATTAAAAAAGGTGTCTTGCGCATCGGGCTATCACAACAGATCTAATTACAGTACAGGCATGCGACACCTATCAATCAAAATACAAGACTTGAAGCTGTCCAAACTGTTCATCATATCTTCCTAGCATGCACAGCTTTTGCGTAGCGGCGCGAGTCTACGAACTTAATAGCCGCACCTCGTATTCTCGAAACAAAAATAAGATGATTTTACTCAATGAAGCATTGTCCGAAAATGTTTCCCCTCCAAACTACAGAACCTGAAAGTTGGAAGAAAAGTGTTTTTTCAATAACTTTGGTTTAACGTAAATTTTTCCATTTTCAATTTAAGTTTTTACGAAACCAAAATTGTTCAAAATACGCCACTTTTCTTCCAATTTCCAGTTCCAGGCTCTGTAGCTTGGCGGGTAACCAGTTTTGGTCAAACCTTTATGGAGTGAAATTATCTTATTTTGTATAAGAATATTTTGTTAACGGATTGACATCGAATTATTTTACACCCTGTATGTGTACAGGGTGTCAAACCACCTGGCCACTATCTATTTCAAGTTAGATCGTGTGGAATGCATGTCTGTTCCTCGCGAAATTTAATTACAATGCCCACTTTTTCATGCATCAAACAAATCAAACAAATTTTAAATCAAACAAAATTAATATTAATTTAACACAAAATAAGAACTCGAAAATTTCGGACCGGGTTTTGAGTCCCGAGCTATTCATTCAATAGTGACCTCATCGTCTCCGATGGTAGTCAGATGTAGGAGACAGCAGCTCTAGATAAGTTGTAGTCTACTAGTGAAGTTTTTAATTTGTTATCAACGATCATACCACGTTGAATACACCAGTTCCCGTCAGATCACTGAAGTTAAGCAGCGTGGTCAGTACTTGGATGGGTGATTGCTTGGGAACAACACGTATCGTTGGCTCATTTTTCCGGCCCAACCCAGGCTGTGTGAGGTCAATGTGGGTGGCTGGTTTGCAAGTTTCCAGCGAGTGGAGGGTAAAACCCCCGTCTTGAATGACCAATAGATGTTAAAGAGACGTTAAGCCAAATTAAAAAAAAAGAAAAAATACATCTGTTCTTGGAAGCTGATAATTGACATGGGCCCCCAGAACCATGACAATCACTGTATGTAAATAACAAAAGAGTCACGAACATAGTAATCAGCTCAGGTGGATTCTGCCCGTGAGGATGTCACCCTCAAGTAACTTCTTACAACCTCAAGTATAATTTACTTTTCCTCATGGAAAATTATATAGCAAGTCATAAGTAAATTGGAAGAAATTACGCCTTCGGTAAAACAATTTTTAAAACCTTTTTGGGGTACTGGAATCCCAAGAAGGTTCCCCAATTAGAGAGGTTAGGAAACGTTTATACGGCCATGCCTCTTTTGCGTATGTACAACCGTCCAACATGGACCCATGACGGCCAATAAAAAACGAGTTTAAAAAAAAATATAAGTTTTTGTTGCCAGACAATCTTCCCTGGTTCCTGACCCCCTTTTGGATACATTGTCATGAACAAAAACCATGTTACAGATTTAAAAAAAAATGAAAAAATATTCTGCCCGCAAATGACTATTTTAATTAAAATTAAAATGGCCAGCCTCTATGGCACGTTGAATACACCAGTTCCCGATATTAGACCACTGAAGTTAAGCAACGCCCAGCAAAGTTGTGCCATGTAGGTGTCCACGTGGGTTTGCGCCCTCGTGATGCTGGCTATTTTTCATAGCCATGGCAATGTGGGTAGCTGGTTTGCAAGTTTCCAGCGAATGGAGGTGAAACCCCCGTTTTGAATGATCAATAGATGTTAAAGGGACATTAAGCCAAATTAAAAAAAAATGGCAATGAGCCAGCGATCACTGAAGTTAAGCAACGTCCAGCGATGTTGTTCCATGTAAGTGTCCACATGGGTTCGCGCCCTCGTGATGCTGCTGACTATTTTTCCGGCCCAACACAGGCTGGGTCAGGTCAATGTGGGTAGCTGGTTTGTAAGTTTCCAGCGAATGGAGAGTAAACCCCCCGTCTCGAATGAACAATAGATGTTAAGCCAAAAAGGCACTTTTTGAAAGGAAAAAAAATCATCAAGGGACCGAAAAAACCCCTTAAAAACGGAAAAAATAGATTCATTGAATCGGTTGATAAGTCGAAGTCTACAGTGTGACCCATAAAATAAGTTGTGTTCAAGGCACACCTTTGCGTTACACCCAGTATGTCCGTATCGGCGAATAGACATCCCTTCAGATGTTTAATTTTGATATACAAAATATGTTAGTTGGCTCGTCCCGTTCCAGTGTGCTATCTCAGGTAATGTTAGGTATCTTGGTATAATTACACTTGTCTCAGTTTGTTTTGTTAAGATAAGAAGCTATTTAAATAGTGGATAACCGAGTGTTTGATTTATAGAGAAAACAAAGATTAGGTTGGCAAAATTATAAGCATTTCACACCACATACACGGTGTTCATGAGCGTATGCAGCATCTCGTTAGGGGGGGGGGGGCAGCCAAGTTTGTGANAATGGGCTGAAATTTTCTATGTCGAGTTTTCAATGCCAAAACATGTTTTGGAGTCCCCAGAGCTCAAATCTCGAGTTTCAGCCATTGGTCCATGTTTGTGTCTGTCGGTCTGTCTGCGAACAAGAGACATCTCAAGAACGGCAAGTGCTAGAGACTTGAAATTTGGTATGTATGTCATTTTTATGCCATGAACGGCAAAATAAGCTTTTAGTGGAAATCGAATATACCGTTGGCGGTTTTATGCCGCTTTTGAGCGGTTTTCGCATATCCTACTTAAAATGAGAACGGCAATAATTAGAACTTTAAACTTGGCAAAAGCTAGAACTTTAAAACCAGAATGGAAAGGCAAGTGCTAGAGACTTTAAATTTGGTATGTATGTCAGTATTATGTCATGAACGGCAAAATAAGCTTTTGGAAATCGAATATACCGTTGGTGATTTCACGGCGCTTTTTAGCGGTTTTCGCATATACGGTATGAGAACGGTAATAGCTAGAACTTTAAACTTGGTGCCTATTCATATCACTTTCATACAAGAAATGGAAAAATACAACTTAGGTTGAAGTGTATTATATTGTTGGTCGCTAATTAGCGGTTGAAGTCCGCTTTTTGGCGGTTCCGGCTAAAACCAGAATTGAGAGAGCTAGAACTTGAAATTTGGTGCCTACTCATATCAATTTCATAAAAGAAATTGAAAAATACAACTTACGCTGAAGTGTAATTATTGTTGGCCGCTAATTAGTGGTTGAAGGCTGCTTTTTATAGATAAGGAAATTCGTTAAATCCGAGATACGGGCTTGGTAGTGACAACCATTTTTTTGGGTTTTCTAAAAGTAAAAACGGAAACTCTATAAGTCTTTGGCGTCCATCCGTGTGTCACAGCCGTCAGGGGCTCTATCTCAGGAAGCGTACATTGATAATTAAATTCCATTTCTTTCTTCTATTTTGCTTCCGACGTCGCCAGACATAATTATATTTGAACCGGTTTGAGTTGGATAAGGATTACAATGGGTTAATTTCTATAATTTGATAAGATCTGTTATCTATTGGACAGTGTCAACACTTTCTGTGTTTATCTATTACACTTCCCAGTGTATCTATTGGACAGTGTCAACACTTTATGCGTTGATCTATTACACTTCCAAGTTCATAATCTATTAAACAGTGTCAACACTTTCTGTGTTTATCTATTACACTTCCCAGTGTATCTATTGGACAGTGTCAACACTTTATGTGTTGATCTATTACACTTCCGAGTTCCTAATCTATTGGACAGTGTCAACACTTTCTGTGTTTATCTATTACATTTCCCAGTATATCTATTGGACAGTGTCAACACTTTATGTGTTTATCTATTACACTTCCCAGTATATCTATTGGACAGTGTCAACACTTTATGTGTTGATCTATTACACTTCCGAGTTCCTAAATGGTGTTGCCTAGGTCGTTAAATGACAATAATTACTGTGTTTATCATAGAACATAGCACGTGCTGTCCAAACTGACAACTCGAAGCTCATTGTGTATGACTGTTGACTGTTTGGTCTCTAACGAGGTCGACTTCTTAACAAACATAACAGATAGACATATTCTTCAGTGTGGATTAGAAATGTGTGAAAAAATTAAACCAGATAATTGGTATTTATTAGCCATTTCTAGGAACATTATTTCAAACCAACCCTGGTCGTTCTTTGGATGCGACCACGCACGTTTATAAACTCACGGTACTTCGAGCGACTTCAAGCGATAATGCCAGCTTCACGGGGATTTCAAGCTTGAATTGTGTAGGCGACTGAAATCTACGAGCGACTTCAATGGACTGCATGCCACAAGTTTAAAAAATAACGCAATTTGGTTTACATGATGCCCACTACCTACCAGTGATTATTTAAACCTTAAATCTTTGAATAACATGTTAATTATAAGTGTTAAAAATAAAAATTAATAATGTTTTTGATAAGTGTTAAAAATATTATAAATTGAATTAAAACAAAACACTTATCAAAAACATTATTAATTTTAATTTATGAAGAAACTAGTTTCGAATTATTCGATTCATCATCAGTCTAGTCGAGTCTAAGGATGGAAGTTGATATCCTTAGACTCGACTAGACTGATGATGAATCGAATGATCCAAAACCTGTATCTTCATAAATTAAAATAAATACCTAGTATTTTTGTTAAGTGTTTTGTTTTAATTTAATTTATTTAAAAGTTAATAAGTTATATAAACCCTCTCTTTATTTGTTATAAGACCTCTGAAGCCCTTTTTTTTAAAGAAATGGTACACATTTTCAGATAGAACTACTTTTTCGACACGCCTTGTCGCCTTAAACACGTCCATTTCAAGTGTATACATCCTCACGTGGGCCAGTCCTACGCATTAGAATGAAATAGATGCAGGGGTTCCCGAACTTTTTGGTACCGCGTTCCCTTTTCTTGAAATGAAAGCCTCCCACGCCCCCCTCCCCTTTACATTATAAATTATGAATGGGTATGGGTGTTGCTGAATGATATCTCATTGAAAACTCTAATGTGTTGCTGAACTATCTCATTGAAAAAGGTAATGTGTTGCAGAATGCTATCTCATTCAAAATTCTAGGAAACACATTTATTTCACCCATAGAACATGTGATTTCAAGGGAACACATTTATTTCACCCATAGAACATGTGATTTCAAGGGAACACATTTATTTCACCCATAGAACATGTGATTTCAAGGGAACACATTTATTTCACCCATAGAACATGTGATTTCAAGGGAACACATTTATTTCACCCATAGAACATGTGATTTCAAGGGAACACATTTATTTCACCCATAGAACATGTGATTTCAAGGGAACACATTTATTTCACCCATAGAACATGTGATTTCAAGGGAACACATTTATTTCACCCATAGAACATGTGATTTCAAGGGAACACATTTATTTCACCCATAGAACATGTGATTTCAAGGGAACACATTTATTTCACCCATAGAACATGTGATTTCAAGGGAACACATTTATTTCACCCATAGAACATGTGATTTCAAGGGAACACATTTATTTCACCCATAGAACATGTGATTTCAAGGGAACACATTTATTTCACCCATAGAACATGTGATTTCAAGGGAACACATTTATTTCACCCATAGAACATGTGATTTCAAGGGAACACATTTATTTCTCCCATAGAACATGTGATTTCAAGGGAACACATTTATTTCTCCCATAGAACATGTGATTTCAAGGGAACACATTTATTTCTCCCATAGAACATGTGATTTCAGGGGAACACATTTATTTCTCCCATAGAACATGTGATTTCAGGGGAACACATTTATTTCTCCCATAGAACATGTGATTTCAGGGGAACACATTTATTTCTCCCATAGAACATGTGATTTCTAGGGAACACATTTATTTCTCCCATAGAACATGTGATTTCTAGGGAACACACTGTGTTTCTGGACCACTCTGTATACCTATCTACAATAAAAAATGTAAATTAGGTGTCTCATATAAATCATCTGCAAAAACCAATGCGTGTCGAATTTTCGCAAAAAAAAGAAGAATGTTGTAAAATACCCTCTCATTAGCCGCCATCTTGTTGACGTGAACTATATTCAATTAATATTATTTGAAATGCAAATCCAAGCTGTGGGTTTCACCAAAACCATTTTTGTTTTAGGATTAGAAATGACCTTTTTTTTCTTTTTCTTCAATAATGAACCTATGAAAATGTCAAAAAAATAAATAAAAAAATAGCAGGGCCGTACCCAAGATTTTTTTTTTTTTAGGACAATCAATGGAAAGTATTTGGAAGGATTGACAGCCAAGCCAGGACTAACACCTGAAAATGATGATCATGGAAGGTGATGTTGTTGATATTATTGTTATTGTTGATGATGATGTTGTTGGTGATGATGGTGAGTTATACACCTTGTAATATTACATAAGTCATGCATAAAAAAAATAATGAAATTTCGGGGGGGGGGGGGTTGGACCCCATGTATAGGCTGGGAAAGTCAAATCTCATTTTTGAAGGTCATTAGGCCGGTTAGTGAACGACCATTTTCGGGTAGAAAGTCTGAACTAATGTTGTGATTTAGGACAATCAATGGAAAGTATTTTATATAAGAAAATATTTTTATTAAAAAAAACTCCTGCCAATGTGACACCTGGGTTTATTATTTTTCTGGCAAAAAATAATAAATTTTTTTTTGGGGTAGCCCCCAAAGAATTGAGGGGATTCCAAATCTGGGACGTAATTAGACCCTAAATTTGACATACCTACCAAATTTGAAGTCTCTGGCTCTTACCATTCTCTTTTTAGACAGGATTAATAAAAACCGCTTTAAAGCGGTAAAAACCGCCAGCGGTATATTTGATTGAACCCAAAAGTTTTGGAGCTAGCTAAGACCCCAAATATGACATACATACAAAATTTCAAATCTCCAGCTCTTACCATTCTTCTTTTAGACAGCGATACTGAAAACCGCTAAAAAGCGGCAAAAATCGCCAAGGGTGTATACAATTGCACCTAAAAGTTTCGGGGCACAATTAGAGACCAGATGGGACCTATATACCAAATCGGTCAACGCTAAGTGGCAAAAGTGCCCATCACGGCGTACGGCGGACAAACGGATTTTTTTTATTCGATTTTTGGATTCTACGTACTTTTTTTTCTTTTTTTTTCCGTGAAGATTCCAAAGGTTCATTATTGAAAATAATAAACCAAAAACAAACAAACATAAACCTTGTCATTTTTTCAGAACAGGACCAGAGGAATGAGAAAAATTCAATGCAAAATCAATTAGTTTAACTTGTATTATAAAACATGCAGTTATTTAGTAACAAAACTCGTATCACACATCTTCTTCTAATATATAAAATTATCGTGTCGTGGTGTTTTTCACCATATTCCTCCAAAACGGCTTAACCGATTTTAATGAAATTTTGTATGTACATTCGGTAGGTCTGTGAATAGGATTTTATCTATAATTTAATAGAATTGAACAACAAGTTTGTTGGGTAGGACGTGTTGGGAGTAGTATTGGGTTAAGTTTAAAAAAAAAAAAAAAAAAGCGTGTTAAAGTCTGCGCAAGGTCAGCAGACTTCAACACGCATTTTATTTTTTTGAAACCTAACCCAATACTACTCCCAACACGTTCTACACAGCTTAACAACCCGTTACAACTCCCCATGTACTCTCATCTTCTCGAAACGAAGTTCGTGTACTCAGCCAGTGTTGTTTTACATTTTGTTTGCTATAATTAAATACTACATAGCTACAGAATTTTTATTTTGGGGCGGGGCGGGGGTTTTACCATCCATTCGCAGGAATCTTTACCTATGCATCCCACATTGACCTCACCCAATCTGGGTTGTGCGGTTGGTCCAGAAAAAAACATCATCATCACCTACCATACTACTTTTTCTGGTGGTTTTTAAATTTTTATACGGAATCACATTTTGTAATATATTTTTTATAAAAAATATTTTATAAAGTAATATTTTTTAAAAAGAACCAAATTTATATTTATTTAGATTCTGTACATAAAACAAGGTCGGAGTTATTCAAGTTGAATTTAAACATTTTTTACACTTTATTCTTTTGCCGTAACTCGAATTTCGCCAAAATATTCAAAGAAAATCTTTCTTCCACGAAGTAAAACAAAAGCTATTTCAATGATTTTCAAAATTTGCAAATATATACCTATGAGTTCTACTAAAGGTAGTGTCAATGATTTATTTTCAAATTTAAACATCACCGGAAAGACACCAAAGTCATATTATTACGTACCCAAATTTGGTAGTTTATTTGCCGAGACTCAGCTTGTCTCCGGTCTTGTTTTACGTGATCTCAAATAAACAAAAAAGTTTAATAACTCTCTATTTTTCATTTATCTTAAAGATAACTTCCTAATTAAAAATTAATGTAGGTAATAAAACGAGCTCTCAATTCTGAATAAGATAAGCTAAAATCTCAAGGATTCTACACGTCGGGACCAAGAAGAAAATATTTAAAATATTCAAAAAATAATATATTTTTTTTAGTAAATCTGGCTTAAGCAGTTATAAAAGAACTACTACTGTCTTAAAATAATAATAATAATAAAATCAAACAAAAATGTAAACAATTCGCTTCAAATTATCGGATAGAAATTTTGTGAACAAAAACACGGAAGATTGTGTTTTTTTTTTTTTGCATCTGATGACCCTATTTTGACTCTTTATTATGGGTAAGTTATTGTAATACAATTTTCTTATTTTCAATTTATCTTTCCCACTTTTTTGCATCTGGTGACCCTATTTTGCCTGCTTTTCTGCGATATTATGGGTAAGTTATAGTAATACAATTTTCTTATTTTCATTTTACCTTTCCCTCACGAATCAGAGGACAGTGAGGGGAGATCTGAAAAGAAGTGGTAATTGACAAACTATTTCCAAAACTATTTGTTAGAAAAACACCTTCAATGTTTTTAAAAATAAATGCCTGGGTATCTTTTCAAGGCTCAAACTATTAGTCTAGGACCTTCCCCCCCTAAAACTACAATTAGTTTCGCAGCCTAGAATCCAGCGGTTGCTACATCGCCCTTTGCTTCGTAACGAAACCATGTTGAATATGGCATTCGACCTCATACGATTCTAACATCAAAACATGAAACGTTGCATGTTCCTTCAGAATCAACTATATACGAGGTGTGGCTATTAAGTTTGTAGAATGTGTGTTTAACTTACCCAACTTTAGTAGTTATCCCCTTCAATGTACTCCCCTCCTCTATCCCTACAACGTTCCAGGCGAATTTTCCATTGATCGAAACAGTTGTGGAGGTCATTTTGTGTGAGACCTTTCATGACTTCTGCCGCTTTTTTCTTAACGGCATCTACGCTGTCAAATCTGGTACCTTTCAGGGCAGCTTTGATTTTTGTGAATAAGTAAAAGTCGCACGGGCCAGGTCGGGTGAGCAAGGAGGGTGTTCCAACACTGGGATGTTGTACTTGGCCAGGAAAATCTTCACGGAGAAGGCACTGTGGGCTGGCGCATTGTCCTGGTACAGGAACTATGACTTCTCATTCCACAATTCAGGTCGTTTCTTTCTTATTTTCTCGCGAAGGCGAGTTAGAAATTCAATTAAAAAAGGTGTCTTGCGCGTCGGGCTATCACAACAAACTAATTACAGTACAGGCATGCGACACCTATCAATCAAAATACAAGACTTGAAGCTGTCCGAACATGTTCATCATATCTTCCTAGCATGCACAGCTTTTGCGTAGCGGCTCGAGTCTACGAACTTAATAGCCACACCTCGTATATGAGATTGATTCCCACTGCAACTTACTTCACTGATTTTTTTTTATGCTAAGTTTTATGAAACAAAAATTGAGCTCAGTGATATCCCGGCCTAAAGATACATGATATGAGAAAAGAAGATGAAGTAAAAAACTGAATATTGTACAGTTTCTACTTCTAGCCACCAACACCAGCTTTCAACTGGTTTTTCTATTTAATACGTTTTTATACGTATTAAAGAAAATATGTAAAACAATAAATTGAATGCCACAGATTCGTTTCCAATATTATTTCAGGTTTGGATTTTGGTGAACAATTTGATGCGACTTTTGAAAATGCTCTGGCAGCCGCCGGGTTTGGTAGATTTCATTACACCTTGATCGTCTTGGGAGGATTTCTATATGGCTATGCCGCCATCAGTATAACAGCTTTATCTTTTGTGTTACCATCAGCACAATGTGATTTTCAAATGAGTTCTCTTGATAAGGGATGGCTGAATGCAGCACCCATGTTAGGTAAAGTTTGAATTAAGACAGCTGGGAATTAAGCTGTGGATATCTCCACAGCTGAGAATTAAGCTGTGGACATCTCTACAGCTGGGAATTAAGCTGAGGATAACTCCACAGCTGAGAATTGAGCTTTGGATATCTCCACAGCTGAGAATTAAGCTGTGGACATCTCCACACCTGGGAATTAAGCTGTGGATATCTTCACAGCTGAGAATTAAGCTGTGGATATCTCCACAGCTGTGACTAAAAAAATAAAGGAATTGTCCATGCTTTATTAGAGGCCAAATTCCTTTTTATAATGTACATGCTTTATTTGAGGTCAAAATAAAGGAATTGTCCCAACCTTTCCACAGGGGAAAAATTATTACTAATTTTTTTCCGAAAAATGTATTAGTTTTTCCCATTATTAGTAAAATGATCTAAATTTCGATTTGAAATCACTAAATTTATTGTAAATGTACCTGCTGAAGTTCTCTGAAAATTTTTAAAAATAGTTTGACATGAGATTACTGACAAGGTTTTGATGGCCCTTGGCTGGAACTTTGCCTCCATACGTCCCAGGTCGCCTAGGATTGATTTCATCCTTGAGAACGATTGAACACTCATCTACGAGTTGTTGATTTGATTTAATTGAAGAACTGCAGCATATTCCTACATCATGTGTTAATGTTTATTTTTATTCTTTCAGGAATGGTATTCGGTTCATATTTCTGGGGATGTTTAGCCGACACCCAGGGAAGGAAAATAACTCTCATTGGAGCGCTTCTGGTAGATGGCCTCTGCGGAATCGCTTCCAGTGTTGCTCAATTTTATAGTGTGTTTTTAGCTTTGAGATTTGTCAATGGTTTTGCGTAAGTGATTTGTGATTATATCCATACTTCCATACTAATATTATAAATGCGAAAGTAACTCTGTCTGTCTGTCTGTATTTTACGCTTTCACGCTTAAACTACTGAACCGATTTTGATGAAATTTGGTATGGGGATAGACTAAACTTTAGGAAAGGACATAGGGTACTTTTGGGGTTGAAACTATAAACGGCCATGCCTCTAAGGCGCCCAGCGAAGCGGGCGTATCCTGCTAGTTTACTATAAAAACTGGTTGAAGGTCTGATGGGCATTATCACTGTGACCTTTGTTTAATTCTTCTTCCGACCTACCGCCCAGCTTTCCATAATAGCAATGGTCTGGTATAGTTGGTCAAAAGTTGTTTTCCCCCTCCTTTTCTTTGACAGGAACTTCGTCCCCTTATAAAAAGAATTTCGTCCCGAACTTTTAAGTTGGGGATGTTGTGTTTTCATAATTATTGATGCCAAAGATCCTCAATCTTCTATTCTCCAGGGCCTCACCTTCAAAAAGAATGTCGATAGCTGTTTCCCCTTCCAAACCACATAGTCTACACTCAACTGGTTCCTTATGGGAGAGTCCCAGTCTATGCTGATGTTTCTGAAAGGTCCATGCCCTTTCAGTAGAATCAGGCGATTGCGGTTGGAGGCCAGATTCTCCCCAGAATCCAAAAATCGAATAAAAAGAATCCGTTTGTCCGGCGTACGCCGTGATGGGCACTTTTGCCACTTAGCGTTGACCGATTTGGGTGAAATTTTGATATACAGGCCCCATCTGGGCTCTGATTTTGTCCCGAACTTTTGGGTGATTTTGTCCCGAACTTTTGGGTGCAATGAAGGAGGGGGAAAACAAATTTGCCGCTTTTTAGAGGTTTTCAATATTGCTGTTAAAAGGAGAATGGTAACTTCAAATTTAGTAGGTATCATGCGCGGATATAGAGAAGGGCACCGGGGGCACATGCCCCCCCAGTTTTTTAAGCGGTCGGTGTTTCTCAAATTTCATTATACCTAATACCTAATCACGTAATTTTTTTTTTTTAAAAAAATCAAAATGAATGATGATCCGCTGTCTTTTATTGGGAGGGGGGGCACGGGCCCCTCCCACGGACATAAATCCTGAGACTAAATAGAAATAAGTAAATAAAAAATTGTCAAAAATTCTGTCATCCGTCATGGCAATTTTTTTTTTTCGTCATCACGCTTATAAAATCGCTTATCACCCTTATGAAAGGTATTTATGGTGAGCTCTACCCTACCTCGATGTACATTACATTAAAAAGTACTGCCCAGGACTCGAACCCCCGGTCTCTAGTTTACGAGTTCCTCCCCCTCCCCCTCCAAATATTCTATTAGATATATTGTGCGATTGTGCCCCCCCCAAAGTAAGAGGGCTATTTAGAATGTAATTACGCCCCAACGCACCAGATTTGGAATCATCACGAGAACCTCCCTCAATTTTTTTTGGAGGGGGGTATTTTTTTGCCACAAAAATAATAAACCCATGCGTCACATTGGCAGAGTTTTTTTTATGAGTACCCCCTAGTATCAAATTAAAGTGATCTTTGAGCAAATAAACATTTTTGTGATTCCTATTTCTTCAATTTGATAGAATAAATTAATATAAATCTCTATTAATATTTTTTGTTTGGAAAAATAACGACAACATTTATTTTGGATTGCAGGAGGTACATTTTGGCAGCTAATTTGGATACAAGAAAATCACATTGGAACTGGTGGCAGGGCCCTTGTGTACTTAGCCCTGCCAAATCAGTTTTTTTTTTTTGCGAAACCGTGCATGCACATTTTTTTTGTGCTTTTTTCACGTAAAATGTAGGGTCAAAGACCTTGTTCATTGGATTTATAATTATTACATAAAATTACAAAGTTTCAAAATGGGTACTATATATGAAAGTTCCATAGAAACCTAATATCCAAAGATGACTTATACTAATTATCTATCTGATAGGCAAATAAAAACAGAGTTTAAAAC
The DNA here is from genome assembly GCA_012654025.1 of Pachypsylla venusta. Classification (NCBI taxonomy): domain Eukaryota; kingdom Metazoa; phylum Arthropoda; class Insecta; order Hemiptera; family Aphalaridae; genus Pachypsylla; species Pachypsylla venusta. The sequence continues at coordinate 10,908,520 of CM022883.1, forward strand.
CTACTCAATTTTTGTATTGAAGAGCCTGGAAGCACATAATTCTCACTAATTAAAAATTTGGTGAATCAATTGGCAGGGCCAGGTTTTAAACTATGGCACTACCTATTTTTTCTGTTTCAGGGTAACTGGAACTTTAGGAATCTGTTTCCCCTATTTGGGAGAATTTCAACCAACAGCTTATCGAGAAAAAGTTCTATGTTGGTTGGAAATGTTTTGGACTTGTGGAATTATTTTATTACCAGGTAAGTCATCAGAGTGAGTTGGACCAGTTCCCTAAAAGTGACTTATTGGAAAAATTCAAAACTTTCGAAATCATTAATTCTAAAAAGTAGATAATGTGTTTAGTTTTTATATGTTCAAATTTGGTGACTTTGCATCGTTTTGTTTGAAAGACAAACATTTTTCTATTTAATTTTTGTCATCTACTTTTTTCGTTTGAGAGTTGGTATTAATCCTCGCTATGAGGAGAGTCCTTCCCCCCCTCCCCCAAAAGTTCTTGTAATAGGTGAAACAAATTGTTGAAAGCTGAAACTACCTAATACCTACATTACTTTCTCAAGCGAATACTACGTTAGTTCCCCACCTAAAATTTTACCCTGCATCCGTCCTTGGTTGGATAGCATGGAATTTTCTGGTTTTTGAGCCCAAATGTGTCACTCGGTATCTCATGGTGCCATTTTAACTACTAACTATCTAATAAAGGAAGTGCCAAAAATAGAAACATTTTGTATTATGACTTCAACTCAATTTAACAGTTCAATTTCAATTTAATTATTTATTTATTTTTAATTATAATGAGATTTTTATAGAAAGGTATTTTTCCCAAGCCTTTTTATACTTCTAAGAAAAATTGAATTTCAATTTGGGTATTTTTCATGTTTGGGCGGGGGAGGGGGTGTTGAATAATTAATTAACCCCGTTTGATTGTGCTGTTTAATATTTGATGCATGCGTCAGTGTAAAGCAGTGATGTGGTGATTAAACCAAACAACACTAATTAGTAGTCATGGGAGCTCCTAACTGACTGACGAGACGAGAAATATTGTCTTTACGTCAGACTTCGAGAGATCTTATCACTATACGTATAGTAGCTGCAAATGAGCCCATAGGTACCTATATTACACGAACACCAGCCAACATCCCGTAAGTGGAAACCATAATGAAATTGTTCCATTGTTCCGAACGATACCATGTTTTTACACCGGTCGTCCACAATACTACGAGCGACTTCAAGCGACTAGCTACAAACTTAAAATCCTCCTTGAGTCGCTCGTAGTCTCATCCAAGATGACAACCTTCCTTCAAAAAAAAAAAAAAAAAAANAAAAAAAAAAAAAAAAAAAAAAAAAAAAAAAAAAAAAAAAAAAAAACATGTGAATAATAGTGGCATGTAGATTTTAATAAAAAATTCGAACATGCAATGAAAAATACATCATCCTATTTCAGAAAGCAAAATTGACCTTAAAATGACCCTGAATGTAGGACAACCCTAAAGGATTCAGATTCATGGAGGTCATCACGACCTGTGGCCTTTGATTTCATGAAACTTTGGTCAGAATATTTTTTTTTGTATCTCCAATAGGACCTAAGATATTTGACAGTTAATATATTTTTGGGCAACCCTTTGAGTACCTCCAAACATATTAATATTCCTCGCACATTTGTTTCGATTGCCAGAAGTATTAAATACCTAATTAATGATTTTGATTTTCCGTATAATTAATTTTTTCGTGGAGGCACCTCGTGTATGCGTGATGTGCGTATCCGCATATGAGCATTCTGAAATTTATTTATTTTATCCGCGTCCACATTTGCTACAACCTCTAATGCCTAATGACGCAATTATAATTTTCACTGTGAATTTTGTGTGATTTTACGTGCGTGACATCCTTGCGAACCAAAGTGTCAAATTACAAGGAAAGAAACTCTGAAATATCATTATGTTTTATAACTTATTTTTGTATTCCAAATTCTACGTTCATATATATGTGACACGAGGCATATATCAATTTACATACAAAACCATTTGAATTAAAAAGTAAAGAAATGTGAATATCCTGATAAGTAATGTGAAGTGTATTCTAGGTAAATTGCAGCCTCAGTAGCTCAGTTGGTAAGAATGACGGATTCGTAACCAGAAGGCTGTTGGTTCGAATCCAAGCGAAGACAATAAATTTAGTAATAACACGGGGGAGTGCATTGTGACAAAGCATTAGCTTTAACACAAATAAATTCCTTAAAAAAAAAAAAAAATTAAAAAAATGTATTCTAGGTAAATAGTAAAACTCCTTTAACTCTACTGATGCGTTCTTTTGTGCGCAGAGTTAAAGGCGACCCGACTTAGGATACAATGGATTGGACATTCAAGAATCAAAACTCTCATCAACGATGAAAGACTGGTCATGTTACCAGATCACATGACTACAAAACATTGTCCTACCCCATCGGTAAGAAAGTGCATCCAGACGCGGGACTATTGGAAGAAGAAAAGGGACAATGTAATAAAAGGAGATATTGTATTCTTTACAGATGGCTCCTAAACTGGGGATGGCACGGGGGCCGGCATCTACGGAGTCGGCCCCAGGATACAACTATCCGTAGGACTTGGTACATACACTACGATGTTCCAGTCTGAGGTATATGCCATTCTCAGATGCCTGCAACTGTGTAGAAAAATGGACCTAAACAATAGGACAATTTCGGTCTACACAGACAGTCAAGCAGCCCTAAAGGCTCTTGAGGCAAACCAAACTAACTCCAAGTTGGTTTGGGAGTGTAAACAGCTCCTCAATGAGTATTTCCTAAATTTTATTTTGCCCGATCTTGGATTCGAACTTGTAACACTGGAATGGTTTGTCAAAATTGAGTAAACTATGTCCTAAATTAAGTATTGAGAGGGCACCAGAAACTTTTTCGCTATGAGTTGATATGTTGTCGCGACAAAATTTAAGATATCGGCCCCAGGATACAACTATCCGTAGGACTTGGGACATACACTACGGTGTTCCAGTCTGAGGTATATGCCATTCTCAGATGGCTGCAACTGTGTCGAAAAATGGACCTAAACAATGGGACAATTTCGGTCTACACAGACAGTCAAGCAGCCCTAAAGGCTCTTGAGGCAAACCAAACCAACTCCAAGTTGGTTTGGGAGTGTAAACAGCTCCTCAATGAGTATTTCCTAATTTTTATTTTGCCCGATCTTGGATTCAAACTTGTAACTCTGGAATGGTTTGTCAAAATTGAGTAAACTATGTCCTAAATTAAGTATTGAGAGGGCACCAGAAACTTTTTCGCTATGAGTTGATATGTTGTCGCGACAAAATTTAAGATATCGGACCATGAATCTGAATTTAATAAAAAAATCGAAAAATCGGAAGCGGTTCAAGATATCGTTCTGAAAATAGATATATGCACCCTTGGGTATATCTATACTTATAAAACGCAAAGCCCAGTTCATATACTGACTGACGTACTGACTGACTGACTGATTGACTGACTGATAATCAACGTAGCTCCACAATGGCTAAACGTAGAGAAACTTGGCACACAGGTTCCTTTTAGTATGTTGGTACGTAATAAGAAAGGAAAAAAAAATTAAAGTTCAAGTGGGAGCAAGTTACCGCCAAAAATGACGCTATTTAGCGGGTCTTTTTGCAATTTTTTTCTGGGAAAACTAAAAGAGATTACGAAAAATGACTGGGAATAGACCTCCCTAAAATAGTATATAAGGACCCCATAAAAAATATAAAATTTGAAAATTTCCGGTTTCTATCCGATTTACGGACGGTTTTCAGCACCAAAAAATCGGAATTAAGAACTACCATTTCGGGATGAGCGAGAAAGCTGAAATTTGATACAAAGGTGTTTCGAAGTACAAAAAGTCATATCCTTAAAAAAAAAATTGAATTTTCTAAGAGTGAGCGGGGCTCACTCTGGGGGTCGATTCCACCAAAAACCCATAGTTAAGAAATATCACTTCGCGATGAGCGAGAAAGCTGAAATTTCATACGAAGGTGTTCCACATTGTAAAAAGTAATATGTATTTAGTAAAATATTGAATTATCTAAATAGGAGCCGTGTTCACTTTGGGGGTCGGTTCCACCAAAAATCTAAAATTGAGTTGTTGAATTTTGTAACCGTAGCGAAGCACGGGAAAACAGCTAGTGCAGTATATGAAGAAGAAAAAAATTAGTAAAAATCGGTTGAGTAGCTTAGAAGGAGTAAGGTAACAAAGTTTGCAGTTTGTAGGGAGTATAAGGCTACGCTTCGCTCCGCCCAATAAATTTAAGTGCGGGATATACAGCAGCAACAATAAACTTGGTCCCAATAATAGATATCACTACTTTCGTAGACGGAATTTTTTGGTTGAATAAGTGGAACTTAGCCTTTTTTCAATGATGATTCTTCATTACTGAAACCTTCATCACTGAGTTCTTCATTACTGAAACCTCCATCACTGAGTTCTTCATTACTGAATCTTCATCACTGAATTCTTCATTACTGAAATCTTCATCACTGAAATCTCCATTACCGAAATCTTCATTACTGAAATGTTCATCACCGAAATCTCCATCACCGAAATCTTCATTACTAAAATCTCCATCACCGAAATCTTCATTACTGAAATGTTCATCACTGAAATCTCCATCACTGAAATCTTTATTACTGAAATATTCATCACTGAAATCTCCATCACCGAAATCTTTATTACTGAAATCTCCATCACTGAAATCTTTATTACTGAAATATTCATCACTGAAATCTCCATCACCGAAATCTCCATTACTGAAGTGTTCATCACTGAAATCTTCATTACTCAAATGTTCATCACTGAAATCTTCATTGCTGGAATCTTCATTACTGAAATCTCTATCACCGAAATCTCCATTACTGAAATGCTCATCACTTGTTCGACATCTTGTAGAAACAGAGTTTCATTGATTCTAATTAAGTACCAATCAATGATCGTCATCAATACGACGGGTTAATTATTATTGGAAGCTCAGTTCATGTTACCAACTCTACGAGTACATGTACGACTTGTATGACTATCATCAGGGGCAGATCCACAGAGGGGGGAGGAGAGTCCCCTCCCCAAAAGTTCTTGCAATAGGTGAAACAAATTGTTGAAAGCTGAAACTACCTCATACCTACATTATTTTTTCATGCGAATACTACCTTAGTTCCCCCCCCCCAAAATTTTACTCTGGGGCGGTGTCATCATATTGGGGCAGTGTCGGATCTAGCTTCCAAGAGGACTTTGAAACTTTTAGGTCCTCAAATATCTAGAATAAAATATGACCTAAATAGGTATTCATTAGTAGGTTGGTGGTGTAGCAGTAAGACGGCCTGACTGGTAAACAATAGGGCGTGACTTCAAACCCAGCCAACCAATGGAATTTTACCCTCATGCATCTGATATATTTACCAATACTAAAGAATATGGAAGGCAGGCCCGTATCTAGGATTTTATTTCGGGGGGAGGGTCATATAATTTTTTTTATTTCGGGAGGGGGGGGTTATGTAAAGGGAGTTTTACCATATAGGGATTATAGGAAAAATCAGTATAGGCATTATAGGGGGGATTGAATTATAAAACACTGGCCGCTGGATACGGGCCTGATGGAAGGGGCCGATATTATTTGTATCTAGTTTGGCGTCCTCAGATTAGCATAATATGCTACCCATCTACCCAACCCTTCCACCACCATCATTTACTGTGATGGACACGGGGAGAGAGTAATTCTGTGAACTATAGACTTCACTCACTGAAATCGGTTATAATATGGCCCCGGATGGTCCAATAGGTCTCAAAAATTAATAACGTAATTATAATGAACGTCCATACAAAATTTCACCAGAAGCGGATAAGGCTTTCGAATAGACAAACAAAATTAAAATCGTGGTGTTAAAAACTAGATCTCACCTCGCTCCGTCAATTGAATTGGTGTCGTAGCCTAGTTGTTAAGACCATTGACTCTTGGTCATGAGGTTGTTGATTCGAATCCTGCCCGGAGTCAAAAAATTTTGATCTATTTTTTTTGTTTGTTTGAGGAATGGTAATACGAAAACGGTTGAGTCATACATTTATATATATACAAGCTGTTTTCCCGTGCTTCGCTACGGTTACAGAATTCAACAACAATTTTGAGAACGCGATATTAAATCTTCTCAATTTTAGATTTTTGGTGGAACTGACCCCCCAGAGTGAACACGGCTCCTATTTAGAAAATTCAATATTTTACTCAAAGATATTACTTTTTGCACTGCGGAACACCTTCGTATACAATTTCAGCCTTCTCGCTCATCCCGAAGTGATATTTCTTAACTATGGGTTTTTGGTGGAACCGACCCCCAGAGTGAGCACCGCTCCCAGTTAGAAAATTCAATATTTCATTCAAGGGCTTGAATTTTCGTACTATACCTTTGTATCAAATTTCAGCATTCTCGCTCATCCCGATGTGGTACTTCTCAATTCCGATTTTTTGGGGTGAAAACCGTCCAAAAATCGGATAGAAACCGGAAATTTTCAAATTTTATATTTTTTATGGGGTCCTTACATACTATTTTTGGGGGATCTGTTCTCAGTCATTTTTCGTTATCTCTTTTAGTTTGCCCAGAAAAAAATTGCAAAAGGAACCGCTAAATAGCGTCATTTTTGGCGGTAACTTGCTCCCACTTGAACTTTAAATTTTTCCCTTTCTTATTACGCACCTACATACTAAAAGGAACCTGTGTGCCAAATTTCAAGTCTCTACGTTTAGCCATCGTGGAGCTACGTTGATTATCAGTCAGTCAGT
>CM022883.1:10915509-10926711 GCA_012654025.1 Pachypsylla venusta
TGCGCAGATGTTATTATTTTTTTAAGTATATATATATATATATATATATATATATTGAAAAAAAAGTAAAATCTAAGCCTTAATCAGCCTCCCCCCTCCCTCACTTTTTTCCCATGTAAACCTCCGTGGCCCATTAAAAGGGGCTTTCCGACCTGCTTTCGCCTCAATCCCCTCCGATGAGAATACTTGTACAAAGTAGTTGGTTACCTTAAGCCCTAACACCACGGCTGACCACATCTAATGATTTTTTTTCTTATTACAGCTGTGGCCTGGGGTCTTATACCTCTTCCTATTCGAATAAGTACGCCCTATTTCCTTTACAGTTCGTGGAACTTATTCGTTACATTGGTATCAGTTCCAAGTATTTTGTTAGGACTTTGGATGTTAAGGTTTCCTGAGAGTCCAAAGTTTCTGTTTGAATGCGGTGAATATGATCAAGCATTGGATGTTCTACGGACGATCTTCTCTTCAAACACTGGCCAAGGAATTGAAGACTATCCAGTAAGTTGTCAACAACTTTTTTTTTTAATTTGGCTTAACGTCTCTTTAACATGCGCGGTTATAGCCCTATTGTTTTGGGGGGGGGGCACAATCGCACAATATACCCAATAGAAAATTTGCTGGGGGGAGTGGGAGGGACTCGGAACCTAGAGGCCGTGGGTTCGAGTCCTGGGCAGAACTTTTAAATGCAATGTTTATCGAGGTACGATATAATAACTAATTTGTTAAGTGTTGTAGAGCTTACCACAAATGCCTTTCATGACCTAGTTGAACATTGAGCTTGAGATCTTTCGATTGCAGACTCTCTCTCTCTCATTCTATCTACTCTCTCTCTCTCTCTCAATAAAGGGTCTGATGCCGGGGAGATGTGTTGAGGCCATCCAATTTTTTTTTAACCAATTGTAACCCAATTAGAGACTTCATGAAAAGTTTTTACGGTCTTGTCTCTATTAACTTTTAAATAAATAAAAACAAAACACTTACCAAAAACACTATTTATAATTATTTATAAAGAAACTAGTTTCGAATCATTCGATTCATCATCAGTCTAGTCGAGTCCAAGGATGGAAGTTGACTGCGTATGTACAATCGTCCAACATGGAACCATGTTGGGCGGTTTTTTTTTAAAAAAAAAAGTTGCCTCAACACATCTCCCCGGTGTTTTTTGAATTTTTGACAATTTTTAATTAACGTATTTATATTTAGTCTCATGATTGGAATTATTTAGGGCCCATGCCCCCAACCCCCCACTCAATGGGCTCAAAGACACAGGGGATCACCATTCATTTGATTTTTTTTTTTTAAATTTACGTGATTAGGTATAATGAAATTTGAAAAAAAAAAAACTGGCCGCTTAAAAAAACTGGGGGGGCACGTGCACCCCGTGCCCCACCCTATATCCGCGCATGCTCTTTAACATCTATTGGTCATTCGAGACCTCATTGAAGCTTACTTTATCTATTGCTAAAATTCCCTGAATATGTTTTCTTTTCTGGGTCAGATTTTTCCAGGAAAAACCTCATTGAAGCTTACTTTATCTATTGCTAAAATTCCCTAAATATTTTTTCTTTTCTGGATCAGATTTTTCCTGGAAAAACCTCATTGAAGCTTTTTTTTTTAATTTGGCTTAACGTCTCTTTAACATCAATTGGTCATTCCAGGCGGGGGTTTTACCCTTCATTCGCTGGAGGGTAAAACCCCCTCCATAGCGAGCATCACGAGGGCGCGAACCCAAGTGTTAAAACCTTGCAGGACGTTGCTTAACTTCAGTGATCTAACGGGAACTGGTGTATTCAACGCGCTATAGGCGCTAGCTTCTTTGTCAAGAACTAGTCATGTGCCTAATCGAATACATTTCCTTATAACATATTGTCTTTTCAGATCAAAAGACTCCGTGGAAATATTCACCTAAGCTTACTTCAAATATGTTGTCTTTTCCGGATCAAAGTTCTCCATGAAATGTCTAATTGAAGACTACTTTGGCTTCAGAAAAATCCCTTTTGTTAAAAATCCCTGAATATATTGTCTTTTCTGGGTCAGATTTTTCCTGGAAAAACCTGATTGAAGCTACTTTAACTATTGTTAAAAATCCCTAAACATGTTGTCTTTTCTGGATCAGATTTTTCCTGAAAAAAATTCATTGAAGCTTAGTTTATCAACTTTAAATATGTTGTCTTTTCCAAACCCTAAGGTCCCCGTGCTTTTACAGATCAAAGGTCTCTATGTAAAGCTTTATCCAGTCTTATTTTAGTTTTTTTTAAATCCGTTATGTTGAATTTCGCACATTATGTTGTGTTTTCCAGATCAAAAGTCTTCGTGAAAAGCCTCAACGACAATCAATCGTAAGTTTGACTTCAACAAAATCAAATAAAAGTATTCTGAGGAGTAGGAAGGCTATGAAAGCTTTTCTGGCAGAAATCAAATTTCAAACTTCAGAACTTTTCAGTAAAGAACATCGGAAGAATACGATTCTGTCTTGTTTTATACAATTTGGACTAACGTGCAGGTAATATAAAAGCTTCCGGAATTTTGATCACTTCGGTAGAATCGAGCCATACCAATGTTGCATAAGTTGTCAGTCCTGTGGGGATTATGTTTAAACCCAGTCATTTGGAGCGAACCGAGTGGTAGACCGTACATGCCCTAATTTACAGTGACAAGGTTAGTGAACGACATTTGGTGTGTTGATGGTAGTAATGGTGTTTGGCTGAACTTGGTTAACTCCAAGTTGTACGTTGTACTGGAACTTAGATCCAACCACTCAACATAAAGAGATGGTAGTGGGAGTGATTGTTTTTGGGTAGAGTTGGTAAACTCCAAGTTGTCCTGGGACTTGAACATAGACCCATCCATCCTCATACGGATATGATGGATGATGGTTGTAGTGATTGTCCTTGGTTGGAGTTGGTAAACTCCAAGTTGTCCTGGGACTTGAACATAGACCCATCCATCCTTATACGGATATGATGGATGATGGTTGTAGTGATTGTCCTTGGTTGGAGTTGGTAAACTCCAAGTTGTCCTGGGACTTGAACATAGACCCATCCATCCTCATACGGATATGATGGATGATGGTTGTAGTGATTGTCCTTGGTTGGAGTTGGTAAACTCCAAGTCGTTGTGGGGCTGGGATGGAGACCCAACAATTCATCATAAGGACATGTTGGAGTTTGTAAACTCTATCTCCCATGTTTTCTCCGATTTCCTCCAAGCAATGCTTTCTTCTTTCAGCTACTACACTCTCATGCTTTGGTTTCCCGAATTGTTCAATCGATATGAAAAATACGAGCATGCACATCCTGGCAAGGAAGCATCTGTTTGCGATGTTTCGGCACTTCAGCCTCACTCGAACAACACAATTACTGCTGCTTGCAGTGGAGATGTCAACCCGTCCGTATTCCTTCACACATTGATCATTGGTTTTGCATGCATACCCTCCAGTTTAGCCTTACCTTTGTTAGTACACAAATGTGGGGCTAAGTGGGTTTTAGGTTTGTATTAAATTTTTATTGAATTACTATGCTAGTGTACTTGAACCTTGAACGTCGCGTGGAGTGTAGTGAGTCCACTCGGGACACCAAGTTTTGTCGGCTGGCCTTGGCTATTCTCAGATTCTCAGTCACCTAAGGATACCTTCTGGGATGCTTTAACGAGCTTTTAAAAATAGCCTGTTTTTTTAATTCCGAAACTTGATCCAAAATGAACCCCGCAGCTCCCGCACAAAAATATAGAAAATGGACTTTCGGTCAAATTCGCTGAAATTTTGGTGAGAGATTTTTGGGATGTAGATCAAAAGTGACAAGCCATTGGAAGGTGAAAAATTGATTGTTTTTGCGTTCAATACATAGAGTTTTGTGGTAGATATGAAATTGTAGAAGTTCATTGTCGCCGGTAACGAATTTGCAGAAAATGTGGTCGTCTATAAATCCAAAAATACTCTCCTAAAGTGAATTTTTGAAACTTGAAAAAATACGCACCAACAATATTTGATAATAAATAATATTTGGGTTGTGATTGTTACAGGTTACACTTATACCTACATTTTGTCCCACATATGCTGTAGGCCTAATCACCTTTGAATGACTACCATTTTTTTCCCATACATCTCTTTTTAAAGATTTCAGTGGAGGGCCTGCGCTATCGAGTGGTGTACCTATGTTGCTCTATTTTTTACCCATACATCTGTTCTTAAAGATTTCAGTGGTGGGTCTGGCGCTATTGAGTGGTGTAGCTATGTTGCCCTATTTTTTACCCGTACATCTCTTCTTAAAGATTTCAGTGGCGGGTCTGGCACTATAGAGTGTTGCAGCTATGTTGCTCTATATTTTACCCATACATATCTTCTTAAAGATTTCAGTGGCGGGTCTGGCGCTATTGGGTGGTGTAGCTATGTTGCTCTATTTTTTACCCATACATCTTTTCTTCAAGATTTCAGTGGCGGGTCTGACGCTATCGAGTGGTGTAGCTATGTTGCTCTGTTTTTACCCATACATCTCTTCTTAAATATTTCAGTGGCGGGTCTGGCGCTATCGAGTGGTGTAGCTATGTTGCTCTATTTTTTTACCAATATATATCTATTTTTAAACATTTCAGTGGCGGGTCTGGCGCTATCGAGTGGTGTAGCTATGTTGCTCTATTTTGTAAAAACCTCATTACAAAATTTAATACTGTCCTGTGTGTTTGAAGCGCTCACGGGTTGCTGTATCAGTGTGATATACTGTATTCTAGTGGATTTATTCCCAACAAATTTGAGGTAGGAAATCTTTTGCTCATCTTTCTATGAATTGCACCATCACTCAAATCGCACCATTATCAAAACACGATCAATCTATAATCATAAAATGCGAATTCCAGTGTTTCTACTGACTGATTCACAATAATCAACTTATCTCGAATTTGGCTAGAAAATTGAAATTTTGGAAAAAAAAAAAAAAAAAAAAAANAAAAAAAAAAAAAAAAAAAAAAAAAAAAAAAAAAAAAAAAAAATACAGAGGAGAAAATTTCATCTATGTAGAAACTTAACTAGATACAGAAAAAATCACTATTCTCTATTATTTTTATTAAAACAAATCACTATTCTCTATTATTTTTATTAAAATAAGAAATATTATTGAGGATGTTTGTAGTCATTTTGAAATATAAGAATTTCTGATTAATTTTGTATCGACTACAATTAAATTGATGAGTCACGAGCGCTTTCGTCTGTTACGAACTAGAAGATGTCGTAACAGACGAAAGCGCTCGTGACTCATCAATTTAATTGTAGTCGATACAAAATTAATCAGAAATTCTTATATTTTTATTAAGTTGAGATTTTTGGTTACCTGAAAAACAGAGCAACGACTGCAATGTTTCATAATAGTTCTTCTAAAACAGAGGTTCCCAAACTTGGGGGCGCGCCTCCCTTGGGGGGCGTGAAGGCAAACCAAGGGAGGCGCGAGACCAGTTGAAAAATGACGAGATCAATTATTATCATTTAGTTAAAATTTATGTAAACAATTTTTTTTTTACAAAGGTAATTTTATTGAACATGATGTTTAGAAAATTTGAATGAGATAGCATTCATCAACACATTAGCGTTTTGAATGAGATAGCATTCAGCAACAAATTAGCGTTTTGAATGAGATAGCATTCAGCAACACATTAGTGTTTTGAATGGGCTGCCATTCAGCAACACCAAAGGAGGGGGGCTTGGGAGGCTTTCGTTTCAAGAAAAGGGGCGCGGTACCAAAAAGTTTGTGAACCCCTGCTCTAAAAGATGTACAAAAGAGAGCATTTATAAATAGCTTCTACAAACCCTTCATTTTATAGAAAATAGGTATGATTTGCATCTGACGTTTATCTGAACAATTTGATTGGTTCTCACAGCTTGACTCCAGAAATCCCAACTTAAAAAATAGACATTTAGTATCTGGGGCCTTATAAGTCCTGTATTACAGCAAAATGCATATATGAGGTACTGGCTTGTATTACAAAAAACAATACTTCTAAAATGTTAAACATTTCCTCTAATAGGTACATGCATTTTGCCTGCAATAGAGGACTTTCATAAGTTTTATGAAATAAACCCCTGGGTTCATATCCCAGCCATGTAGCTCAGATGGTAGAGGCGTCAGATTCGTAACCAGGAACCTTGTTAACAATAACAAGGGGAACTACATTTTAAGAAGCATATTAGCTTAACAAAACTAAATTCCTTTTTTATCCCAGCCATGACGGATTTCCAGAATTTCAAAGAAAAATAAAGAAAAAAAACTTAATTATTTTTGTCAGGGGGAATTCTACAGCCACGAGAAAGAACACATACGAAATCGCGGACACCAAACAGTAATTTTTTTTATTATTGTTGCTTCATATTCCATATTCCAATAGTTATGACTTGAATTACACTTTATTTTGTTCTGTATTCCAATAGTTATGACTTGAATTATACTTTACTTTGATCTGTATTCCAATAGTTATGACTTGAATTATACTTTATTTTGTTCTGTATTCCAATAGTTATGACTTGAATTATACTTTACTTTGATCTGTATTCCAATAGTTATGACTTGAATTACACTTTATTTTGTTCTGTATTCCAATAGGTTATGACTTGAATTATACTTTACTTTGATCTGTATTCCAATAGTTATGACTTGAATTACACTTTATTTTGTTCTGTATTCCACTAGTTATGACTTGAATTATACTTTACTTTGATTTGTATTCCAATAGTTATGACTTAAATTACACTTTATTTTGTTCTGTGTTCCACTAGTTATGACTTGAATTATACTTTACTTTGATCTGTATTCCACTAGTTATGACTTGAATTACACTTTATTTTTTAGGGTACTCGCTGCTGCTCTATCTTCAACAATAGGAAGGTTTGGAGGACTCTTTGGTAATTTATTATTTGGCTTCCTCATTGACGGACATTGCTTTATTTTGATCTGTATGCTAGCAGCCATGTTATTGGGTAAGTTCCTGCCTAGCTTTACAATTATAACCAAATAACAAATGAAATTTAAACTATAAACCTTAAATTCATTTTAAAATCGTAAAGCATTCATTAATTCTGTGGACGTATAAATATCTACTACATAAACGAATATAAACAGATGAAATTTTGAGTGTGTTTATAGGAAATAAGACGCCACTTTTTGAAGTGTATGAACATAGTCGCACCGTTCTAGCATCATACCAGAAAAATAAATATCCCTTGACAAATACATTTGTTTGGTCCGAGGGTCTGCGCTCTCAGTGCTGTGATCTATGTTTGTTTGGTGCTTCATTGTGGATTCTAGCATCGTACCAGAAAAATAAATATCCCTTGACAAATACATTTGTTTGGTCCGAGGGTCTGCGCTATCAGTGCTATGATCTATGTTTGTTTGGTGCTTCATTGTGGATTCTAGCATCGTACCAGAAAAATAAATATCCCTTGACAAATACATTTGTTTGGTCCGAGGGTCTGCGCTATCAGTGCTATTATCTATGTTTGTTTGGTGCTTCATTGTGGATTCTAGCATCATACCAGAAAAATAAATATTCCTTGACAAATACATTTGTTTGGTCCCAGGGTTTGCGCTATCAGTGCTATGGTCTAAGTTTGTTTGGTGCTTCATTGTGGATGGTGGACGTCCATTCACTGGGTAACCCTAAGGCTATGTTCAGATTAACGCGCGGTACGAGATCTACCTAAATTGTACAAATTGTCTACATGACCGCGCGGTACTAGTTCTACAAACTTGTATCGATCTGTTCATTTGATCACGCGCGGTGCCGCGCGCGGTCGTCTGAACATAGCCTAATCTTAATATATAAATCAGAAATTTGTGTGTACCTATGTATGAGGGATTGTCTGTTACAATACCACAGCCCAAACGGTAGCAGATATAGAAAAAATGATGGGAATGGACCTCCCCCCAAAATCATGATCTACGACCCCAGGAAAATTATCAGAACTGGTCTACCGGTCATCTGAACATAGCCTAATCTTAATATATAAATCAGAAATTTGTGTGTACCTATGAACCTATGTATGAGGGGTTGTCTGTTACAATATCACAGCCCTAACGGTAGCAGATAGCGAAAAAATTATAGGAATGGACCCCCCAAAATCATGATCTACGGCCCCAGGAAAATTATCAGAACTAAAATATGTGAAGCCGTTTTCGAGTTACGGCCAAATTTATAATTTATTCACCAAAATCGGACAGTCACGGTCTAAAATTTAGAAAATACTAAAAAGTCGGAATGGCCGTGCCCCTAAGGCGCCTGGCTAAACGTTTAAAAGTTGCTATATACAGGTTGAACACAAACCAATTGCCCCCGCCCCCAAATTCCATTGTCCTTGAAAAACAAAGATAGCAATATAAGATACGTAGCGGAGCACGGACGAAACAGCTAGCAAAACATATTTGCAGTGGCTTACCTAGATCATTAAGCGCTCGGGCCAAAATATGATTCGTCCCCCCCCCCCCCCCATCNTCCCCCCCCCCCTCCCATCCATGGTTTTACACGTTTCCTGTCATACAAACTCCGTAGATTAAGTTCTGTAACAGATTATTTTTAACAATTTTCATGATTTATTTCATTATTAATTCAAGTACATATTCGTACGTCACTAAACAATCACTAATACTTGATCGAATATATAGTATGAGAACGATCGATAGTTTTGAAACTCAAATTAATTAAATCTTACTTGAGATCAACCATGAGTCAAAGTAGATTAACAAATCCAGCAATTGTTTCAATGGAAAATGAAACTGCCGCAATGATGGATTACGAGGATATAATATGTAAAAATCGAGATCCAATGTTGACGTAATCTTTCTATGAATGAAAAACTTGATTTTTCAGTAATATTTTTTTTTTTTTTTTTTTTATTATCATTTCTTTATGTTACGCAACAGCGAAGATCGTTTTGCCGCCCCCCGGCCCCACCCTAGATACGCCTCTGCATATTTGTAACTCATTTCTGATTTTTTGTTTTGTTCTAGTTTCGGCAATATTTTCAATATTTCTACCTCGAACAGGAAAAAAAGAATTGGACTGATATTAAAAAGAAATTGAAATCAAATGAATCAAACCGACAACGTTTTCAAAGCAAACGAAATTGTATTGAATTTTAAAAAATGTCGCAAATCATGTGGATTTGTCGATAAGAAGCGAAATAAATAGTTTTTGAAAGGAAAATTAATTTAAGGGAATCGTAATGTACCGCCAAACGGGCTGTTTAAGTGTTTAGTCGAAAAATTAAAATGTGAAAATTTTGCTTTTTCGAATTAAAATAAAATTAAAAAACTGTTGGCCTGTAAACGTAGAAAAAAAATTGAACGTTTTTACGGCACATACATATTTTTTATTTATTTTATTTATTTATCTTATTTATTTATTTTATTTATACATAACAACAATAATGAGAGGTTCTCCCCCTAAGATAGACACTATCTTCTAAAGACAGGGATTACAATTAATATTACAATAATTTTCAATAAATAAAAATAAATTCAATATAATTTACATATAATTTAAAGTGTTTCCATTACAAATGTTTTTTTCTGGCGACGGGGAAAAAGCGCCAATTTTGACATTGCGTCCTGTCACTGGAAATAGTGACAGGGAAAAATCGTTCGATAATTCATTGGCATTTGAAATTAAATGGAGATGCTCCCATTGCACATTTGTGTCCGCTTTGTAAGAAGATTGATGATTTCTGAACGTTTTAATAAAAATGGGAACACAACCATGTGTCAAGTGTGGCGGTAACAAGTTGTTACGTCACTAGTGTCCAAATAGGCCCACATCCTCTAGTAATCCCGTTTGACCGTAATAAATAAATTATTTAATTGGACAATGTTGATTCAGATATATGACAAGCTTTCAATAGGACTCAGGCTGTCATCATCAGGCCGATGTTGATTTGACAGTGTTCAGTTCAGAGTCTTTAATATTGTAGCCAAAGCTTTGGGCTCCCCGTCTTGGAAAACCTTACACGTATTAACAAATAATGTAGAGAAATAGCTTGGCCATTAAAAACTTTCTTATAAGGGTCTTACAGTGTCGACTCTAGGGTAGTTTGATTTGAGGCGTTCCGTCGAACAGGGCTTAGAAAATTAAATGAATAATTGGGGCGTAAACATATAGCACTCGTGCAATGGGAGTAAAAAAATAATAACAAATACAGAAAGTTGCAACTTCGTGCTACCATCCTAACACAGATATATCAACTTATGCTAGGGATGTTTTTGCTTGTTTGCACCCTCGCCACACTGTTATAGTTGTGTTGACACGCATCAGCGCTATTAGCAGAATTGAGCAGCTGACAGCAGCCAGACATAAATTTTCAAGTTCACGTTGTGAGTAAATCGATGCAAGGTAGAAAATTCAGACATTTGCGAGGCAGTGAAATTTGTCAAAGCTTGTACTGATTTCTTGAAACAATACAAAGAAAAAAGTTTCAGAAACGCCCTTGAATCCGCTCCAGAACTCGCTCGCACTTTGTAGGTAGAAGGAGGACTCAACACGGTAAAAAAAAGTGCGGTATGGTTAAAAACAATTTGATTAGGAGAGAGATGAACCTCCAGAAAATCTCCAGAAAAACAGTTTGAAATCGATTTTTATAATTCGCTCCGAGAATTTGCTATAAATTTGAGCAAAGATTTGAACAACTTCATACTCATGCACCTACTTGGAGTTTTTTGTATGACCTTCGAAAGTTGCCAGAAAAAAGAGTGCTTCAAAAATGTTGCAATGATCTTGATGAAGCTTTGACCTTTAGATAAGAAAATGATATTGATGGTACTATTTTAAGTCGCAAACTTCTGAGTACCTATTCAAAAGTTTCTTCCAGTTCTAGAAAAAACAAATCCACTGAACATTCTTAATTTTATAAAAATGAAACAGCTCGAACTTGTATCCGAATTCCGAATGAGTGGGTTGCTTTCAGAATTCTACTGACTACACCAGTTTCTGTGGCTGCAGTGAAAAAAGTTTCTCTAAATTAAAATTAATTAAAACATTCTTGCGATGCACTAGGAAGCAAGAAAATTTGAACTCGTTAGCGGTTCTTCCGATTGAAAGCGAGTCATTTAGGAGACATAATAAACATTTTCGATTTTAAAAAAGCTAGTAGATACGTTTTGTTATTAGGGAAAAACAAAAAGTGTAATAAAAATTAAATCGATATGTTTACCTGAAATTATGTAAAAT